>BSBN01000697.1:3600000-4112895 GCA_027924645.1 Cunninghamia lanceolata
TCTCCTTTTCAAATACATATAGGCAGAGGGGTATATCTTTCTTCATAGGCACTCCAAGCTCTGTCAATCAATGGTGGTCCATTAACCTTGAAGTCTTCAAAACGGATCCTAATACTTTCATTGTATTTCTCTTTCATATGATCATAGCTCTTAACTCTTCGAAACTAAGCTTTAAAAGTAAAAGGTTTTCGATTAGGGTATCTCATTTGTTATCCCATAGTCCTCTCTGCATGGAGATACTCCCTAGTTCTATCCTGCCACTGAATCTGATTTTGCATGTTGGACATAAATGCCCTTAGTTGAATTTTCCCCACAAATAGATTGATAAAGAAATCATTATGTTTTTCAAGAAACAGATTATGAATGAAAAATTCACATAACAAATTTTTCTAAATAGGAGGTGCTTCTTTAAATGCTTCTAGGAATTGCTAATCATACGGGTCATGTGGTAAGTTGTAGGAAATTATTAAGAGCTCCCATCTCAATAGTTGTCCATTAAGAAACATAGAGTACAATCTGGATGGTTTCCTACAGGTCAATAATAGTTCTCCAATTTTACATGCATCTATCTTGGCCTGATACAACATGTCATATGATTCCTTTAAGAATACCATTTCCTTTTTAAGTCTAGAATTTTCAGCCCCAAATTGTCTTAAGAAATAGCATTTCTCCATCCATTTGGTTAACATGGGAGGAATGTGGATTTGAAACCACTCCATCTTAGTTGACTCAGTTTGAACTTCTTTTGACTCCATAATCGACCTAACATTGACTTCTTGTAAATCCTGTTCCAATTCAACTGTTCTGCTCAAAGCTTTATTCAGTTCCAATTTTTGTTTTTCTTGTTCCTCTGTAAATGTTTTCAAACACTGCTCCAAATTGAAGGTTAAATTCTTAATCTATTTATCCTTCTCAGATAAACTGGTCAAACACTTTTTATTCTTTTTTTTCAATTTGTTGCAATTGTGAGTGTAATTCTTTAATGGTTTGATCTCTCTATTCCAGAAGTTTTGTTTGTTTCTCTATCTCCTACTGTTGTCTATTTATCTGTTCCTCATTCTATTGTAGTTTATTTTTCAATTGAATAATTCCTACTCTCAATTCCTTTGTCTCTAGTGTCATATACTCATTTTTGTTATCCTCTGCATCTGTAGAAAGGGGGGAAATAAAAAATTTGCTTCCGTGCCAGACACATGTCCTTCACTAGTCACTTCTAATGGACCCTGTTCTATGTTACCAATATTATCTAAAGGTGACATTTGTCTCACCTTAGGCACTGTATCATTTTGTTGCGAGGGAGGAATTATTTTTACAGGCTCATATTCATGACCTTCTTCTTCTTCAATTAGAACATAATTGGGCATTTGTTCACTTGCTCCCTCTTGTCCTCACTCTCCTATTTTTATTTGTTCTTCCTTAGAGAGGTCAATTCCTTGTTCAGATTTAGGGGGTTTACTTCTTTCTAGGGTTTGAGCTACATTTTCATCTAGCTAGGCTACTTTTTCACAATGTTGGGCTGCTTCTCCACAAGGCTACCTTTCTTCTCTCTTTTTCTTGGGAATAGGGTGCAATTCATAGGCTGTGACACAACTAGATTCAGCAGCCAACCGTTTTCTTCTTCTTGGAGGAGGAGGTTTTTGTAGTTTCATTTTAGGCCTCTTCTCCTTTTTACGGGGCTGAATATATTCCTCCTCTGAATCTACTAAATCCATGTATTTTCTTGTTTCTCTGGCATTTTAGGCACATTATGTGATTTTGGTCTCTCTTTAGGGTCTAAGAGACTTACTGGATTTTCTGGCACCTCGCCACTAGGAGCTTGTCTATCATTTTGAGGTACAGGGGAGAGTTCTCTTAAATGTTGGGTTGCCACACCAGATGACTCACCTTCCTCAAATTGCCTTGAGGGCTCAGGGTTCTCAAATTTCTGCAGAAATTTTTGCCATTTTGCATCTGGTTTTCTTTTCTTATGGAAATGATATTTGCAAATTAAATGAACAAGACCATGATGTTTCAAAGGCCCAGACCCTATCTTGAACTACTCTATCATACTAACAAGTGAATCATGGAGGAAGGCAGGAAGGTTAACCCTTAATTCAGGGTTTTCCAAGCCATGGCACAGATGAATGAGCAGCCGAAAGGGGGGACCAACTACAGTGGCACATTGCCCTTCACATGCAAAGTATTTAATAATCCATGCAACTACTATTTACCATGGTTCTGAAATAGACATTCAGTGGAACCCCTTGTTTTACCCCTGGGTGCTTATAACTAGTAATGGGTGAGGTTCCCCTTCTCGTGCAAAATGTTCTATCATTTTTTGATAGGAAATGTTTGTGGTTTTTGACAAATTAACACCTTCATTCCCAATACCAGATAATTTAGAGATAATTCAGGGACTCACCTTGAATTTCTTCTCGCACATAATTGACTAGCCATCTGCAAAGTTCTTGGCAAATTCTTTGACCAATTGTGCATGATGCCCCTCAAATTTCTTTATAAGTTCCAGCCATCCTACCCTCTGAAATAGCTCCAAAATATTCCCTAATGCCAGTAGTTTTTCTGGTGAAGCTGGCTCATACTTGTGTTTGGCTCCTTCCATTCTCATTTCTTACTAGTGATATTGCTAACTGACTACTAAAATATCGTGGCACTCCAAAATGATAAAACTGCTCAAGTAACTAATAGACAAATTAAAGAAAATGCAACTTTTAAGGCCACTTGTACTTTAGCAATGTTGATGAGACAAGAATTGATTCAAGGTACTTGGCTTCTCAGTAGTTAATTATGACATTGCATGGGATAGATTGAGCAATCCACCACCTTCTCTAGTGAAGAAACAGTTCACACATTTGCCAAATTTGGAAAAGAAAAAGGTTCGTGCAAATTTATCTATTTTTATTCACAATAAATTATCTATTTAAAATAGAAGATGTATGTACCTTTCATTCTATCATTGATTTGAAAGTTACTTATTTCTTCTGACGTAATAGCATCCTAGGTGGCAGTACCATTTGATTTAGACAAAATGAATTTATTGTGACATGATAATGGGTTGGATGAACTTATTAAGATGTAATAGGTCGCCATAATAATTATTTATTATGGTAGGGAATGACAAATTCATGATGTCTTAACATGGTGTATTGCGAGGGTGACAATGCATGTGTTTTAAGAATGTAGGAACATTTACACATAAGGGAATCACAAGCTCACAATGGTGGAGGAAGATGTCGAAGGAATAGATATACAAGATATGAAAAAAATTCTGGAACATCATCATAAGATGTAGCGAACTGAAGGGATGAAGTTCTGGAGCATCGCTGAAAGATGCAGCCAAAATGCAGGAACAAAGTTCTGGAGCATCACTGAAAGATGCAGCCAGAATGCAGGAATAAAGTTCTAGAGCATCGTTGAAATATGCAGCCAAAATGCAGGAACAAAGTTCTGGAGCATCGTTGAAAGATGCAGCTGGAATGAAGGAACAAAGTTCTAGAGCATTGCTAAAAGATGCAACCATAATACTGGAACAAAGTTTCAGAGCATCACTAAAATATGTAGTCAAAATGAAGGAACAAAGATCCAGAGCATCACTGAAAGATGCAGCCGGAATGCAGGAACAAAGTTCTGGAGCATTGCTGAAAGATGCAGCCGGAAAACTAGAACAATGTTCCAGAGCATCGCTGAAAGATACAATCAGAATGAAGGAACAAAGTTTTAGAGCGTCGCTGAAAGATGTAGCCAGAATACAGGAACAAAATTCTAGAGCATCACTAAAAGATGTAGCCAGAATGCAGGAACAAAGTTCTGGAGCATCACTGAAAGATGCAACTGGAATACTGGAACAAAGTTTTGGAGCATCGCTGAAAGATGCAGCAGGAATATTGGAACAAATTTCCAGAGCATCGCTAAAAGATGCAGCAAGAATACTGGAACATGACAAGGGCATGGTTCTCATTCGAACAACAAGTTCTGAAGCATCACTGGAAGATGCGCCAGGATTTGTAGCACTCTTCAGAGATGAAACCTTGCAAAACAATGATGAAATTTAGACAAGTACAAAGATGAACATATGAGTAAATGTTTCCTAAATGCATATACACACACGCAAAATATTATTAATATTATTATTATTTGTCCACTCATTATATTATTTCTGTTGAAGCAGAATCAACACATTGAGTTTCTCCTTACATTTCTACCAGTTGAGTAAACTCCTCTTTGTTGACAGGTTTATTGTAGATCTGGAGTCGATGTCCATTGACTAAGAGAGTTTGAGAATCACCATCAATGGGTTTGAGCTGCACTGATCCATTTGGGAATACTTCATAAATCTCGTATGGACCCAGCCAATGAGTTCTGAGTTTGCATTTTTGGTCTTTGTATTGAGAATCAAATAGCAGCGCCTAATCTCCTTCATGGAATTCACTTTCCTTGATGTGTTTATCATGCCAGGCATTTTGTTGTTGTTGAACTAGCTCAGTTTGATGGATATCTTCTAAGTGGAGTTCATCTAGTTCACTAAGCTACAAGGCTCTAGCTACCTGAGCCTGATTGAGGTCTAAATCTAACTCCATTGTTGTTCTCAGAGTTTGAAGTTCAAATTCAATGGGTAGGAGAGGTTTCTTCCTAAAGACCAATTCATAAGGAGTAAGACCAGTGGTGGATTTCCAAGTTGTATTGTAAACCCAAACATCTTCAGGCAATTTTCTGGCCTAGTCTCTTCTTCCTAATGAAACTATTTTTGTCAAGATATTTTTGAGCTCCCTATTAGTGACTTCTACTTGACCATTTGCTTGTGGATGGTAGGGTGATGACTTTTTATGTCTCACCTAGAAATGATCAGTAAAAGATAACAAAACCTTAGACATAAATTGGGGTCCTTGGTCTATGACAATTGACCTAGGGGCTCCAAATCTAAGAAAAATCTTGTTATACAGGAAGTCTGCAACCTATTTTTCTCTAGCAACTTTCAAAGCTTGGACTTCTACCCACTTGGTCAGATAGTCCATATAGACCAAAATATATTATTTTCCTTGCAAAGGGGGATCTATAGGACCGATGAAATCCAAACCCCATTTTTCAAATGGTTCAAAAACCACCTATGGTTGCAGAGGCATTTCATTGGAGTCATAGGTCTTCCCACTCGCTGGCATTCATCATAGCGACGAACATAGTTCTTCACATCCTTGTTCATATAGGGCCAATAATATCCTGCACCTAAGATTTAATGGGAAGTCCTCTTGGCAGAGTAGCATCCACCAGATGGATCGTCATGGCAAGCTCTAAGGATGTTGTATGTTTCATCTGGTCTAACACAACATCGCAGGACCAAGTCAGGGCCACGTTGGAATAACATGTCATTAATCCATTTGAAGTGAGCACTTTCCCAAATGAGATGTTTCTTTTGTTTGATGTAAATTATGGTGGAAGCTCAAAGGTAGCTAAGTAATTGGCAATGTCTTCAAACTAAGGTATTTTAATGGAGACAACAAATAAGTTTTCATTTGTAAATTCATCCTGTATAGGAGTACAATCTCCATTATCTTGTTTTATCTGGGATAGAAAGTCTGCAACTACATTGAATTTCCTAGGCTTATCCATTATGGTCACATTGAATTCTTGGAGAAGTAATAACCATCTGATTATTCTCCCATTTACTGAGGGTTTGTTCATCAAGTATTTGATAGTTGAATGGTCTGTGAACACAATCACTTTGTATCCTATAATGTAATGTTGGAATTTGTTTATTGCATGCACTATTGCTAATAATTCTTTCTCTGTGGTGGTGTAATTTCATTCAGTGGGGCTCAAGTTTTTGTCGATGAAATATATATCGTACTTTCCTCCATTCTCATCTTCTTGACCTAACACTGCTCCAATAGCATCGTTGGAAGCATAAGCATAAATATGGAAGGGAAGTTTCCAGTTAGGTCCCCGTAGGACTGGGGCTGAGACAAGATTTTCTTTAATAATGTCAAAGGATATTTGACATTCTTTTGTCCAAACAAAATCCACATCTTTCTGCATAAGAGAGAACATGGGAGTTGTAATCTTACTAAAATTTTCAATGAACCTCCAGTAATAACTAGCATGTAATAAGAAACTTATGATGTCTATTTGATTCTTTAGAGTTTCCAGTTGTTGTATCACTTCAATCTTCTTAGGGTCAACCTTTATCCCTTCAACTGAGATATGATGTCCTAGCACTATACCTTGTTCTACCATTATTAGACACTTCCAATGGCTTAGAGACAGTTGATGATCTTCACATCATTGCAATACTCTATCCACGTTTTTGAGGCCTACATCAAAAGTGGAACCATAGACTGTGAAGTCATCCATATAGACTTCTACACAATCATTTACAAGTTCAGCAAAGATAGCCAGGATGGCTCTCTGGAATGTGGCAGGAGCATTATAGAGCCCAAAGGGAAAAACTCAATATGTGAATGTTCCCCAAGGACAGGTGAAAGTAGTTTTGTCCTGGTCCTCTGCTACCACTTGTATTTGTTTATATCCACTAAATCCATATAGGAATGAAAAATACTTCCTTCCTGCTAGATTATCCAAAACTTGATCTATGAAGGGTAGTGGGAAATAATCTATGTAGGTCGTTTTGTTGAGTTCTTGATAGTCAACGCACACTCTCCATTTTCTATTTTTCTTTGATACTACTACCAAGGGTGAAACCCATTTGTTGTCTGAGATAGGATAAATAAATCCTACTTGTAAAAGTTTCTCAATTTCTATTTTGACAATATCTTTGAGAGTGGGATTGAGTCTTCACTGTGGTTGACAGACCGATTTAACATCCTTAGTATAGATATGGTGGGTACAAACACTTGGTGAATTCCTCTCATGTTTGTATAGTCCCAAGTAAAAGCATTGCACCTATTCATTAAAACATCGAACAATTTGAGCTCATCTGACTCTGTCAACTAGCTATTGATATTTAAAGTTTTTCCTGGTAGTAACATGATAGTCTTGGTTCCAGGATAGTTGGAGGTGACAGTATGAACTTCTTTTGTTAATGTGTTGAGAGGACAACTATGTGGTATAGTTCTATAGAGTCCGGCAATATCGTCAAAGAAGTGATTTGTTTTCAAAATGATATTAGCCAAGGGACAAGGTAACGCCATGAAGTTGGTGTAATCATGTTCATTGTCTTCAATGTGGATTGGATGTCCCAAAATTTCTTCCACTTCTAAAATCCCTTCATCACCAGAGTCTAAGGAAAGGTTCTGGATATTTTCTAATTCATCTTCTAACTCTTCACCATGTTGTTTAATGACTACCATAGCAAGTGAAGCTAGATTCTCTTGTTTGTTGGATTGTTCTGATTTATCAACACAAACTTGGTTATGCTCAACAGGTTGAGTGGGGGGATATAGGCTTAAGTGTTTTCTATTGGGACCATGTGAAATGATCATTCCTCCTACTCTACAGTCAATCTTAGCTGCAACTATGGCTAACCATGACCTGCCTAATATTATTGGGTAATTATCCTTGGGTGTGAGGGACTGGATGATTTGGAAATCTACTAGATATTCCCAATCGTCAACCTTGACAGAGACATTTTCTAGGACACCTTTGGGAATGGCTAGGATTGATTTGCCATTTGTAATATGGTAGTTGTGGGACATAAATCAGTAAGTCCTAGTTTTTCCATAACATCCACTGTCATAACATTAATGGCTACTCCCAAATCCACCAATGCATAAGGTATTGCTACCTCATTGATTGTTATTGTTATGAGTGGACTCCCTAGGTCACCATATTTTGGGGTTAAGTTTTTTCCAGCCAGAAGGTTAGCTAGATATCCATTGATGTACACCATATTAATCTATTTCAGTTTCCTTCCTAGTGTTTTTATGCACAACTGTTTAACTAGTTAGTTCAGTTTAGGAATTTCTTTAATCACCTATAACAAGGGAATCTTGATATGGAGTCATTTAATTTCTTGCATTAAAGTAGTTTCATTAGATAATGGCGTTTTCGAAGAGTTCCTAGGAATAGTTTCTTTGAGGCATTCTAGAAAGGGTGCCTGAGTTTTGTTTCTTAGCATATGATCTTTTTCTGGAGTATTTGATGGTCTCTTGGTGGCTCTTCTTAAGACAGTTCTATGGCAGGTGGTGAAGTTACTCAAAATTGTGTTGAGGATAACTTCTCTTGATTGTTCCCAAGTTCATGCTCTGTAGGTAAAAGAAGAGTCTTAGGTTCTATGTTAAGTTCCTCATTTGGGTCTTTTGTGATTTCAACAATGGTGGGTTGATTAAGTGTTTTTCCCGACCTTAACTATAGATTTCCACAATAGATGGCATTAGCTCTCGCCGTGTTATCTTGATCAGCAACATATACTGGGGCATTTTGATGTGTGTTCTTGGGATTAGGGATAGGTTGTACATGTAGTGGCAGTTGATTAACTTGTTCATTCTATTGAGGATTCTGGGGAGCTAGAAGAAGGTTCTGTTGTGGATTTGGCATTTGTCTTGGATCATTATAAAATTGATTTGGTGGTTGGGTCCATTGTGGAGGTTTATTGAGAGGGTGTCATTGTTGTTGGTTTGACCATGAAGGATTTCCCCAAGCTTGGTTTGTCCATTCAAGTGATCCCCAAGGTGGGTAAGATCCCCAACTAGGTGGTACTAAAGGCCAAGGTGTTGTCCACTGAGTATTGTTCCAATTATTTGGAGGTTGCCATGTAGGGTTGGAGTATTGACCATTGGAGAAATTCCCTCTAGGTCTTTGATCGATAAAATTAATCTCTTCCTCAGTGTGAGATGACCTTTTTTTAGAATTCTTGATTACATTAAGGATCTTACCATGATCGGTGGCATTATTCTTTTCACAAATTTGCCAATTGTCAGCTTTGTCCAAAGGGCACTCTCTTAATAGATGTTTTTCTGACACTTAAGGCAATAGATGAATAAAGTTTTAGGATTACATGTTTTGGCCTATATTCCATCCAAAGTGGCATTTAGCTGAACAAAAATGTCAATTTTTAGATTTGCTATTTCCTCTCGCAGTTTCCCTATTTCATTTGAACCTCTTAAAAGACTAGATTTATAGATACCTCCTCAAGTACGGGAGAAATTCTAGCATAACTCAGCGATATCACCGAGTTCAAGTTGGGACACATCTCCCTTTCCCATCAAATCTAGACTTCTTCTAGCATCCTCATCAAGTCTTATGAGGAATATGGTCTTCAAAATTTCTGTGCTTATGGCTTCTTCACCTCATTATTTGGTTCAAAAGAGGAACCTATCAAGGTAATCTTCCAAACTCTCATCTTCTTTTTGTCTTAGTTTGAACAGTTCCTCATTCCTATCACTAACTCTGCAATAACTTTGATATTTGTCTAAAAGATAGTTTCCATGTCATTCCATGTAGTTATTGATCCATAAACTAATCCCATGAACCAACACATTGCAGTGTCTCTCAGAGTGGAGGGAAAGAGTTTAAGTTTCTGGTTATCATTCTTGTAGTCATAAGTCTATCACAAGACTTTGAACTCAAAGAGGAACTAGTCAGGATCTTCAGAGGATAATACTCTAAAAATGGGTAAAATGGATGGTGAAATATTTTTCATTGGTGCATTATCATCTTCATTGAGAGCGATGGGGTAGGTAAAGGTTCATGCTACTGGTCTTCTCAGGTTATCACCATCTCCTTGGTTTGCCCTCCCATTAAGAGGGTCATTGTTGTGATTATTAGCCATGATGTCAAAAGGAAAGTTCTCCTCCTCGAAGACTAGGTTTGTTGGCTGAATGATCACCTCTTCAAATGTCTGGTCTGATGGTAGTACTTCTGGGGTATATTGGGAGGTCTCAGGTTGATCCTGCTCGATCAATTCATAACTTAGTTCTTCAGCTGAGACTTCTATCTCCCTACTTAGGGTTGGGACTACTATTGGGGGGGGGGGGGGTTTGGTATAAATCTTCTGTGTGGACCTCATTTCTTAACCATGCAGAAACAGAGGTTTGGTAACTATTTTTGGGTGTTTACTACAAGAGGTCTCCAAGTATTTCCCTAATAACACTTAGAAAAGAATCACGTGATCCCTGACAATGGTGCCAAAATGTGATAGGCTATCATGAGGTCCTAACACTTTAGTTGAAAAATATCAATTTCTTGACTGGGGTAGTGTCCGAGGCTATATGCAATAGGGAGTCTTGTCTGGATATCTCATCTAGAAACAATTTCCTAATTCCTTTTAAAAGACTTAAACAACATATCAAACAAGAAAGCATTTGCATTCTATCCTAGAAAGCATTTGAACTCTATACTGAAAAGCATATAAATTCTATACTAGAAAGCATATAAACTCTATACTAGAAAGCATACAAACTCTATACTAGAATTTCATACATGCAAACTTTACTATGATCTTGAACAGTGACAAATCCTATAACTACACACACATTCTAACTTTCAACTAACATTAAATAACAATTTAAACTAAAACAGATGCTTTGGAAATATTTAAACGAACATAGCACTAAGAACTAAGATCAAGTAGACAACACACCCTGCAGGCTCACAATAGAAAACTAAACATAAAAGAACTCTAGATAAAATGAAACATCCACAAAAACATAAATACTTATCTACTCTAAATTTGTCTTTTAACTCAGATCACATTCAATTGTTTCCATAGCAACATGGTAACTCCATTCACATCTTCATAACTCAAAAGGAAATACTTAGAATAACACTATTTGTATTCATGAAAATATTACAGAATATAACTCTCTAGTTATTTGCCAAAAAGAGATATATTGATATTCATCTTTTCACATCGTATGATATATATCCATGTTTTGAGCAACTAACTAAAACTATTCACTATTATAAAATCCTATATTCTAGATGGCGGTAAAATTCCATTGAAAAAGTCTTATAACTAAAAAATAGAATTTCAACTACTGATGTCTTTAAAACATATAAAAAGCTCTGAGTGGAGCCATAATGTCTGAGATAACCAACAGAAATGAACATAATTAAAAGAAAGTCTTCAATCAATGCACACCTAAAATTTCTGGTGCCCTCAACTTCTGGCACACTTGACCTCAGCTTCTTGAAGTCCACTCCTCTCATAGGCCATGCAGTAATCTTGCACATTTAATCAACTCTACATACCATTATATCAACATTTAATAGCTAATTCCAATCAATTTAGGAAATAAAGATTTGTACAACATTTCATTAAAAATAGAGAAATATTGCTTATAAAAACAAACAAATTGGGAAGGCTAGGGTGATTGGGCAATGTAAAAAGGGTTATTTGTTTTATCAAAGGAATGAGGTTGCTTATACCTCATCAGCCCATAGACTCCAAACACCTTCTGAACTTCTCTATGTTCACGGGCTTCGTCAAGGAATCTGGAACATTCACCAAAGTATCAAACTTCTCCAAATTCACCTTCCCATCCTCTACCATATCACATACAAAGTGGTACTACACATCAATGTGCTTGGTCCTTGCATGGAAAGTAGGATTCTTTGCCAAACATATGGAACTCTGGATGTCACAAGAAATGGTAATCTTCCTTGCATCAAACCCAATGTCAAAACACAATCTCTTAAGCCAAATGGCTTCCTTACAAGCATGAGTATCTATCATGTACTCTACTTCAATCATGGACAAAGCAACCATAGGTTGCTGCTTACACATCCAAATAATAGTACCACCGAACATAATGAACACATAAGCACTGGTGGATCTTCTTCTATCAATGTCACCTATCCAATCTGAATCCACATATCCATGAATACTCACATAATGCTGAGAACCAATAGGATAGCTATGATAGCACAAGGAATACTTGGAAGTACCTTGGCAATATTTGAAAACTCTCTTTACCACATCCCAATGTATCTGTCTAGGATTAGCCATGAATCGGCTAAGGACTCCCACTGCTTGGGCAATCTCTAGTCTTATACAGACCATCACATACATCAAACTACCAACCACACTAGCATAAGGTACTCTGCTCACATCCTCCATCTCAGAAGGAGACTTCAAACAATTTGCAACAGATAACTTTGTCCCCATCATAACAGGAACAGTTAAAGGTCTATAATCTACCATGATGAATCTCTCCAACATGGTCTTCACATACTTACTCTAGCTTTACCAAAGTTTTATGTTTGCTTTATCTCTTCTGATCTCCATTCCCAGAATATACCTGGCTGCCCTTAAATTTTTCATTTCAAACTATGCTGACAACTGAGACTTCAAATAAAAAATGAAACCTTTACCTTTCCCAATTAGCAACATATCATCAACATACAATGCTATAATAGGAATGTGATCATTATCAAACTTGAAGTAAACACAATGACCTAATTTTGATCTCAGAAATCCAATACTCAACACAAAGGCATCAAACTTTTGGTACCACAACCTAGGAGATTGCTTAAGACCATACAAAGACTTTTTCAACTTGCAAACCAAATTTTCTTTACCTTTCACAATGTAGTGCTCTAGCTATGACATATAAATCTCCTCCTCCAAATCACCATGAAGGAATGTTGTCTTCACATCTGTCTACTCCACCTCTAAGTCATATGTTGCTTCAAGAGATAATAGGAACCGAATAGCTATTATCTTTGTAACTGGAGAGAAAATCTCACCATAGTCAATTCCCTCCACCTGTGAATACCCCTTTATGACTAACCTTGCCTTATATTTCTCAATGCTGCCATCTAAACCAAACTTTTTCTTAAACACCCATTTACATCTAATGGGATTTCTTCCTTCTGGCAAAGGTACCAAGTCTCAAGTATTATTATTTTCCAAATAAGTCATCTCTTCTTCCATGGCGTCCTTCTAGGAACCTGCATCTTTCATACCCATAGCCTCCCTTATGGTCCTAGGCTCATCGGCATTAGAAATCAAATAAAAAATACAACTGGAATCATGCAACAAACAACCAAACCTTTCAGGTTGTCACCTTATTCTCATGGACCTCCTCACAAGTTGAGGTTGAGGTTCTTCATCTTCTTCTTCTAAACTTTCAGAGCTAATAGAGCTCTCCTCATCATCAGATCCAACTGGTGTCTTTGGTTCAACTTTCTTAGGGGTTAGAGGAATTTGAACCACATCATCTTTCTTTTCTTCTTTCTCTGATTGTAGAACAAAAGAAGAAAGATTGAGCTCTTTGAAGATCACACTTCTACTATATGGAACTCTTTTAGCCACTAGATCCCATAGCTTGGATGCTTTCACACCAATGCCATAACTAATGAAGATACATTTAACTGCCTTGTTCTCCAACTTGGATCTCTTCTCCTTAGGCACATGTGCATATGCCTCACAACCAAATACTCGAATATGTCTTAATGAAGGCTTCTTACCAGACCATGCCTCCATAGGGGTCTTATTAATGAGAACTGATGTAGGAGACCTATTAACCAAGTACCAAGTGGTAGCAATAGCTTCAGCCCATAACTTTTGTTCTAGGCCAGTTCCGCTTAACATGCTCCTAGCCCTCTCTATCAACATCCTATTCATTCTTTCTGCAACTCTATTTTGTTGAGTATACAGAGTTGTCTTATGCCTCTCAATACCTTGTTCTTTACAGAACTTGTCAAAATCTACTGAGCAAAACTCAACACCATTATCAGTTCTCAAACATTTAATCTCTCTATCTTTTTGATTCTCAACAAGAGCCTTAAACTCTTTGAATCTTGCAAAAACTTTAGATTTACTCCTAAGGAAATATACCCATGGCCTTCTACTGTAGTCATCAATAAATGAAACAAAATACATAGATTTCAAAATCAAAGGAACATTAACAGGACCAAAAACATCAGAGTGAACTAGATGCAACACCGCAGATGATTTATGAGAACTATGGTAAAACTGAACACGATTTTATTTTCCATATATGCAGTGTTCTCAAAAATTGAACTCAAGGTTACAATCATCCATACCCTCGATGAGGTTTTTATTTTTTAGGGTCGTCATACCCTTTTCACCAATATGGCCAAGCCTTTGGTGCCACAACATTGTTTTCTCAACAGGAAGTTTCATTTCCATAGAATGAGCACCCTTGGGTACCCAGAATGCACGACCATCGGAAGTAGATGCAATAGTCTTCTTGGCTGCTGGTTCCAATGGTGAGGATGAAGAATTTGAAGCTCTCTTCTTTGAAATAGAGGCATTATTGCACTGGACTGCGCCTGCATCAAGTTGAAATAGAGTGCCAATACGAACACCCTTAGCCAACACCATAGCTCCTCTCATCATCTTACATCCTCCATTTGAGAAAACAACCTGCACACCCACATCATTTAGTTTTCTTACATATAATAGATTTTGTTCCAACCTAGGGATATGTGATACACCATTGATCCCCTTCACTCGACCATCAGGGAATCTAATCAGGACTCTTCCACGGCTAACTATTTCTAGTTGAGAGTCATCACCCAGGTACACCTTCCCACCATCAAACTCTTCATACTTTAAAAACTAGTTTCTATGGGATGTCATATGAAATGATGCACCTGAATCAATTAACCACACATCCTCAGATGCATGTGTTGCTAAGGTAGAAACAAAGACTTCTCCATCATCTTGAGAGGACTTATTGTAGTCAAAATCATGGTTTTTCTTCTTCTTTTTCTCCTCCTTGTAATCCTTGAGGAAATGACTAGGTTTTCCATAGTTCCAATATAAGGCCTTAGAATTTCCAGGAGACTTCGATCTCCCATGAGATTTGGATCTTCCTTTGTCTTCTTTCTTCTTGTCCTTCTTCTTTTCTTTTTCCTTGGACCTACCATGAACTGCAAGAGCCTCCTTAGCCAACTCAAAAGACTTTCTCTGCATTTCTTCAGACAATAGCAAAGAAACCACTTCATCCATCTTGAAGGTGGTAGTGGTACTCCCAATGGCCATCACAAGGTGGTCCCACAAATCTGGTAAAAAACACAACAATGTCATGCAACGATCCTCCTCCTCCATCTTCACACCAACAGAGGTCAACTAAGCAACAAGCATATTAAAAGAATTGAGATGATTTGCCATAGATCCCCCATCTTCCATCCTTAGAGACTATAGTTTCTTTCTCAAGAATATCTTGTTTACCAAGGACTTAGCCTAATAAACATCACCAAGCTTCTTCCACAACTCTTTTACAGTTTTCTCCTCGTAGACATTCAGGAGCACAAAATTAGCCAAACAGAGCCTTATGAGACCCTTGGCCTTCTGATCCATCTAATCCCAATCTTCTTTCTTCATGCTCTAGGGTTTGGTGTTGGATATCATGAGCCATAAATCTCTATCCACCAACATGTCCATCTTGAGTTTCCACAACTCAAAGTTGCCTCCATTGAATTTTCCAATCTCGAATCTCCCAGATGTGCTTACCATCTTCTCACTGCAACAAGATCGTAAAATACTCTACAAGACACCCACTCAATTGAAGATTAGTACAAAAAACCCTCTACCCGGTAGCTAGGACAAAAACTGACCAAGCTTTGATACCAACTAAAAGGAAGCAAGGTAAGCAGAAACAACTTCATACACCAATCTAATGAGGGAAAGTAGTGCAATTTTTTCTTAGATCTTTACAATTACAGTTATGTTTCACATTAATAGAGATATTAACACACCTTCACAAGCAAATATAAATGTAACGACACAAGATATACTTTGGGAGAACCCTTTCAGGTGAAAAACCCCACACTCCAAAACATGCACAATATATTATCAAATCTGAAGGAGATTACAACACACTTGCAATGCAAGTTCTTCCAAGAGTTGTCACAATGTCAAATCTAGAGTAATTTCAACAGCATAATGATACTTGCAAATGAACCATACAACTCCAACTCCAAGCACCCATATATATAGAGAAGTAGTACAAATGGAGGTAGCTTCTAGGGCAAGTCACACAAGGAACTCGTCCAAATCCATGTGGCTCAATTTCCAAGCCCATCAAACATGTGTATGACACTTGTAAGAGATTCTCTTTCATCCCTTACAAACCCCCAACTTGGATGCCCCAAATTTGCCCAATTAAGGTATGACAGATGCTCTTATGATGTCATAAAATCTGTCATATATGACAACTCTTACATTTGTAACAAAATCTATCATAACTAACTATTAATAGTAGATTCTCTTACAACTTGTCATAGTCAAACTTGGGTGCCTACTTCCTTCATGCAAGATGCTTTCTGACACTTGTCTTCACCTGTCATTGGATCTTCTATTTCTGGCTCTTACATGTCATAGATTTTGTCATAGGAATCTGTCATAACTCTTACGCATCATAAACCTCTTCCAACACCCAAAAGATGCTGACACATGACAAAAGTCTTCTACCACAAAGTGGGACACCTATTTCCTCATATGAGGATAAAAATACACTTAGTCACCTTCCTCGTAGGATGACACATCACTGTGCCAACTCCCACAAAGTGACAAAATAAGATTTGTATACAAATTACAATAATAGGAAAAAATAAATATATAATTAAATAATAAATGCTAGGAACTTGCAAAGGTTGAGACACCTTAATTCCCAACACCTTCAACCACCTAAAATTCTGAATAGACTAGAAGCTTTCTTCGAGACCTTAACACATTGAAAAACTCTTCCTCATATTCTTGGAAGATCTTAGAATCATTGACAATTAATATTCCCATGGTAGAGATTTTACCTTTTTCTAAAATCCAAATCCTATTTTTTTTTGCTCGATCAAAAGGTGGAAGGGTCCACCTATACTTCATTAAAATAAAAATATTTTATAAACATAGGATTTAAATATTGTGAGGCCGATCATTTTTCCTTCCTTATTTTAATCGTTATGTATTTCAGTTGATGACATTTTTAGACTTTTAGAGACTATGGTTTCATTATGCAGACTTGATTATTCTCTTGATTTTGATATGACATTGATTAGACATATGGTAATTCAATTTGATCATATTTTGATGCTATTTTGTGATCCGACATACGAGATATAGTAGATGATGTTTTGTGATGTGATTTCTAGTTATTTATGTGATGATGATTATTTGACATGTGATAGAAAAATTTAGTTTAATTCAAAATTATATTATAGATGATTATTTTTGTATTCGATGGCATGAATTTAATTCTAGTTGCTTCGGCTATGATTATTCATGATATGATTGACACTTGATCGAGATGTGCAGGATTTACATTCCCAGGCCACGGGAAATTGGAGGTAGAATTCACACATATGTTATTCCCTGTAAAACTGATCCATTCCCAAGAGGGATGAGGATCACGTTTGAACTTGAGTGATGATTTAAGTGCTTGATTTAATTTTTATCATTTTCGCCTAGTACCCCTTTGTTTAATTAATTAATATTATGTGTTGTATAAATTTTATTGACTTATACCACTTGGTAATTGTTTTTATTTTTGAGGCCATTTAAAGTAGATTATGACCCCCAAAGTAAACCTTAGTGTCCTAAAATTTACCCTAGGTGGTTACCCATGGGTCTAGGGTCAATTTTGACAAACTAAACCTTGGGTTAAGTCACTTTTGGTCACTCTAAACTGAGGTTTAGTCAAAGTGACGAAATTTGAAATTAGATAAGGTGGGAGATGAGTCATGCTTTGGGAAAGACTCATCTCCCTTCCCAAAGTTTGGGAATCCCTACCCTAGGAGGACTTGGGAGGTCTCCAAGACTCCCAAGTGTGTGGGATCTTCCTCCAAGACTCTCACACATGTGTGAGAGCATCTTGGAGGGACATGGCTCTCTTAGAGAATAAGAGGATGTACCATATGGCATCCCTTATCCTCATGGAGGCTTGGAGGGGAATGCCACCTCACCACTTGTCCTCTCACACATGGGTGAGAGCACAAGTGGATAAGGTGAGGATTGAGATGGAATTAGAGGATGACACTTGTCATCCTCACACTTCCTCTCCCTTGTAAGTGGCATTGGAGGAGGAAGGAGAAGGTGACAAGTGTCACCTTCTCATTCCTCAAGGCCAGTTTAGAAGGCCTATATTACCTCCTCTTGTTGAGGAGTGTGGGGTTCTTAAATTTTGGAGTTTTCTTTCTATTTTTAATAATTTTTGGGGAAGTGAGGAATTTTTGGAGATTGGAAGGTTTGGGAAGCTTGGAGCTCATCACCAAACATGCTTCCATTATTAGGGATTTTGAAGGTAAGCTCTATGTCTTATTCTTTACCCTTGCTTATTTATTATTGATATGGTTGTGGATTTTATTGTTTGTTGTTTCATTTTCTTTATGGGGGATGGGAGTTTGGTGAGAGCACCTCCATTTGGAGGTAAGGCTCAACTTGTTTAGGGTAGGGAATAGGAACCTCCTTGAGGTCACTCCCATATTTGTGTTATTTATGGCCTTGAGGGCTTCTTAATTGTTATGGAGATTATTTGAATGGCAAGAGTGCCATGGAAGTTCATTTTGAGATATTTGGGAGATATGGTTTTGGAGGTTTTGGCTTGAGGCCATGAGACTTGGTATTTTGGTATTTTGGTGTGGCCTTTGAAGTAGAGGGGTCCATTCCCTACCCCCATCAAACTCATTCTCATGAGTTGTGTTATGTGTTCAACCTTGGGGTTTATTTTTTGTTGTTTTTGCTTGATGTTTGTTGTGGTGTGTTGCAACCGTGTGAATCCCTACCTCCCTAGCTCGGGGGTGACCCTCTTGCAAGTCTATGGTAGGGAGGAGGGCATTTCGAAGTGGCTGAGCTTTCCCTTGTTTTTGTGTTTTATTGCAGGTGTTTAAATGAAGAAATGGAGCTTGATGAGAAGCCCATTTTTGTGTTGCTTGGTCCTTTGTTGTTGGCTATTTGAGCCATGGCCATTGTGGCCCTATTATATTTATTTTTATCAAGTTATTATACCCTTGGGGTTGGCTGTAAAAAGTATTGAAATGTAAACCTTCTTTTTTTATTTTATTCAAATGCTATTTATTCTCTATGTGTGGATTTTATGGTGTTGACTAATGTATGAGAAACTATCCTTTTGCTGTCATGTTCTTTCTTTACAAAAAAATATACACAACAGTTGATGAATATATTTATTGCTCACAAAAGAAAGAAAGAGAAGTTATAAACATTTGTTTCTATTTTATTACTTTGAAAGTTTATATTATTAGTTGCTGTTAGAAAAGTTAAATGAGAATGTTTATTCTACCATATATGTTTATTTCAAAACAAAAATACATCTCTATTATTTTATGTTTCAAAAAGAAAGTTAATACTAGGTTATCTATTTATGATTCTGAAATGAAATATTAGTATACATAAAAAAAATTAGAGTTAAATGAGAAAGTTAGTAATCTGTAATGGATATATATATATATACTTGGTTGTTTTATTCTTTAAAAATCTATTGCTGTTCATTTTATTTTTCTTTATCACTGTGTAAATATAGAAAAATAGAAGAAAATACATATGTTACATTTTTGCTGTATATATTATAATATGTATATACACACACATAGATATATATATAATAAGTGCATACATATATTTATATATACAATAATAAAAAAAAGAAATATATATACTGTGATATTTTTAAATAAACTATAAGTATCATTTTGAGTATATATATATACACACACACACATATATATATATATATATAATATATATTTAAACCAAAAAAAAAGAGATCGAAATTTCAAACGGCGGACTGTGTTTCTATTGTTAGTAAACTGTTGAATAAAAAAAATTGTTTGGGGTGGGGCTGTGGTGGGCGGCACCCACCACAGACCCCACCACTGCTGTAGTTTTAGCATAGAGTGTGGGTGGGGGTTCCAACCCCCTCCCCACCGTTCTCCTTTTACAACAACGTTTAGCTGTTATCAGCACCCTCCCACCATGCTCCCCACATCGTCCCCTCCAAACAGCGCCATTGAAACCCGTGGACTCCGTAGCCTCTCGCCACCTTCAACCCCCATCTCCTCCTTACCACCGCTTCCCACGCAGCCTCCCCACCGTTCCCCTTTCAAACTGCACTCGACTGCAGCATTGTTGCCTCCCCATCGTTTGGCCTCACACTACCCTGCAACAAGATTTTAAATCTTAACATATACAATTTATCTCTATTTTGATACCTATATATATAAATATATATATCACGCTGTCACAAAAATAAAGAAGAAAAAAAAAATATAGAATAAACCAATAGTTAAATGAGA
The DNA here is from genome assembly GCA_027924645.1 of Cunninghamia lanceolata. Taxonomy (NCBI): domain Eukaryota; kingdom Viridiplantae; phylum Streptophyta; class Pinopsida; order Cupressales; family Cupressaceae; genus Cunninghamia; species Cunninghamia lanceolata. The sequence goes on from BSBN01000697.1 coordinate 3,620,164, forward strand.
CTCTTGTTAGCAGAATACATACCTTCGTGAGGTTCATCAATGGCTGCCATGTAACCCTAACTTGCAAACAAGAAGAAAACAAAACAAGGAAGAACAAAAAAAAGAAAAAAAAAAAAGAATGAATGAGATAGAGGATTAGAGCAACAAACAAAGAGAAAACAATAAAATACAAATTAGGGCTTTTCATTTAGAAAACAATATTTTAATGACAGGAAAATGTGAGGGAGTTTACTTTAATTCTTATTTTTAAATTTTTAATTTTTGCCCTTGACCTTTATCTCTTGTGCTCTTTTAATTTTGTTTAATTTAATGGGGTTTGCATTTGTTTTAATTTCCTAGCGTGATTTAAACATTTTATTCAACATTTTTCATTATTATTATTTTACCAGAATGAGTATATTAAACTCTTCTCTTCTCTATTATTCTGAGTTCATTAATAAATATAATGCCAAATTTATATTTATTAATGGACTCAAAATTGAAATCTATTTTGGCGTCACTTAATTATTTTATTATTTTATTTCGAGTTTTATTATTTTTATTGCGAGTTGATTTATTTAACCTTGGTAAAGTATTTATTTTGTTATTTTAAATTGTTTTAAAATTGTTCTTAAGTTTAAATTTTTATTCTTAGATTTTATTTAATTTCTTATTGGAGTTTTATTTTAAAATTTTTAAGTTGATTATTGAAAATGTGTTATGCTGTCAAAATTTTCCTAGGTTTCTAGGGTTTAATTTTATGACATTTTATGAACTTTTATTTCACCATTCCACTTTAATCATGCATCCATCTTACCACTATTTCTTAATCATTATTTCAATTTCATTTTGACCTGAGTTAGGGTTAGGTTTCGAAGCTAGCGGAATCATCTTCACACCTAGGAAACTTAGCGTTTGGATTAAAATCATTCTAACCCTAAAAGTGACACACTTCATGTCACATACCCCCTAGATGACTATCATCACATAGGGGACTGCGTGGGACAACGCACCTCCCTAAATTATGTTGACATGTTTACGCCTTATGCGTATTGCCACCGAGCATGCTGACGCGTGTGAGGGGGTTCCAAGGGATAGGTAGAAAAGTTTTTTGTAATTCATGTCATGACCACATGGCAAATGTGGACATGACACGTGTGTTGTGTCTCGTGACCACATGGAAAATGTGGGCATGACATTTGGTATCAGAGCTTAAGTTTAAACACTAGGCTTGTTTAAGGCACATTATTATTTCTGCAACTTTGATTAATTTGTGGTTACCTCATTTTTGTAGGATGCCTCCTCGACGAGTTCAGTGAGCGCAGTCTCACCACACTCCACCCCCTGAGGTGCATAGTGACTCTTTAGCTGAGGGACAGGATCAGCTGGTCCTACAGGCACAGCAGGCGCCACTAGCCCTACCAGATATTGGGCCATAGATATTACAGGTTTTACAGGTAGTTTTAAATAGGCTTCCACTGGCCGTAGCTGAGCCACACATAGAGCCACGTGTTGAGCCCCACGAGGATCCGCGAGAGGAGCCACGTGTGGAGCCACGAGTAGAGTCCTGTGTCGAGCCACATGTGGAGCCCCGCATTGAGCTGTGAGGGGCACCACGTGTGGAGCCATATGTTGAGGTGCCAGAGACGATGATAGAGGAGGTTGGTTCAGCCGACAGGGCCCGTAGCAGGAGCCCTCCATGTCATGCTAGGCGTGATGAGGCAGTACGAGTAGAGCACATTGTTCACAGACCTTATGATTATTACACAAATGAGCTTTTTAGAGGGCACAGAGATAGAGGAGATACTATTAGGGATTTGTTGAGGCTGAACCCTCCTACTTTCATCAGGACCACAGAGGGAGCTGAGGTAGAGGCCTGGCTCATCAGCTTAGATAGATGCTTCGCATTGCATCCTTACGAGGGCAACACGAAGGCTTGTGTGGCAGTACACCTGTTGCGAGATGCAACAGCTACCTGGTGGCACACTAAGGAGTGCAAGTGTCACCTATCATTAGACACTCTCACATGGGAGACCTTCATTAAGCGCTTCAATGCGCGATACTTATTAGATCATTACATACAACGTCGTATAGACGACTTTCATGACCTACAGTAGAGGGGACTTACTGTGGCACAGTATGAGGGTAGATTTACTGAGTTGTCCCGATATGCAGAGTATCTCCATGATGAGAAACTCCTAGTTCATAAGTTTATCAGAGGACTAAACCATAGCATAGCAGGGCCTGTTCGCATGGTAGACCTCCAGACTTTGAGTGATGTTGCCGAGAAGGCATATATCGCTAAGGAGATACAGGGATGAGGGTAGAGTTCACGCCCTCAGTTTCAGGATCGTGGGCAGCAGCAGGATCAGCAAAGTTTTTGCAGACCATCATAGCCACCTCATAGGGGAGGATTTAGTTTTGCACCCTTACCTCCTAGGCCCCCATAATAGCAGCAACAACAGAGAGCTAGGACACAACAGAGGGCATATGGGGGACATAATAGAGGTTGGCAGTAGTAGGGCCCGCGCAAAGATCAAATGCAACAGGGACCACCTGCGAGACCTGCGAGGTCACAGCAGTCATAGAGGGGCTCACAGGGGTCCATTGGTAGGTCAAGACAATAGCAATCAAATAGGATTCAAACTGGACAGGTACAGGATAGGGGCCCATGTTATGTTTGTGGTGGAGCGGGACACCTAGCTAGAGAGTGTCCACAGGGTTTTACAGTAGGGGGTAGCCTCATGCAGGAGGATCTGAGCAAACTGTTGGAGATGTGGGTAGGTCCCACCATATGTTCGTAGCAGTTGATAACTGCTAGGCTGATTTTTAGGCATCAGTGATTGAGACATCAGGTTTGATAGGGGTATCCCCATTTCTATTCTCTTTGATTCTAGTGCTATTGACTCGTTCATATCTCCATCGTTAGTGGAGTGTTACAAGATGGTGGCCTCTAGGCAGGGTGATAGGTGGGTGGTTGAGTTGGCCTCAGGGGCCAAGATGATAGTAGATGCCTTAGTCCATGACTGTGATATTTCTTTGGGACCCTTTGCCATAGTATGTGACCTTAGAGTTATGACATTAGGATCCTACGATGTGGTGTTGGGTATGGATTGGCTTGCGGCTCATCGAACCAAGATAGATTGTCGCCAAAAGGCGATCATCTACTTAGACGACCACAGTACATCAGTTGAGATAGTGGGCATGCAGAAGCCCACAACAATGCGTATGATATCCACTCAGTAGCTTAAGCGTTGCATGTGGAAGGGATGCGATATGTTCGCCATCACAGTGAGTGACAGATTAGATGACGAGACTGAGGCATCTTTGGATGATCATCCCATCCTTAGAGAGTTTGCTGATGTGTTTCCAGTAGAGTTACCGGGGATGCCACCCTATCGTGAGGTAGACTTTCACATTGAATTAGTGTCGGGTGCCGAGCCAGTATCTTGTACACCCTGCAGGATGACCACACATGAGCTCACAGAGCTCAAGTTACAGCTTGAGGACTTGCTCGAGAAGGGGCACATCCGATCGAGTGTTTCACCTTGGGGCACTCCTGTCATCTTCGTGAAGAAGAAGGATGGGTCTCTTCATTTGTGCATATACTATAGGCAGTTGAATAAGGTGACGGTGAAGAACTGCTATCCTCTGCCCAGGATTGATGATCTTTTTGATCAGATGTAGGGAGCCAGGGTGTTCTCTAAGATTGACCTGAAGTCCAGTTATCATCAGTTATGTATCACAGAGGCGGACATCCATAAGACCACCTTCTGGACTCGATATGGCCACTATGAGTTCACAGTGGTCCCTTTTGGCTTGACGAATGCCCCTATAGTGTTCATGAGTCTCATGAATGGGGTGTTTTGTACCTACTTAGATCGGTTCATGATCATTTTCATCGATGACATTTTGATCTATTTACAGACTGAGGAGGAGAATGAGGAGCACCTACGTTAGGTCCTACAGTGTTTGAGGGAGTAGAATCTTTATGGGAACTTGGCGAAGTGTGCATTTTTCAAGATAGAGGTACAGTATCTGGGGCATATCCTATTTGGCAATGGAATCTCAGTAGATCCATCAAAGATTAGGGCTATCAGAGATTGCCCAGTGCCCACCAGTGTGACAGAGGTCAAGAGTTTTATGGGGTTAGCTGGTTATTACCGTTGCTCTGTTGAGGGTTTTTCTCGGATAGTGCACCCCATCACTTCCCTTCAGTGAAAAGGGAAGAGTTTTCTATGGACTGAGCAGTGTGAGAGGGCCTTCAGGGTCCTCAACGAGTGTCTTACTAGCACTCCCATTTTAGCGGTTCCTGATCCTACAATAGATTTTATGGTTTGCACAGATGCATCACTTGAGGGATTGGGAGTCGTACTTATGTAGGGTGGTAGAGCGATCGCATATGAGTCACGAAAGCTCAAGACCCATGAGTTGAACTACCCCATGCACGACTTGGAGTTAGTGGTAGTGGTTCATGCTCTAGTTTGTTGGAGACATTTCTTGTTGGGTCGTTGCTTTGATCTCCATTCAGATCACCACAGTCTTTAGTATATCTTTACACAATAGAATCTAAATGCCCGTTAGTGGCATTGGATGGAGTTTCTTTGCAAGTATGACTTTGATGTCCACTACATCAAAGGGAATGAGAACATGATTGCTGACGCATTGAGTCAGAGGTGCCACGAGCTCTTGACCTTGACTCTGAGTGTGGACTTGAGAGGACGCATTATTCAACATCTGCCAGAGGATGAGTGGTTTCTTGAGGTGCAGCAGGAGATCAGTTCATAGAGGGCCCTTGTGGGCAAGTATGCAAGGTATTCATTTCAGACAGATGGGTTACTTCATCATCCATAGTGCATCTATGTACCCTGCGTAGGTGATCTACGTACTGTAGTGTTATCAGAGGCTCACAGAGCACCATATGTGGCACATCTAGGGGTGAAGAAGATGCATGCTGACCTACGACAGCTATACCATTGGGTGGGTATGAGACGAGATATTACAGAGTTTGTTGCCAAATACCTTGAGTGCCAGAGGGTCAAGGCTGAGCATCAGCATCTAGTGGGTCTTTTATACCCACATGAGATACCTGAGTGGAAATGGGACACCATTTCCATAGATTTTATTGTTGGTCTTCCTATGTCTTCGCGTCGCCATGATGCCATCATGGTGACAATCGACAAGTTGACCAAGGTGGCGCATTTTTCACCTGTACGCACAACGTACAATGCGCCAGCAGTGGCAAGAGTATTCTTAGACGATATTGTGAGATTACATGGAGTACCTTGCCACATCATTTCAGATAGATTCTGTATTCACTTCAGCATTCTAGAGAGCCTTGCAGCAGGTGTTGGGCACACATCTCAACTTTAGCTTTGCTTATTATCCCAAGACAGATGGATAGAAAGAGAAGATGAATCAAGTGTTGGAGGACATGCTTCGTATGTATGTTATGGACCATCAGTCTAGATGGGAGGAGTATCTATATTTGGTTGAGTTTGCCTACAATAATGGGCATCACAGCTCATTGGGTATGCCTCCTTTTCAGGCTTTATACGGCAGACCATGCAGGACACCATTGAGTTGGGATTGGATAGAGGACAGGGTTGCCATTGGTCCAAAGTTAGTTTAGGATATGGAGCAGCAGGTCACACTGATCAGGCAGAGACTTCAGGAGGCACATGATAGACAGAAGAAGTATGCCGATGCTAAGAGGACTGATCAGAGCTTCTCAGTGGGTGACAAGGTTTTCCTTAGAGTGCAGCCACACAAGAGTCCAATCTGTTATGGAAAGGGCTCTAAGCTCACACCAAGGTTTGTAGGACCCTTTGAGATCTTGGAGCGGATAGGACCTGTTGCCTATCGTCTAACGTTTCCACCTAGCCTGTCACGTATCCATGATGTCTTTCATATTTCTATTTTGAGGCGATATATATCTGATTTATCTCATGTATTGGACTGGAGTGCTCTATAGGTAGAGGCAGATGGGCAATTGGCTTTGGAGCCAATTCACATATTGGCTCGTTGGACACTAGGCCTTCGAGGTCAAGAGCTGGACCAGGTTAGGGTCTAGTGGGATCGTTATGATGAGGTCACAACGACTTGGGACAATGCAGCTAGTTTGAGGGCACTCTATCCTCACCTTTTTGATGACTTCTAGGAGGAAGTTTAGTCTTAGGGGGGAGGATGTGAGGCCGATTATTTTTCCTTCCTTATTTTGATCGTTATGCATTTTAGTTGATGACATTTTCATACTTTTAGAGACTATGGTTTCATTATGCAGACTTGATTATTCTCCTGATTTTGATATGACATTGATTAGACCTATGGTGATTCGATTTGATCATATTTTGATGCTATTTTGTGATCTGACATACGAGATATAGTAGATGATGTTTTGTGATGTGATTTCTAGTTATTTATGTGATGATTATTTGACATGTGATAGAAAAATGCAGTTTAATTTAAAATTATGTTATAGATGATTATTATTGTATTCGATGGCATGAATTTAATTCCAGTTGCTTTGGCTATGATTATTCATCATATAATTGACACTTGATCGAGATGTGTAGGATTTACATTCCCAGGCCACAGGAAATTAGAGGTAGAATTCACACATATGTTATTCCCTGTGAAACCGATCCATTCCCAAGAGGGATGAGGATCACGTTTGAACTTGAGTGATGATTTAAGTGCTTGATTTAATTTTTATCATTTTCACCTAGTACCCCTTTGTTTAATTAATTAATATTATGTGTTATATAAATTTTATTGACTTATACCACTTGGTAATTATTTTTATTTTTGAGGCCATTTAAATTGGATTTATGACCCCCTAGGTGGTTACCCATGGGTCTAGGGCCAATTTTGACTAACTAAACCTTGGGTTAACTCACTTTTGGTCACTCTAAATTGAGATTTAGTCAAAGTGATGAAATTTAAAATTAGATAAGGTGGGAGATGAGTCATGCTTTGGGAAAGACTCATCTCCCTTCCCAAAGTTTGGGAATCCCTTCCCTAGGAGGACTTGGGAGGTCTCCAAGACTCTCAAGTGTGTGGGATCTTCCTCCAAGACTCTCAGACACGTGTGAGAGCATCTTGGAGGGAGATGACTCTCTTAGAGAATAAGAGGATGCCATATGGCATCCCTTATCCTCATGGAGGCTTGGAGGGGAATGCCACCTCACCACTTGTCCTCTCACACGTGTGAGAGCACAAGTCGATAAGGTGAGGATTGAGATGGAATTGGAGGATGATGCTTGTCACCCTCACACTTCCTCTCCCTTGCAAGTGGCATTGGAGGAGGAAGGAGAAGGTGAAAATTGTCACCTTCTCATTCCTCAAGGCCAATTTAGAAGGCCTATATTACCTCCTCTTGTTGAGAAGTGTGGGGTTCTTGAATTTTAGAGTTTTCTTTCTATTTTGAGCAATTTTTGGGCAAGTTAGAGGAATTTTTGGAGATTGGAAGGTTTGGAAAGCTTGGAGCTCATCACCAAACGTGATTCCATTATTAGGGCTTTTGAAGGTAAGATCTATGTCTTATTCTTTACCCTTTCTTATTTATTATTGATATGGTTGTGGATTTTATTGTTTGTTGTTTCATTTTCTTTATGTGGGATAGGAGTTTGGTGAGAGCACCTCCATTTAGAGGTAAGGCTCAACTTGTTTGGGGTAGGGGAAAGGAACCTCCTTGAGGTCACTCTCATATTTGTGTTATTTATGGCCTTGAGCGCTTCTTACTTATTGTGGAGATTATTTGAATGGCAAGAGTGCCATGGAAATTCATTTTGAGATATTTGGGAGATGTGGTTTTGGAGGTTTTGGCTTGAGGCCATGAGACTTGGTATTTTGGTATTTTGGTGTGGCCTTTGAAGTAGAGGGGTCCATTCCCTACCCCCATCAAACTCATTCTCATGAGTTGTGTTATGTGTTCAACCTTGGGGTTTATTTTGTGTTGTTGTTGCTTGATGTTTGTTGTGATGTGTTGCAACTGTGTGAATCCCTACCTCCCTAGCTCAGGAGTGACCCTCTTGTGGGTCTACGGTAGGGAGGAGGGCATTTTGAAGTGGCTGGGTTTTCCCTTGTTGTTGTGTTTTATTGCAGGTGTTTAAATGAAAAAATGGAGCTTGATGAGAAGTCTATTTTTGGGTTGCTTGGTCCTTTGTTGTTGGCTGTTTGAGCCATGGCCATTGTGACCCTATTGTATTTATTTTTATCAAGTTATTATACCCTTGGGGTTGGCTGTAAAAAGTATTGAAATGTAAACCTTCTTTTTTTATTTTATTCAAATGCTATTTATTCTTTATGTGTGGATTTTATGTTGTTGACTAATGTATGAGAAACTATCCTTTTGTTGTCATGTTCTTTATTTACAAAAAAATATACAAATTAGTTGATGAATATATTTATTTCTCACAAAAGAAAGAAAGAAAGAGAAGTTATAAACATTTGCTTCTATTTTATTACTTTGAAAGTTTATGTTATTAGTTGGTGTTAGAAAAGTTAAATGAGAATGCTTATTCTACCATATAGGTTTATTTCAAAACAAAAATAATCTCTATTATTTTATGTTTCAAAAAGAAAGTTAATACTAGGTTATCTATTTATGATTCTTAAATGAAATATTAGTATACATAAAAAAAATTAGAGTTAAATGAGAAAGTTAGTAATCTCTTATTTAGACCAATGTTTTGGGAAAATAAATGCAATGGATATATATATATATATATATATATATATATATATATATATATATATATATATATATATATATATATATATATATATATATATATATGTTGTTTTACTCTTTAAAAATCTATTGCTATTCATTTTATTTTTCTTTATCACTGCGTAAATACAGAAAAATAGAAGAAAATACATATGTTACATTTTTACTGTATATATTATAATGTGTATATACACTTATATATATATATATATAATAAGTGCATACATATATTTATATATACAATAATAAAAGGAAGAAATATATATACTATGATATTTTTAAATAAACTATAAGTATCATTTTGAGTATATATATATATATGTATACATATATATATATATATATATATATATATATATATATATATATATATATATATATATATATATATATATATATATATGTATGTATGTATACATATATTTATGTATACATATATATATAATATATATTTAAACCGAAAATTATTTTAAACCAAAAAAAAGAGAGATCAAAATTTCAAATGGCGGATTGTGTTTTTGTTGTTAGTAAACTGTTGAATAAAAAAAAATTGTTTGGGGTGGGGCTGTGGTGGGCGGCACCCACCACATACCCCACCACTACCATAGTTTTAGCATAGGGTGTGGGGAGGGGTTGGAACCCCCACCTCACCATTCTCCTTTTATAGCAGCGTTCAGCTATTATCAATGCCCTCCCACCGTGCTCCCCACACCGTCCCCTCCAAACAACGCTATTGAAACCCGTGGACTCCGCAGCCTCTCACCGCCTTCAACCCCCATCTCCTCCTTGCCGCCGCTTCCCACGTGGCCGCCCCACCGTTCCCCTTTCAAACTGCGCCCAATGGTAGCGTCGTTGCCTCCCCGTCGTTTGGCCTCACACTACCCTGTAACAAGATTTTAAATCTTAACATATACATTTTATCTCTACTTTGATACCTATATATATATATCACGTTGTCACAAAAATAAAGAAGAAAAAAAATACAGAATAAACCAATAGTTAAATGGGACACTTGTTAGCAGAATACATACCTTCGTGAGGTTCATCAATGGCTGCCATGGAACCCCAACTTGCAAACAAGAAGAAAACAAAACAAGGAAGATCAAGAAAAGAAAAGAAAAAAAGGAATGAATGAGATAGAGGATTAGGGCAACAAAACAAAGAGAAAACAATAAAATACAAATTAGGGCTTTTCATTTAGAAAACAATATTTTAATGAGAAGAAAATGTGAGGGAGTTTACTTTAATTCTTATTTTTAAATTTTCAATTTTTGTGCTTGACCTTTATCTCTTGTGCTCTTTTAATTTTGTTTAATTTAATGGGGTTTGCATTTTATTTTATTGCCTTGTGAGTTTTATTTTATTTTAAAAGGTAGGGATTAATTTTGTTATTTTTTGAAGTGAATTCCCTTCGCCTTTTTATTCATTTTAATTAGGGCATTTGTTTTAATTTCTTTGCATGATTTAAATATTTTATTCAGCAAATTTCATTATTATTATTTTACGGGAATGAGTATCTTAAACTCTTCTCTTCTCTATTATTCTGAGTTCCTTAATAAATATAATGCCGAATTTATATTTATTAACGGACTCAAAATTAAAATTTATTTTGGTGTCACTTAATTATTTTATTTCAAGTTTTATTATTTTTATTGAGAGTCAATTTATTTAACCTTGGTAAGGTATTTATTTTGTTATTTTAAATTGTTTTAAAATTGTTCTTAAGTTTAAATTTTTATTCTTAGATTTTATTTAATTTCTTATTGGAGTTTTATTTTAAAATTTTTAAGTCGATTATTGAAAACACATTATGCTGTCAAAATTTTCCTAGGTTTCTAGGGTTTAATTTTATGACATTTTATTAACTTTTATTTCACCATTCCACTTTAATCATGCATCCATCTTACCAATATTTCTTAATCATTATTTCGATTTCATTTTGACCTAAGTTAGGGTTAGGTTTTGAAGCTGGTAGAATCATGTTCACACCTAGGAAAATTAGGGTTCAGATTAAAATCATTCTAACCTGAAAAGAGACACTACGTGTTGTATACCCCCTAGACGGCTATTATCATGCAGGGGACTGCGTGGGACAACGCACCTCCCTGAATTATGTTGACATGTTTACGCCTTATGTGTATTGCCACCGAGCATGTTGACGCATGCGAGGGGGTTCCTAGGGATAGGTAGAAAAGTTTTTCATAATTCATGTTATGATCACATGGCAAATGTGGACATGGCACATGTGTTGTGTGTCGTGACCACATGGGAAATGTGGGCATGACAAATATACAATGATATCCATTTAGATACTATCAATACCAAAAGACATTATACCTAAATCCTATTGTTACTAGAAAAACTTGTTTTTTAACAAAAAGTATGAAACACCCTTTGGAGTATCCTAAAGTAGATTAGGTGGGTGATTCTTTGAGGCATTTTGCATCTAGTTGAGAAAGGTTAAGTTTCTCTATTTCAACTATAATTCATTGTATTATCCATAGTTATCCTTCATGTGTCCATTGTGTAGAACTTCTTGGTTTGGAATTTTTGTTTATAGGTCTTAGTCTGAATGGATCATCACTTTCTCTTTTTGGGCTCGAAAATTTTATTAACATCCTTCACCCATAGATGGTCTTTATTAGTGTTAGTCAAGCTTTTTATTTTTCTTAGTTGGATTTTGTGTATTTACCTACACATTTAGTTTACCTTATTTAGCTGTAGTGAGTGGGTCATAATAAGGTTAGATAGTATCTTTCATGAGTATAATTCCTATCTAGTTTTGGTAGTTTGTGTTGCTTTTCTCACTGATTGGTTTTGTTTCCTCTCTTTTCTATATATGTATCTACTCCTCTAGCTTGTTATTTATTCATGCTCTTGCAAACTCTTGTAATTATATTTTTCTTCTTGAGTATTTGCATATTTCTTGTGGTAGCAAACCCTATTTTTCAGTTTTAATTTTATATCATTTACTAGAATAGTTTGGTTTTTTCTATTTCTTACACTAGGGTTTGGGTAGCTTTAGTTTATTTTTAAATCTAACATGCTATTAGAGATTGTTGTGCTAGGATAGATCTATCAAAGTCTTTGGTTTATAAGATTGGTGAGATAATAACTTTTATGTATATTTCCTTAAAACCCATTATTCTCTTCACTTGCATCTTTAGAATCTAGAGAATTAGAAAAGTCTGATAGGAAATACTAACATCTTTAAGGTTGTAGTCTTAGTTTTCTATACTCTATGTGTTTGCAAATTCCAATAATTTGGGTAGAAATTTTTCCTATTCCATTGTCTCTTGGAGGCTTGGAAAAATTAGTTTTGGCTTTCATTTCAATAAAATTAGAGTTTGGGAAGCTAGTTTGTAATAAAGAGTTTAAACATGGAAATAGGTGAATAGATATTTTTAGGGTATTTTAGGACAAACTAGAAACTCCATTATGTTCAAAAACTGAAAAAACATATAAATTGATAGTAAAACCTTCAAAATCTAGGTTAGGAGCATTTGGGGTAATTTTTTTTACCTAGGTACATCATACAGTTGTATCGTATTTTGTGGCATACCAAGTTATTTAAATATTTTCAAAAAAAATTAAAGGGGCCAATAAACTACTTTTAAGCTAATCCATCCTTTAAAATATCCCACACTCCTTTAGGAGCTTAGCTTAGCTATCCCCCTCAAGCCCTGAGTTGATCCAAGCTAGCCTTGCCAAGACCTTCTACAAATGCCATTAGCCTAGATCATCTCCATCTCTCTCTACCACTCTACCAACAAATTCCACTTGCATATCACCCTCTACCATTACCACAACTATTAGTGCTCCTCCATTAGTTTGCTACTCATATAGGCCTCTTCCTTAGTGTTACCTAGTTGTATCCCTATCTCCACATATGCTCTATCTAAGCACCACCATCAATAGTGGCAAGACCCTCTTGCCATGGAGAACTACCCTCTAGCTATCAATGCCACTACCCTCTCTCCATTAAGATTTTTAGTCTAATAGACCAACTTTAGAAGGCAATAAATTACTCAAATGGAGGTATTCTTTGAACCAATGTTTTTAAAATGGGGTGTAACTTTGTGCTATTTATAGTGGTGTAATTATTTTTTATATTTGGCCCTTCCATTTTATAGAAATTGATTTTTCTCATAATTATTTGTGTAGTTCTCACTTTGAGACCCACAAAGGGCCATATCTTATGCAAAAATCTCTTTTCTGGGTCCCCTTGTCTAAAAAGTGCATATTTTTTAATCTACTTCGCCTTGGTGCTCTCTACTACTTCCCATTTTCTATCTAAAATTTACTTTTACATTTTGGCTAGTTTTGAACCCTATAAAGATTTATAAATCTAGTCTTCACATTATAACAAACATCAATCACAAAGTACCAAACATTATAATTTCTAGGGGTTGATTTCAACAACTAGTAATAAGGGTTGTCATGTGCTCTCTTATTTTTTTGACACTATCACGTTTATTTTTTAGCTCTATGGGTCAATTGCTAATTTCTCTACTCACTCCATGTAACTATGTGAATAAAAATTTAAAATAATAATGTCAATAAACAAGGGATTATTTATAATCACTCTCGGTATAGAGGTAGAGCCTATCGTGGATGCACATAAAATCAAATGGTTTAACAAATGTGTTGAGGCCTATGGGTTTTTATGTTTGTTTGTATCTCCTAACCTTCTATTTCACATCGAGTCCTTAAATACACCCAATCAAATTTGGACTATTGGCTAGTTTATTTCGGGTTTAGGATGTTATGAGAGGTCACTAATTGGAGAATAAATTCATTAATTTAAGTCCTACTAGTTTTGACACCATTTAAGACTTCTTCACTAATTTAAAATCATTAAATTACAATTAAAACAATATGGAATAGAAAAAGAAGACATCTAGTTGATCCTCAGTATTCTCTCCAAACTTGGTTAAGACTATTTAGTCTTTGTTTCTACCTTTTGATGCCACAAAGGGTTCCCTAGTATCTTAGTTCCTGATGTCATGTCTATATAACTTTGCCATAGCTATCACTAGGGAGTAAGATAAGCTAATCTAGATGGGTACTCTCAAATACTCCAAGTGCCATGCCCTAGTTGCTAACCAAGATACAAAAGAGCAAAATGGATAAGACAATAAAGATAAGAAATAGAAAAATAGGGATAACAAAGAGGAAAAGTATCAAAAACTTGCTACTTCTAAATAAAATTTAGAGACCACACCTTCTAAAGGAAACATACTTAATAAATATAAGATCAAATATTTCTATTACAAAAGGCATGGTCATGATGAATATAAATGTTTGAAGAAATAGACTAATCACTTGACATGTATTTTAAAGAGGAACAACATTAGTGTTCATGGGCTAGTGAAATAGAGTTCCTCACATGAGGGGTCTTCTAAGGAAAAATATAGTAGCAAGGGAAAGGAAAGAATAAGGCCCTTATAGCAGTTACATCTCCACCATCCCACTTGGGTTCTTGATTTGAGTGCCTCACACCACATGGCTTCATCTTAAGATGATTCCACATCTTTGGAGCCTTATACTATTTTGAATATTTTGATGGGTGATGACACTCTTGATGAGTTGTGTGGGAGAGCTTATGTTGATGGGGGAATGTGAAATTTTATGATATTTTTTTGTCTTCCCTCATTATCAACTAATCTCCTATCAATTTATCAGATCCCTCACAATGATTTCAAAAAGAAGACCAAGTTCACTCCTAATTCAATAGTGATGAGTGAGGTGACCAACAATTTTGTAGTTGCAACTTTAAAAGAGTAGATCATCAATATTAGCTATATCTCTTTTCTCACATTTTTTGTGATCCTCCTTCAATTGTTCTACTCACTCATTATGATGAAGTAATTTATAGCATGAGTGATTGGCCATCTTAACTACCAATACTTGTAGAGAATAAACTAATAGGGATGGTTATAGGGTTTCCTTCTATTAACTTTTCTATGATGTTTTCTGTTGGCAAGAGACACTACTAGGCATGTCAAATGTTGTCATTGATGGCAACTAAATCCATATTACACATCTGCATTGTATCATCTGTTCATACTGGAAGTTAGATTGCAGATTTGTCTAAGTCCAGATAGACAGGAACATGGCATATGATAGGGTTTAGCATTTTGGTCCGCATTTGTCCATAGGAAATCATATTGTGCTGCAGATTTAAGGGAATGATAAGGGATATCAGGGCTACCCAAATCTAATATTTAAGCCTCCGGTGATGAAGGGATTGTAAGTTACAAGCATCTAAGTATCAAGTTTTGGTTAGACAATTCAGTCTGATGAAGAACATGCCAAATAGGTGTTTGATCCTTGTGCAGATGAAGAGAAGTGACTGGTCAAGTAATTTATGAGATCCAGTGGTATTGGCTAACATGTGAGTTGACTTGGATACATAAGTTTTGGTCCGCACTAATGTTTGTGCATGGATTTAGCTGCCAGAACAATGTTCTTGAAATAGTTTCCAAGTTTTCTTAAGGTCGACTACAATTGGGGTAATTTCATGTTGTAGATATATATGATGGATGGGTGCAAACATTTTGTGGTATGGTTGTGTGAATATGAGGTGAGAGGTGTGAAGTATGGGTATATCAAGTGTGAAGTAGAGATCTGAGCCTCAGATCATGGTAGAATAGTAAAATAGGGCAGTGAAAGATAAAGTGTGCTAAGTCAGTATATTGAGCTTAACCGGAACTATTATTTTGCATAGTTAGATGATGTTCTTTAGTTCAAACATTTCAATGAACTCTTGTAATCAATTTTCTAGGAATTGAGCCTCCTTTGAGAAGTGAGCTCTGGACAGTGTGTCCGAAGGCATGTGCCTTCCCATTTGTAATACTTGTAATAGAGTATAAATTCTTGTGGGTTAACCCCCACCATGGTTTTTCCTTTAACTAGGTTTCCACGTAAAAATCCTGGTATTATGTGTGTTTATTATGTTTCTTCTCATGTGTTGTTGATTCATGCTTTCATGATTATATCATTAGTCTGCTAATAAATTGCAAAGAAGATTAAATACAAAAAAGGATAAAGTTTTGAGACAACTAATTCATGCTTTCCATACATACTTAGGTGTACTTTCTTTGTGTTTAGTATGAAAAAGGTGAATGATGACAACTAGGATGCACACTAGATCAAACCCTTTTCCATATAGCATTCAAGGACAAGACCAGGCCAAATCACTACCAAGTGAAGGTGGA
Organism: Cunninghamia lanceolata; assembly: GCA_027924645.1. Lineage (NCBI taxonomy): Eukaryota > Viridiplantae > Streptophyta > Pinopsida > Cupressales > Cupressaceae > Cunninghamia > Cunninghamia lanceolata. Next base: position 3,636,097 of record BSBN01000697.1, read on the forward strand.
CTCAGCTACATATCTAGTACTCAGGAGTACTATAGAGGAATCATACTTAATTCAACCTTTCTATTAAACCCTAGGTTACCAATGCACGAAACCCTAGTCTAACAATGATTTAATTATAACAAAAGATGCACATCGAATCTCCACAAACTAATTGGAAAGGGATAATCAGGAAGATGATACAACCTATTTCTAAGAAGTAGAGGTATCGGAGGACTATTTTAGGACTGCCCAAGTCCTAGTTGGAAGAACCTACCAAAACTGTAAACTAGAGATATGTTGTAGATGCTATCCTGATGTTAGATTTGGGGTCTAAAAGGGTAGGAGGACTGGTGCCACTACCCAAGTCTTACATAGAGGAATATTTCATAATTGTTGTTAGATCCTGAAACCCTGATCTTCACTTAGTCTTCTTGTATCTTCATATTCTTCAGATCTCACTCTTGTAACTTGCACACAAGAAGATAAGAAAGGGGTTTCGATGTTACGGTATCTAGGGACTTGCCTCAGTCAAATCCTGGGGTAGCATTCAATCTTCCCAACACCGTTGTTTGATAGAGAGTGTGTGCTCTCATGGGGGCACAGGATAAAAACAAAGATAATAATGATGAATCAAGTTATGATAAACAAAAATGATATCTCTTATGTGATTATCCCTTAGGATAATTAAGATCCTTCAATTCCTTATCCCTTAGGATAATGAAGATCCTTCAAGCCCTAAGGTGGATAGATGATAGCTTCATTCTTGTAACAAACACACAACAACAACAACAACACAAATCTACTCTAGAATCATAATTAATGCTCGTGCTTGCTTTCCTTCAATATCATAAGTTAGATATCTCTATCTTGCTTGCAAATGAACTCAAAAACACACTTATATATTATTTCCCACTAACAATCATTAAATTAATCCAAAAGAGCCAACAAAGAGAAACCTTTTGAAAGGCCCTTCCAGTCCCTTTTGAGTCTAGGATAAGAGAAAACATGGTCCCCTTATTCCCAATTTACATTTGTTTCAGGCAATTTCACATCGGGATGATCATTTAGAATGTATAATGTAATCACGGGGACCAAGGAGGTAAAAAGACATGTGGACACTTTTTACTCCATAACACTTTGACAAAAATTTGAGGTCTTTGAGTTTTCTTAGGACTTCAAATCTTTTTCAAAGAAATACGTAGAGAAAGCCATTAGAGTTTTACACATGGACAATGGTGGTGAGTATGTTAACCATCATCCTAAGAAAATTTATAGTTTAGAGTGGATCGATTTGTAGTTCTTAGTTTCATATAGTCCTCAAAATAATGGTGTGGTAGAACACAAGAATAGGTCATTGAAGGAAATGGTGAACTATATGATACAATCTAGACCTCTTACACCTCAATATTGGGTGGGGCCCATTAAATGTGATTTCTATATCCAAAACCACATTCGTCATCAATATTTGAAGGGAGACACTCCTTCCAAAGGTTATAGCAATTGGAAACCAACTATTAAAGAATTTAGGTTTTCTCATTCTTCTACATGGACACACATTCTTGTAGAGAAATGTAAGGACATGGATCCAAAGAACAAGCCTTTCATATTTTTAGGTTATCCACATGGTGTTTAGGGTTATTGGGTCCCGCACTAGGCTACCACACACAAATCTTTCATTGAGAGGAGTGTTCACTTTTAGGAGGGCTCTTCAAGTTCGACTCTTGACACTTCCCATCCTTCTACATTCGTATGAAGTCTCTTGGTATTGATGAAAGTACTTTTGAGGATTTACATATGCCTACATATATTCTTGATGATGAGGACTCTTCTTCCTCCACTTTGGATGCTAAAAGTTATGATGAGGATTCACCTCCACCCTCTCTTATTCATCATTTAGAAGTTGGGGACTCTTCTTATCTCCAACTTCAAGTCTACTTTGGGCACAACAAGCATTACAAGTTATAGGTGATTGGGTTAGGGAACTGTTTGATGTCAAGTGAACACATTCATAGTTTGAGGGGCTTGTACTTGTTTACATTTTTTTGTCATCCTTCCATAGTCTTTTTAGGAGACATCTAGCATCCCTTACTGGGATGCAACCATGTAGGATGAGTATAATTTCTTGGTTAGGAACCACACTTGGAATCTTATCCCCCTTCCTAAGAGAAGGAAACCCTTTTATTCAAGTGGATCTATTGACAAAATATGTAGTAAGTGGATCAATGGATAAGTCCAAGGCATGATTAGGAGTAGACAAGTTTTCCTAGGTTCTTGGTATTCATTACTTTGAGACCTTTGCACTAGTTGCAAAGATGAATTCTATTTGACAACTTGTTATTGATATATAACATCACTAGGTGGTTCATTAGATGGATGTGAAGAGTGCATTTCTCATGGATACCTTGAGAATGAGATATACATGGAATAGACACAAGGTTTTATAGAGGAATCTTCCTTGGTTTGAAGACTTAGGAAATCTATCTATGGCATAAAACAGGTCCCTTGGGCTTGATACACCAATATTGAGATATCTTAATGTAGTTTTGGGATTACCATTGCAAATTCCAAGTATGCCCTTTACTTTCTCTCATGGTTTCACAAGGCTAACTACAAGCCTACTATGAGTCCCTTTATTTGGAGTGTCAAACTTGAGGCTTAGTGCTATTCACATTTGGTTGATGATACCTTGTATTAGTTTATCTTGGTGAGAGCCTCATTTATTTGACTCACGAAAGGATTGATACTTCATATGTTGTAGGCATGTTATCTCAATTTATGTAAGATCCCCATGAATTACACTAGAAGGTAGCCAAAGAAATTCTCCATTACATTTAGGATACTCACAATTTTGAGATTCACTATGTAGTAGGTATTGAGATTGACTTGGTGGGGTATATATCTTTAGATTGGATAGGAAATTATTATGAACTCAACTCTGGTTTAGCTTATATCTTCTCACTTGGTTGAGGTCCTATTTCTTGGTCAACTAAGAATTATTCTAGTATTGATCTATATTCCATTGAGACCTCGTATTGGAAAGTTGCTAATTATACTACTAAGGCCATTTGTCTTTAGCACATCCCCATTGAATTTGGTATTCAATTTAGATAGTAATTTGTCATATTTTGTGACAACTAGATTTCCATATAGATTTCATAGAACCTAATCTATGATCAAATAACCAAGCATATAAAGGTTCACATGCACTACACTCAAGAGGTTATCTATTGATAGGTCATTGATCTCTAATACTATCTAACTTCTAAGTATATTTTTGACATCTTCACCAAACCCTTTTTAAAAAATTTCTTTATGTATGAGCTTTGCTAAGGATGTGGGAGGCTACTTATTTAGGGGGCTACTTATTGTTTCCTTTCTCTATCTACTTTGAGGTGTATTTTTCTCTCTCTATTTGGGAGGCTTCTATTTCTCTTCTTGGGTGGCTTCTTCTCTTTGGGGAGATCTCTTTGTAAATGGGTATCTCATCAAGATTTATTTTTCAGGACCCATCTTTTCATCCACCTAAGCTATGCTTAAGGCAGGGGTGTTAGAGTAGGTTTTTTATTTTCCTTAGTTGGATTTTATGCATTTTCCTACATATTTAGTTTAACTTTCTTAGTTGTAGTGAATGGGTCATAATAAGGGAAGATGACTTTTTCATGATTGTAACTCATGTCTTTTTTTGGTAGTTAGAGTTTCTTTTCTCATCAATTGGTTTTCCTTTCATTTTTCCTATATATGTATCCACTCCTCTAGCTTGTTATTCATTCATGCTTTTGTAAGCTCTTGTAATGCTATTTTTCTTCTTAAGTATTTAGATATATCTTGTGGAAACTAACTCTATTCTAATATTCTTATTTTATATCATTTTCTAGAATAGTTCTATTTGTTCTATTTTTTGTACTAATTTTGTGGTAGCTTTGTTTTATTTTGAATCTAACAATTGGTGGTCACTTTTTAGTTAGTTTGTGACCCCTTGGTGCATTTTGGAAACTAGTTCGGTTAATCTCTTTTATTTATTTCTTTGTTTTGCATTCATTTTATCAATACATTTGGTCTTTGATGTTCCATTTGGTTATAATGAAGGTCCTTGTTTGTACCTAGTTCACTATAAGGGCACTAAATTATTGTTGATGTAGTTTTTTATATTTTCTTCACTAGTGGGAATCTATTTGCATCATAGATCCAAGTTTAGACTATTCTTTTCTTATGTGACTTGAAGGACTATGCATGTCCTATCCTAAATTATTGCATTAGAAATTTTTAGTTGGAATGATTGTAATGGTATTCGTTGTACATCAAAAGTTAAGTTTTAGTGAGCAGGAAAAGGGTATATTTAGGGATTTTATAGAAAAGATAGTCCTTCATAATGGAAGAGAAGGAGTATTTTTTCATCAAGGACATGTTGGTCATGTTGAACTTTATATTAATATGGTGCTCTTGTTAATTTAAATGTTTGATTCTTTCCCTGTATTCACTTTTTCAAAGATAGCTATTTGATCCTAAATGTAAGTAAAGTTAAAGATAAACATTTTTCATAATTGAATCAAATTATGATTGAATGAGCTCATGGGTTTCCTTAAATACAATAATTGGTTCTAAGATTGTTTTCTCTTACAATCTTAATGGAATCCTTTGCATTGTGTTCTTAGCCATAGTTGGGCCTGAGTTCTATTACAAAGAGATCCCCACCCCTATAGACAATATTGGGCCTCTACTAACCTCACATACCTTGGGGAACATTGAGTTTAGGCTTTGGTCAAATGTGATGGGAAAAATATAAAAGAGTGTAGGTATAAATATTTTGAAGTAGTGAAAAAACTTAGTCATGGGAAAAAAATTTTCTTTTAAACCTTAGTGGGTAGATCGATTATGTGTCACATAATTTTATTTGGTAGAACCTAATGTACCAAAAATGGCTTAACTAATATTGATCACTTTGGAAATATGCAAAAAGAAGCCTCCATCATATTTCTATTATTAAACATGCCCAACATTTGATTAGATTTAAGTTGTGTGGATGTTGCCTTATAAAAACTCAATATTTTTTTCCTTAAGATTGATCATTTATCTCATTTGTATGTGACATTTGAGGGCTTGTGAGCTTATGAGTCCATGCCCCATGGCTATATGTGGACCAGTCCTAAGCTAGCACATATGGAAGGGACTAACCTAAGAGGCATCATCAATATTTTGAGATATATTTGACAAATATGGAGTCATCAATCAAGCCATATGGATGATAATAAATCTCATTTGGAAGTCCTTTCCACTCATATATGACATGAAATGGTTGGACAGCCTCACCTCATACTGACTAGTTGATGGGGTTGAGACATGTGTTCTTTTATGATTCACAGTGCCCAAAGAAGACCCAGTGGCTAATCTTGTGTGATTTGATTTTAAATGGCCACCGTGTCTATGCTATCTTATCCACAACCCCATAAGAACTCACCATAAGATCTATTTGATATGTTCACTTGTTAATATCTTCTATGGAGCACACACATGACATGTTGAATTAGTCCCACAATGCACACATAGACTTTCCTCTAAGCACTAAAAGATTGATATTAAGAGTTCTGAATAAATGAAATTTACTTGGATGTCATGAGCATTGCTTTAACATTAGTTCTCATCTCACCTATCTATCTTTTCCCACTTTCAACAACGATGAAACTTAGTGCCACCTATATCCCTACATGTTCCCACTACATCAACCCACTTATAAGAATATTTTGAGCATATTTTCAAGGTTTTTAATTTTGTTTCAAGCCTATATATGAGATTTTTGAGATATGGAAAATGCATTTTTTTATGAATCTTGTAGAACCCTAATAGGGTAAATAGTATTTAGACAGTAATTAATTGAGGTTGACCAAGTCCTTGAATCATGTTACATGTGGGTGGAAGCAAAAGAGCCATTATGTTGTAGGGGTAATATTAGAGAATAAGAGAACATCAAGAGTTTTAAGAAAACAAGTGGTAACTATGAGTTTCCTTCAAGGGTTTACACATATTGATAACAAAATATTACATTTTTTATTTTATTTAGAAGGGATACTTTTCCCTTAAAAGAAGATCTTGAAGAACATTATGGGGATTGGTGCAGGAGCACCCATGGTACCAATGGGCCAAGAGGCCTATTCCAAGTTTTACTTTGAATGTCAATAAGGTCTTGAAGACCATCTGAGGAATGTAATAAGGTCTTATGACCATTTGAAATTGTATTGAAGTCATTTTGTAAGGCCTTGATGCTAAGTAGTGGGTGTAGGCAGTCAAGACCAAATTGGTAGATCCTCCATGAGTGTCAAAATGGAGAGACATGTTGTATTTGTTATAGGAAGGCCAATTATTGCATAACATATGATCCTAGAGGGGTTTGGGGCAGTAATTTTGTCCACACTATAATCTGCCCCTAATACATGTTGTAAAAATAGTGTTAATTGATAGTTTTGGATAGTTTAAGGGTAGTTTCCTATTGCCAAATGACCCCAAACTGATGGAGGAAGATGTAACTTATTAATACACCCCTCATGGATCGGTGGTAGGTGTGTTGGAGAAGTTTCAAGCAATAGAAATCAAGTTCTCTATTGTTCTCTGCATTTTATGTTAGAACAGTCCGTACCATCTTCAAGTATGGAAGTGTCATGACCTCCAAACATTTGGAATGGGTAGTATGATTAATTAACTTCCATTTGAATCTAGTTTGAGGCCTTGACATTTATTAGGAAGTGAATTACATCTATTTTTCTTGGATTGGTCGCTGGAAACCATCATTTTCTGAGTTCAAACGCTGCTCCAAGCCGTACTCTGCATAGGTACAGAACTGTCTTCATCTCCTTGTGACTTGATTGGATAGAGTATGGATTTACATTTCATTTGAATTTGGTTTGGTGTGTTTTCATCATTGTAGAAGGGAGGTATAAGGGTTTTTCTAAAAATTGTCTTGTTAAACCCTAACCTAGGGTTTTGCCAAAATAATGGAATTTTAACCATCCCATTGTCTCTCAATACCACAAGACTAGTGGGATAGATGTTTTCCTTCAAATTTTAATTGATTGGAGTGTTTACTAAGAAGAGGGAGTTGGTAGATGCAAAATTTTGTTGAGGAGGGCTTAATATCCTCATGTATTAAGCCATTTAAGGAACCACATATGTATTTTGAAGGTACAGTTGACTGTAGGTGTCCAAAACCCACAAAATCCTTGGTCTTGGCATGAGTCTTAACTGTTCCAATAGTTCTTTGAGTTCTGTGAATGACAGAGGTAGGGGTCCCTTTGTAAAAGTGACCTAATTGGGACTCTAAGCCTAGAAGGACAGTCATAAGTTGAGGCAACTGATCCAAAACACAAGGTACCCATTTTAACATATGTCATGTGTATTCCAAAAGGGTACTCCAAAATAGTTAGGTCTTGTGGAAATCAAGTCCCCATCAAAAGTTATGCATAATTGTTCCAGTTTTAAGGGCTACAAAGAATCTAGTGGGTTGTGAAGGAAGTACTAAACCCAAGCTTGTCAAACCTTAGCCAATGGTCTAGATGGGTCCTATGAAATGTCAAACAAGCCTTTACATGATGATTTCAAGGAAATTAACTATTGTTCCCACTTTTTCATGTTAATCCATGAGTTAGGTTCTTAAATGTAAGGAAGAAGGTCTTGTCAAACTGTGGCATCCTCAAACTGTCCTAGGTTCCTCTACATCATAGTGGTATCAGAGCCATAAAAGGTTTTATCAGTTGGTTGTGTGTAAGACCTGGTATATGTCAGCAAAGAAGAGTGAAGGATAGGCTAACAACATGCCTCCAAAAGGGATGACCACTGAGGTGGTTAAGAAGTTCAAAGAGATGGAAGAAATGATTAAGAGTGGAGTCAAGGAAGCACTCCAAGATGAGTTGAAGGCATTGAGGATAGGGAAGAGGATAGATGAAGCTTCTGATGGATAGGAAGAAAAAGAGGAGGAAGAAGAAGAAAATCAAGAAGAGGCAGAGATACCTGCAAATCAGAAACATTTCCTTGAAGCCATCAAGGCAATTAGCAAAGATTCTTCAGAGGCTCAGATGGAGATTCCAATGTTTAGTGGCAATATGAATGCTGATGAAGTTATGGAGTGGATTGAGGCCCTAAATAACTACTTTGAATACAAGGAAGTACCTAAGAACAAGAGGGTGAAGTTTGCCAAAACAAAACTCAAAGGTACTGCCCTCACATGGTGGAATTACACCCAAGGTGAGAGGGTGAAGAGTGGAAAGAGCATGATCTCTTCATGGAGTAGAATGTTGGAGAGGATCAAGTCCCAATTCCTTCCATTAGACTATGAGGTGCAAATCTGTAAGAAGATGCAAAATCTCAAACAAAGAGATTTGGATGTGGCCACCTACACCAAGGAGTTTCACAAGTTATCTCTTTGTTGTGGACATATGGAGGATGAAAAAGGTAAAGTGACAAGGTATCTAAATGGTTTGAAGTTTAGTATATAAGATGAAATCAGTATACTAACCCCTAAAATAGTGGACAAATGCTTTCAAATGGCATTGAGGGCTGAAGAGAAGTTGAAGAGGAAAGGTGAGCAGCAAAATAGAGGAAGAGGAGGAAGAAATTTCAGAGGTAGGGGAAGTTTTGGAGGCAAAAATTAGTCCCAAAGAAGTCAAGGGGAATCTAGTTCCCAAGAACAAAGTGGAGAATCAAGTTCTAGAGGAGGCTTTAGAGAAAGGAGACCTAATGGAAGGGGTAGATTCGGTGGACCAGGGAGAGGTCCTAATGTCTTCACAGGGAGGTGCTACAGTTGCAACCAAGTGGGACATCCAGCCTTCAAATGTCCTGAGAAACAAGCTTCAAGATCTCATGGAGGAGAGAGAAGGAACCAGATGATCCAAGAGGAAGATTGCCAAAGTGTTAACTCTCCAATTTGAAGTGCAGCCCTAGTCCATGATGGAGAAAACTTGATGATGAGGAGAACCATGTTGAAGGTGCCTCAAACACAAGAACCCCCTTAGAGGAAGACATTATTCAGGACAACATGCAAGGCCTATGGTAAGATATGCAAGGTAATTGTTGATTCAGGTTTAACTGAAAATTTAGTTTCCATTAAGATGGTAGACAAGTTGAAATTTAAAGACTTCCACATGTTAGTCCTTATAAAGTGTCATGGTTGAATAAGGGGCAACAAGTTTTGGTAGATGAACAAACTTGGGTAGAGTTTGAGATAGGGAAATATAAGGACAAGATTTTGTGTGATATAATCCCCATGGATGCTTGTCATTTGCTGTTAGGACATCCATGGCAATATGATGTTCAATCCCAACATGATGGTAAATCTAACTCCTTCATCATAACCAAGAATGGTAGGAAGTATAGAATGGATCCTTTGTCAGATGAGAATGTAGAGAAGAGTGTTGGGTCAAGTGTCATGTTGGTGAGTGGTAAATATTTTCTTAGCACCCTTAAGGAGGAAGGAACCCAAAGGTATGCTCTGATTTTGAAGCCTAAAAAAAGTCCTAATTTGCATGGTCCTAGTGAGGAAGAGGTTCCTAAGGAGGTGCAACAATTGTTAGAGAAATACAAGGGTATGATGTAGAGGAGATGCCTAATGAATTTCCACCTATTAGGGACATAAGCCATCAAATTAACTTCATACCAGGGTCTACTTTGCCAAACAAAGCAGCCTACAAGATGACACCTTCTCAAAATGAAGAGATTGCCAAGCAAGTGCAAGAATTATTGGATAAGGGTTTGGTGAGGAAGAACCTTAGCCCATGTGCTATCCCAACAATCCTAGCCCCTAAAAAGGATGGTAAATGGAGACTATTTATGGATTTTAGGGCTATTAACAAGATCACCATAAGATATAGTTTCCCTATGCCAAGGATTGAGGATTTAATGGACTGTTTGGGAGGGGCTAGATACTTTTCCAAGATTGATCTTAAGAGTGGGTATCATCAAATTAGAATAAAGCAAGGAGATGAATGGAAGATAGCCTTCAAAACAAATGAGGGTCTTTATGAGTGGTTGGTGATGCCTTTTAGTTTCTCCAATACCCCAAGTACTTTTATGCACCTTATGAATTAGGTGTTGCAAGTTTTCATTGGCAAATTTGTTGTGGTGTACCTTGATGACATTCTTGTTTTCAGCAGGACCAAGGAAGAACATTTGCAACACTTGGATCAGGTTTTGAAGAAGTTGCATGATGAGCAATTGATGATCAACATGGAGAAGAGTGTCTTCATGAAGCAAGAACTCACCTACCTTGGTTTTGTCATTTCCCAAGGTAATTTGAAGATGGATCCAGCAAAGGTAGAGGCTATTTTGTCATGGCCAACTCCTAAAACAATAGGTGATGTAAAAATCTTTCATGGTTTGGCAAAATTCTATAGGCAGTTTATAAGGGGTTTTAGTCATATTTGTGCACCTATTTTGGATACCATTAAAGGGGGCAGAAATGTAAATTTTCTTGGACAAAGGCAGCCAATGATTCTTTTGAAATTCTAAAACAAAAGGTAGCACAACAACACATTCTTGTTTTGCTGGATTTTAATAAGTTGTTTGTGGTGGAATGTGATGCTAGTAACCTTGAAAAAGGGGTTGTCTTGAGTTAGGAGGGCAGATCAGTTGCCTTCTTTAGTGAAAAACTAAATGATGCTAAGAGAAAGTATTCTACATATGACTTGGAATTGTATGCCATGGTACAAGCCTTGAAGAAATGGAGGCACTATCTCTTGACTAAAGAATTCAATGTTTACACTAACAATCATGCACTTAGTTTTCTGAATTCATAGGAGAAACTCAGTCACAAGCACATGAAATGGGTTGAACAACTTCAAGCATACACCTTTTCCATCAAACACAAGAAGGGGTAGGCCAATAAAGTGGTAGATACATTGAGTAGAAGGGTGTGCATGGTTCAAGAAATTCAATTGCAAAGTGTGGGAATTGATTCCCTCAAACATATGTACAAGGATGATGAGGATTTCAAGGAGGTATATGAAGTTTGTTCAAAGTTTTTAGACTCTTATCATTCTGATTTTTCTGAGTTTTTGTTGCAGTAGGGGTTGTTGTTCAAAGGCAGCCAATTATGTGTTCCTAGGTGTTCCATGAGGGAGAACATCATAAAGTAAAAGCATTGTGGTGGTCTAGGAGGTCACTTTGGGCTGGACAAAACATTGGATTAGGTGAAAAGATTTTATTTTTGGCCAAAAATGCAATCAGACATCAGAAAATTTGTTGAGGGTTGTAGTATTTGTCAAAGATTAAAGGGAACATCATCTAATGTTGGTCTATATCAGCCACTTCCTATTCTTCATAGGCCATGGGAGAGTATCAGTATGGATTTTGTCTTGGGTCTTCCTAGGACTCAAAGAGGTTTTGATAACATATTTGTTGTGGTGGATAGGTTCAGTAAGATGGCTCATTTCTTGCTATGTAAATGCACTAATGATGCTTCACACATTGCTAGTTTGTTCTTCAAAGAAATTGTTAGAATCCATGGTTTGCCTCTTAACATTATGACTGACAGGGATCCTAAGTTTGTGGGCCACTTTTGGCATACTTTGTGGAAGAAGTTGGGCACTCAATTGTCATTCACTTCAACCTATCACCCTCAGACTGATAGCCAAACTGAGGTAGTGAATAGGTCCTTGGGAAATCTTCTTAGATGTCTTACAAAGCAACATGGAGAGGCATGGGATATGATCATCCCTCAAGCTGAATTTGCTTACAATGACTCCACCAATAGAAGCACAGGAAGGAGTCCATTTGAGATTGTCTATGGGATTCACCCAAGAGGCATTTTGAATTGAAGGATCTACATGGATTGGAGAGGAGTGCTCAAGGTGAAGACTTTGCATTGGCCATGAATGACATCCATGATAATGTAAGAGAGACTCTCCAAAAGAACAATGAGAAGTACAAGGAGAAAGCCAATGAGAGAAGGAGAGATGTGCAATACAAGGTTTGGGATTTGGTCATGGCACATTTGAAAAGAGAAAGACTTCCAAAGGGGCAGCCAACCAAACTCCTCATGAAGAAGATAGGTCCTTGCCAGATTGTACACAAGTTTGGGCCCAATGCCTATGAGATTGAGCTTCCTCAAGGCTTGGCCATATCTCCTATCTTTAATGTCTTAGATTTGTTTCCTTTCAGAGGTGGTAATGTTGCAGATTCAGAGGCAGATGTGATAGTAGCAGGAAATGAGGAATGGGTTACGGGTCTTCCACCCAATCAACCCTTGAAGTTGGAATGCATATTGGACACCAAATTCTTGAAGAAGACTAGAAGGAAGACTTACAAGGAGTACCTTGTCAAATGGAGTGGCCTACCTGCTGAAGATGCCACTTCAATGAGTGAAGAAGACATCTTGAAGCATGGGAACACAGTTGCTGATCTACTTCCTCAAGGGACTTGAGTTCTTTTTTCACCCTGGGAGCATGGTGCAGGAGCACCCATGGAACCAATGGGCCAAGAGGCCTATTCCAAGTTTTACTTTGAATGTCAATAAGGTCTTGAAGACCATTTGAAGAATGTAATAAGGTCTTATGACCATTTGAAATTGTATTGAAGTCATTTTGTAAGGCCTTGATGCCAAGTAGTGGGTGTAGGCAGTCAAGACCAAATTGGTAGATCCTCCATGAGTGTCAAAATGGAGAGACATGTTGTATTTTTTATAGGAAGTCTAATTATGGCATAGCATATGATCCTAGAGGGGTTTGGGGTAGTAGTTTTGTCCACACTATAATCTACCCCTAATACATGTTGTAAAAACAATGTTAATTGACAGTTTTGGACAGTTTGAGGGTGGTTTCCTATTGCCAACCAACCCCAAACTGATGAAGGAAGATGTAACTTGTTAATATAGCCCTCATGGATCGGTGGCAAGTGTGTTGGAGAAGTTTCAAGCAATAGAAATTAAGTTCTTTGTTGTTCTCTGCATTTTTCTACATTTTATGTTAGAACAGTCCGTACCATCTTCAAGTACGGAAGTGTCATGACCTCCAAACATTTGGAATGGGTAGTATGATGAATTAACTTCCATTTGAATCTAGTTTGAGGCCTTGACATTGACTAGGGAGTGAATTACATCTATTTTTCTTGGACTAGTCACTGGAAACCATCATTTTTTGAGTTCAAATGCTGCTCTAGGCCGTACTCTGCATAGGTACAAAACTATCTTCATCTCCTTGTGACCTGATTGGATAGAGTATGAAATTATCTTTCATTTGAATTTGGTTTGGTGTGTTGTCATCATTGTAGAAGGGAGGTATAAGGGTTTTTCTAAAAACTATCTTGTTAAACCCTAACCTAGGGTTTTGCCAAAATAATGGAATTTTAACCATCCCACTATCTCTCAGTGCCACAAGACTAGTGGGATTGATATTTTCCTTCAACTTTCAGTTGATTGGAGTGTTTGTAGAGAAGAGGGAGTTGGTAGATGCAGAATTTTGTTGAGGAGGGCTTAATATCCTCATGTATTAAGCCATTTAAGGAACCACATATGCATTTTGAAGGTACAGTTGACTGTAGGTGTCCAAAACCCACAAAATCCTTGGTCTTGGCATGATTCTTAAGTGTTCCAATAGTTGTTTGAGTTCTATGAATGACAGAGGTAGGGGTCCCTTTGTAAAAGTCACCTAATTGGGGCTCTAAGCCTAGAAGGACAGTCATAAGTTGAGGCAATTGATCCAAAACACAAGCTACCCATTTTAACATGTGTCATGTGTCTTCCAAAAGGGTACTCTAAAATAGTTAGGTCTTGTGGAAATCAGGTCCCCATCAAAAGTTATGCATGATTGTTCTAGTTTTAAGGGCTACAAAGAATCTAGTGGGTTGTGAAGGAAGTACTAAACCCAAGCTTGTCAAGCCTTAGCCAATGGTCTGGATGGGTCCTATGAAATGCCAAACAAGCCTTTACAAGATCATTTCAAGGAACTGAATTGTTGTTCCCACTTTTTCATGTTAATCCATGAGTTAGGTTCTTGAATGTAAGGAAGAAGGTCTTGTCAAACTGTGGAATCCTCAAATTGTCCTAGGTTCCTCTACATAAGGGATGTAGAATGATAGAAATTTTATGTTTGCTAAATCAATACATCAAATTCATATATAAGAGTAAAAAATCAAAATTACATAGACTTACCATATCTTCCATAAGAATGTCTTGTTTAGCTTACATATCTTATGGCTCTACAACTAAACCATACTATGAAGGAATTTTTGTAGCTGCATGCAACCTAAACAAGGGTTCTATGGTATTAGATAGAGATAACATAATGAACTAAGTAACATGGAAGAGAACTTTGGGGAATTAGAAATAGTCATATTAAAACTACCTTCCACTTAACAAATTTGTTTTGAATTTAAATACTTATGAGAGCATGATTTGGTATTAATTCCATTCATTTGGGAGAAATTGATACTTGTGTGTTTTTAATGATTTCAAGTTTGTGTCATAAAGGTGTAATCAAGCATGAAAGAATTTATTATTGTTCCTAAATGCAAGCAATGAGGAAATGGATCACACATATGGAAGTGTGTCACAGGGGATATATGTGGGTTTGAAAGAAAATATATTTATTTGCATAAAGATGTTGAAACATGAAATAAAAGGAACCATTTGAGTATTATTCCTAGGGATTGTAGTTTAAGAAAGCCTACAACAAAGGAATCAATTTAAAGAGACATGAAACCAATAAAAACACTCTTTTGGACCTCATTTGAAGGTAAATCATATAAGGGGACCTATTCCTATAAGGAGGCATACTTGAACAATTATCTTTGGGATTAAGGTCTCTTTCCATATGAAGCTTTATTAAAGGGTAGCAAACTTGTCTAGGTTCTTCTGACACCATTCTTGATACACATAAAGGACATATATGTAACATCCCTCCTCATAATACTTGAGTAAACTTGATAATTTAACAGAAAGTAATTAAACATGATAAACATGAGAGAGATGTTTTTTAAATAACATATGCATAAACACAAGAAATATAGTACAACTTTCTAGGTAAATTCAATCTTGAAATCATAACATAATAGAAGATAAAATCATAGAGAAATCCTTTTACTTTTCATTTACATTACATAAAATGCACTTGGCATAAAGATTAGTTTTACCTCATACATTTGACTTTCATAAGCCATATCTTAGAGTACACTGCATCTGGAATATTGATAACTATCTTTACAAACCTCGACAAGGCTTCTGTGGGGGACAGAGAGAGAGAGAGAGAGAGAGAGAGAGAGAGAGCATCTTCCAAGTGCTTTACCTCTAGCCACAAACCAATGGTCTCCTGCACACCTTCCTTTCTGGAAGTGGCCCTACCCTTGACAAAGGGTATAGATACAAGGAACCAACAAGCTTTTCCATATGAGTTCTAGTGATGTGTCCTACAAAATTCAATCGACCATACAACTCTAGGCTCCTTCTAGCTAAGTATGATCATTATGATTGGTCATGCCATCCAAACACACACTACTGATCATCTTAGAAACTATCTCATCCTATAGTTTGAATTGTATCATTTGGTAACTTTAGACACAAAATTGACTATACTGCAAAATTCTTTCTAGTCAATCTTACTTAAAAATAATCCCTCAATCTAGGGTATACATTCAAAATATAAATAGGTAATTCCAACCTTTCAGAGATTCCCTCTTTGCATTCTTACAATCTTCAAGGATCTATGACCTTTTGTCACTCTTCTCTTTGACTCAAATGTCAATCATCTTTAGTGCATAAAACCAAACTTGACTCTATTATAAAATCACTTAAAGTATTACGAAGACTCTTCTTGTCTTATTCTATGGTTTTCTCGACCTATCCCTGTTGACCAACAATGAAAACAATATCATATCCAACATAGAGTTATAAGTTTTCTAAACTCTTCAGGTTATGATTCTAGGGTTTAACTTCTGTAATTCCAATATGTGGAACTAACAATTATCCTTATTTTCTAAGGATAATAACATAATCAAAACAAATGAATAAAAACCTCTAGTCTTCCCCAGACCTCTTGGCATTGTTCGACCACACATTACCCTTAGCATATATAAACATCTAGTATGTGAGGTATATCCTCTTCCATACAACACCATAATGGATACACACACTTTTTGTATCTAGTCTTTTGACTAAATTCATATTATCAACCCAAATAGTTTTGAGTCATAAAGATAACAAATATATTTTCAACCTTCTAGTCTACTTAAGTCTACTGACTTTCCATTATGACAGTTTACGAACTCGCAAGTATATTCATCCTTCAAATATATGTCAATAAACCTTTATCAATAATCTTAAATATAACAATCATGTAGAGTTGAGATTCGAATCTCCCAACATACCCAACTCAGAACATATCATATATAGAATACCCCACACTGGGTTAATCTTGTCTTCTGTGCAACTAGTATTAAAATAGGACCTATTGAACCAAAAACTATGAGAACCATATCTTCCCAATGTGTATATGGAAAAATGGATTAAATCTAAACTAAATAAAACCAAAGAACCCAATAACATAAAGGAAACGAATCTAAGTAAAAGCCATAAATCATAAATCAAAGATAAATGAAAACTCTTACCAAAACCTGTATTGTTCCCTTTTGGAGATATGTGGATTGCTCAATGTAGTTGCAAAGCCATGGCTGCAACAAGCAAGTATGTGCTCAAGAGATCAATGTCAAAAGATCGTTATAGTGCTCAATCGACGCGTTGTGTATGCTCAAAGCTCTGTTAAGTATGCCTGAGAATACGATCGAAGAGAGAGACTCAATGAAGGAGATGAGGGGGGTTTATATAGGTTTCATCAAAGATCGA
This sequence comes from Cunninghamia lanceolata, assembly GCA_027924645.1. Taxonomy (NCBI): domain Eukaryota; kingdom Viridiplantae; phylum Streptophyta; class Pinopsida; order Cupressales; family Cupressaceae; genus Cunninghamia; species Cunninghamia lanceolata. The sequence continues at coordinate 3,652,886 of BSBN01000697.1, forward strand.
TCAACGGTCCAGATAATTCAGAAGAATCAACGGAGGAGATAAGTTGAGGAATGTGCAACGAATGAGAAGAAGACATGTGTCTTGCTTGCTTTTGCATGAGAGGAGTTATCAGGAATAGAAGAATGAGTTAACTGAAGAGATAAATCAATTAAAAGAATAAAGCAATCAGTTAAGTGATTTAAAACAAGAAGAAGGGATTTGCATGAGAAAAGAAGATATTTTGCTTTATTAAATATAGAAATATTTAATTGATGAGCAAGAAAGCTTGAGTTTTTTAGAGATAACTCAAATTAGAAGAAAAAGCAATTTAAATAAATAATTGATTTATTTAAATTTAGAGAAGATATTTTGGAAGAAACAATTAAATAATTAGAATTATTTAATTTAGAAGATTTAAAAGCAAATTAAATAAATAAATTTATTTAATTGTTGTGCATGATTTTGGGAGAATGATTTTTGATTTAATTAAATAATTTAAGAATTATTTAATTTTAGATAAGAGGGAATTTGTTGAATTAATTAAATAATTGGATATATTTAATTAATGTAGATGTGAATTTTGGAAGGTGACAATGATTTAATTAAATAATTAAAAATTATTTAATTGTGGAAGAATATAGAGGAATTTGATTTAATTAATTAAATAATGAGGATTTATTTAATTAATGTTGAATTTAGGAGATTTAGAAGAATTTGATGATTAATTAATTAAATAATTAGATTATTTAATTAACGTTTGCAATGCAAGTGATTAGACAGATAACGGAATGCAAGTAGCATGACAAGTTGGTCATTTTAGGGTGTCTACATTTTGCCCCTCTTTGATGCAATGCAGCATGTAGCGTTGCATCAAAGAAAATGATTGTTGAAGATATAATACAATTTTTTTGATGCCCCAGTGTAGGTAGTTGCCCCAGCGTAGCTGGCGTAGGGTGCCCCCTCGAGAGGAAAGATAGGGAAGCGACAGAAGAACTGTGTTGATGCTCGACTAGAAGATTTGTTGGAGATAGGCGAGGTTGGGTTGATGAAAGTGGAGATAGAAAAGAACATAAGAGAAAGACTGTTGATTGATCTTTGCTGGAAAACTATATAAGGCCATGGAAAAATGGATGGTGTAAATGGATGAGCTTGTTGCAATGGTTTCACATTTGTTTATAAAGAGCAATCCTTATTTTTGATATAGCACGTGGATAGTTTGCCACCAAGGTATAAAAGACCAAGCTGCTGTAATATCCGAGTGCGTGTACGTTGACTCTGCAAGCAAGCGGTTTGAACTTAGATCCCCTTAGACATAATATAACCTTGTTGGAACATGCGAATAAGCCATAGTCTTGAACATAAAATAAACTTCAATACATGTAAATGCAAGAAGAATTATTAATATGTAAGATGCTAGGTCCTAACACACACAAGATAAATAGAATGCTAAGAAAGATACTGAAGATCATTCCTCAAACATGGCACACAGAAAGCAATGACTATGCCCCCAATCCGTACTGCATCGCAACATACCAAGATTATAGATAAATCAAGGTAGTCTTGAATAGGTATTGGAAAAGGAACAAAAGATAAACCATAACACAAATTGACTGACTTACAAAGTAAACATACAGCCAACATATTCTCTTGCCAAAGAGGTTTGCTCAGGATAGATTGGATAGGAAAGATAACAGCCTTATCATAGGAACTCTGTGTCCGTTAAAGGGGGCTATCTACCTAAAAAGACAATGTCTCACTTGCAAGAAATGCCACATGTTGCAGGAGACGCGTGTGTTGGTCTCGACAATGGAACACTTCGTAGAAGACAAGCTTGTTGATCTAGGGCTTGGTTAAGCGGTACTTAGCTGATGTTGGCAATCGGTATGCAGGACAGTAGATGACTCTGGAAGAAAGCCGCTTTGCTTCAAGTTTGTTAAGGACTTTTGCTTTGAAAGGATGTGCTAGCTTGCGGCTTGAGTTAGTCAAGTCGAGGTGAATGGATTTTGACAAACGGAAGACTAGAAGGATGGAATGCAAATGGATTGAAACGGGTGGAGAATGGTGGATCGTGTGTGCCTGAGTACTGGATACATCCTTCGTATTCCAGACTGCCTACATACCCTGTATCCACGGGATCAAGGCACACGACGATGGAAGATGAACGTGATAAATATGTAGTTCTGGATAGAGTGATGAATGGGTCAAGGTGAAAGGAGGGGGTCTTATGTACCTGAGTACTGGATACTTCCTTCGTATTCTAGACTGCCTACATACCCATATCCATGGGATCAAGGTACCTTAAGACTAAGAAGAGATAATATGTAGTTCTGGTTATTGTGATGATGTAGAAGAAGAGCGGAGAAGAGGTGATCTTATGTACCTGAGTACTGGAAACGTCCTTCGTATTCCAGACTGCCTACATACCCATATCCATGGGATCAAGGTACCTTAAGATTAAGAAGAGATAATATGTAGTTCTGGTTAGTGTGATGATGTGGGAAAAGAGCGGAGAAGAGGTGATCTTATGTACCTGAGTACTAGAAATGTCCTTCATATTCTAGACTGCCTACATACCCATATCCATGGGATTAAGGTACCTTAAGATTGAGAATAGATGATATGTAGTTCTGGGTAGATGTGATGATGTAGGAATAGTGTTGAGAAGATAACAGCCTTATCGTAGGAGCGATGTGTCCGTTAAAGGGTGTTACCTGTGGAAATGAGACAAGATTGAAGTATGCGCTGCGAACCACGAACAAGGAACCAATCCTAGACCGACACTAAGGAAAGAGTTGCCCCCATTCTGGTAGAGGAAACTGTAGGGGTGACCGCCGAAGAAGACACAGAAAGACTTGACCTAGGATCAGACAGTGTTAACTGTAGACACAGATCAAGACGTGGGATGACGATGAGGGACACTGACAAATTTCCAAGCTATACTAGGTAGGGAGATGGAAATGCAAACAAAGTCAATGGTTTTATTATGGATGGATGGATGAAGCAGGTTGCGAACTGGACAAGGAGTGGACAGGAATCGATAGACGATGGATGCTGACTCTACGCATAGCGCCTGTTTGCCAGGTTTTCACTATGGTACTTATCCAAGGTGCCTGTTTGCTAGGTTTTCACCAGAGGATGGATGTTTTTGTATTTTTGATTTTTGTATTTTTTTGATTTTTTTGACTTTTTTGACTTTTTTGATTTATTTTGATTTTTTTTTGGGAATACTCTGAGGATCAGGCATAGAACTTCTTGAGATGGACACTGTTAAGTGGCTCATCTAGAGGAATGCCGTCAGGTGTAGCTAAAGTATAAGCTCCCGATCCATATGCTGCTGTGACAATGAAGGGACCTAACCAGTTAGGCTCAAACTTGCCCTTCTTCTCTCGATCTGCTTGATTTCTCTGATTCTCCTTAAGTACAAGATCACCAACTTGAAACCGTCTTTCTTTGATCTTTTTGTTGTAATTACGCTGGAGGCGGTTTTGATAGACATGGAGATGATTAAGTGCGGCAAGGCGCCTCTCATCTAGTAGTTCAAGCTCAGCTAATCTGGAAGTGCGATACTCATCTCCGCCGATCAGGTCCTGCATGGATACTCTGAGGGATGGGATCTTGACCTCTATAGGTAGGATGGCTTCAAAGCCAAAGACCAAGGCATATGGTGTGGCACCAGTTGGTGTTCTGATACTAGTGCGGTAGGCCCATAGGGCGGGATTGAGTTGCAAGTGCCAATCACGACCAGCTTCATTGATTGTTTTCTTGAGGATTTTGAGAATGGTTTTATTGGAAGCCTCAGCTTGGCCGTTACTCTGCAGATAGTAGGGAGTTGAAAAGCGATGTTGGATATTGTATTGTATGCATAAGGCACGGACATCTTGGTTCTTGAATGGTCTCCCATTATCAGTGACAATGGCTTGGGGAATACCATACCGGCATATGAGGTAGTTTAGGATAAACTTGGCTATTTGTTTACCGGTGATATAGGTCATAGGAATGGCTTCCACCCACTTCGTGAAATACTCAGTGGCGGTAATGATAAACTTGTGGCCATTGGAGGAGGAAGGGTGGATTTGTCCTACGAGGTCGAGACCCCATTGAGAAAAAGGCCATGGAGTTGTCACAGGTTGTAACTCATGAGCTGGTGCGTGAATCAAATCTCCATGCTGCTGACATTGTAGACACTTCTTAGCAAACTGTGCGGCATCTTGCTCTATTGTAGGCCAGTAATAACCTGTTCTGAGTATCTTCTTAGCAAGATTAGGACCAGTAGAATGTGCGCCACAAACACCTTCGTGTATGTCTCGTAAGGTAGCTTCGGCTTCTTCCGCGTTAAGACATCGTAAGAGGATACCATCGAGACTCCGGCGATATAGTGTATCACCCAGAATGATGTAATGAGAGGATCGACGGATAAAGGTTTTATGTTGAGTGGATGATAGGTCAGGGGGAAAGGTTTTGTTCTTGAGGTATTCATAGATATCTTCGTACCATGGGGAATTGGGACCAACAAGTTCGCAGATGATTTCAGTAACAGGAACATCGACGGCTGGTATCAACAATTGCTCGATCAAGAATTCACACTTCTGTGTATTTGCAGGCATGTCAATCAGTGACCCTACAGAAGCCATAGAATCCGCAGCTTTATTATGTTCTCTTGGAATTTGCTCAAATGTGATGTGAGAAAAGTGTGGTTTATAGGCATCCACTAGTTGTTTGTAGGGGACCAACTTTTCATCCTTTGTTTGGTATTCATCTGTGACTTGGCGAATGACTAGCTGTGAGTCTCCATATACTTGTAATTCTGTGATGTCCCATTGAACTGCTGTATTGAGACCTATGAGGAGTGCTTCATACTCGGCTATGTTGTTGGTGCAAGGGAATGCGAGCCGATATGACTTTGGAATGTAGTCATTCTGAGGTGTAACAAATAAGATGCCGGCTCCTGATCCATGCTGTGTGTAAGAACCGTCAAAGTACAACTTCCACATTATGGAGTTGGAAAGAGTGAAGAGATTCTCATCAGGAAAGTCTGCTACCATAGGATGTGTATCTTTCATAGGTGCTTCTGCTAGTTGATCCGCGAGGGCTTGTCCTTTAATTGCTTTACAATCGGTGTACTCAATGTCGAACTCACTAAGGATCATAACCCATTTAGCCAGTCTACCTGTGAGCGCTACTTTTGCTAATAGATATTTCAAGGGATCAATCTTGGCTATCAGATTTGTGTGTTGGTTCAACATGTAATGCCGCAACTTTTGGGAGGCAAACACTACTGCTAGACAAGCCCTTTCCATTGGTGAATAATTGAGCTCGTATCCCACCAATGTTCTACTGATGTAATAAATTGCATGCTCCTTTCCTGTGTCATCATTTTGTGCTAGCAGAGCCCCTAGGGCTGAGTTTGTAGTGGAGATGTACAATATCAAGGGTTTGTCCGCCACTGGTGGAACCAATACAGGAGGTGTAGCTAGATACTCTTTAAGTTGATCAAACGCTGCTTGACACTTGTTGTCCCATCGAAACGAAACATCCTTTCGGAGCAAGTGCTGAAAGGGTTGACATTTATCTGCTAGCTGTGATATGAAACGCCTGATGGACTGTAACCTTCCTTGGAGGCTCCTTAGTGCTTTTAGGTTCTTTGGTGGAGGCATCTCCACGATAGCCTTTACTTTTGCTGGATCTACTTCGATGCCCCTACGAGATACTATGTATCCCAACAGCTTCCCTGATGTGACACCGAAGACACACTTCTTAGGATTGAGTCTTACTTGGTATTTTTCAAGCCTGTCGAAGATCTGTCCTAAGACCTGTATGTGATCCACTCTAGAAGATTTAGCCAATATATCATCAACATAGTCTTCCATGATGTGATGAAAGAGGTCATGAAATATCACTGTCATTGCTCGCTGATAGGTTGCTCCTGCATTCTTCAGACCAAACGGCATAACACACCAACAGTAATTGCCCCAAGGACATGTAAAGGTTGTTTTGTGTTGATCCTCCTCAGCTATTCTAATCTGGTTGTAGCCTGAGAATCCATCCATAAGAGAAAGCATCTCGTGACCTGCTATCAAGTCCACTATAATGTCAATGTTTGGTAGTGGAAAATCATCTTTGGGACATGCCTTATTGAGATCTCTGAAATCATTACACATGCGGATGCGCCCATTAGGTTTAGACACAGGTACAATGTTTGAGACCCAATCTGAATAGTCAATAGGTTGTATGAACTTTGCGTCTAATAGCTTTTGTACTTCTACCTTCACCAAGAGAGCTATCTGTGGGTGCATTTTTCTCAATTTCTGCTTGACTGGTTTCACCTTGGGATCAACAGTGAGATAATGAACTACCAGCTTAGGGTCTAGCCCTGGCATATCTGCATAGGTCCATGCAAAGTTGATGGTTCGTTGCAAGAAGAAGTTGTTAAGATTTCTGTGCTCTGTATCAGATAATGATGCTGCTAGGAATGTTGTCTTTGGATTCTGTTCTGTACCTAGGTTGATCTCTGTAGAATCTTCCACTAGTAGAGATGATTTCTCCTGGTACTTAGATGGTAAGGGAAGGTCAAATCCTCCATCCTCCGGTGCCACAGTTGGGTTTTCACCTTTGGATACGTCCTTTATTTTTACTATTTTATGATCAGGAGGTGCCACAGTGTGGTTTTCACCTAGAGATCTTTCTTTATTTGCACTTTTGCGACTGGAGGATTTGGCATTCTCACCAAAATAAGCCATGGGCTTAGTTCCATTACAAAACCTACCTTGTGATTGCCAAGAGGGATACCTTCCCGAAGTCCCATGAACTCAGCTAAAGCTTCGTCATTCTGAAATACATCTATAACGGGGGCCCCTTGTTGGTCCCAATCGATAAGCTCAGGGTAGACAAGCGTGACATTCTGGGTGTTGGTGGTGGAAGTTAAGGATACGGAGGATAGTGTAAAAATGGAGGATTCTGCGAATAGATTGGTTATGTGGAGGGAAGAGTCATCGATGATATCCTCTGTGGATGTCGTATCGGCGGGAAAATTGTCAGCTACCTCATCGAGGATATACTCGATGTCCGAGGTGCGTGGTACCTTCTTACCAAATCCTAATCTTTTCTTGTCTAGCTTCTTTGTTACCACAATGGGCTCCATAGTGCCTTGATTCTGTTTCCCAAGGCCACCTTTGCCTTTATAGCCCATGTTTTTCACTATCCTTAAGCCATTGCCATACTGCTTGACTGGTATCGTGACTGGTTCTTTCTCCTTGTAGAGCCAAGAAGAGATGTCCTCAATAGTTTCCTCTTCCAATAACCGTCCATGTTGGAATTGGGTTAGGAATGTTGGGGGAGGAATAGTAGCTTTTTTGGTAACTTTAGCAATGGGTGGTTTGCCGTAAGATTTTGGAGATAAGGGCATCCGCCCTACACAACAAGATTCGGAGATATCATAAGTGCCAAAGCCTATATCTCGGACGTGAGCTGTGATTTTGGGGAGGGGTGTAGGCTCACTTGTAGAGGCTTGCGTGAGAGTTTCAGGGTCAACATAGAGAGGGGATTCAAGGGCTTTGTCATTTTTAGGCACTTGGTTGCAATTCTTATAGCTTCCTTGCAAGACACGGCAAAATTCAAAAGGATTAGGATCTCCTGGGATGGTGATCTCCGTTCCATTGTATGGGAACTTGAGGGACTGATGGTACGTGGAGGGGACAGCTTTCATTGCATGGATCCATGGGCGGCCAAGAATAATGTTGTAAGGCAGCTCGATATCAAGGACTTGACACCTGGTTTCAAGCATAACAGGGCCCAGTTGTATAGGCAAGTGAATAACACCTTCTGAACGGCGTTCTGCATCATCATACCCCTTGATTGTAATACTATGCTCAGTGTTGACGTGATCCTCAGATTATCCCAATTGCTTCAGTAACTTTAAAGAACAGATGTTGAGACCAGCACCACCATCTATGAGTATGCGTTTGATTTTGCGCTTATGGATGAGGACTTCAATATGCAGGGCATCATTGTGACATGGATCGTGGGAGGGGAGGTCTTTCTTAGAGAAGACCACATTGTAAGGCGAAGCAATATTGCCCACTATAGCTTGGAAATCTGTGACTGCTATGTTGTTAGGAACGGAAGACTCCTGGAGGGCTTTTTCTAACACCACTCTATGTGCCGGTGATGACCGTAGAAGGTCCAAAATAGAGATCTGTGCTGGTGTTTTCCCTAGATGTTCGACAAGATTATAATCAGACTGAACCAGAAGTCTAGGTGTAGGTGTACGAATGGTGACATGACCTCGACGAGTAGTAACAGCACAATCTATAGATTTGCCTTTAATGGTGAGGGTAGACACTCGACTCTCTTCAAAATGACCTACAATGGAATCGAAAGACGTGGAAACGTGATTGATACCTTTACCTCTATCCTGAGGAGGAGGTGGACCATGATGAGGGAATGGTTCCTTGTATATATCAAGATCCTTGTTCGTGTGTTGCGCTGGTGATTCATTCTCAAAAGTGATTTGATTACCGTCAATGAGGTTTTGGATGAGGTGCTTAAGCTTCATGCAAGATGCTGTTTGATGACCTTTGCTCTTATGGAACTCACAATACTCATTGTCTCTGTAACGTGCAGTTTTGTAGATAGGTTCTCCATAAGGAGGAGCATCAGGTAAGGTTATGAGCCTTTTCTGCAAAGCTTGCTGTAAGACCGATTCTATGGGCACTCCCAAAGGAGTAAATTGACGTCGCGGAGGGTAATCTTGTTGAGGCCGCTCTTGTTGTCGTTGCGGTTGGTTGGGATAAGGCTGCCTTTGTTGCTGCTGTCGTTGAGGTGGAGCTTGACTTGGTTTGGAGAGTTGCAGCGGTGTTTGCAACGTTTGGACATGCTTAGTATCGACCACTCCATCATTGACCACATTTTTGTTTTTATTCCAATATTTGGGTTTATCGTTCGATTGTTGATGAGAAGAGCTATCTTTCGTTTCTTTAAAGATTTTGACCACACCTTTAGCAATGAGGGCCTTCTCAATGTTGATGCCCTTGTATGTGATTTCATCGAAGGTTGTAGCACTAAGGATTTGCAAATGGAAACCTAACTCTTGGTTGAGGTTCTGCACAAAGATGCTAACAAGCTGTTTCTCTGGAATCTTGAAAGGGAATTTACTAGCCATTTGTCTCCATCGTTGGAGGAAAGAAATGAAAGTTTCACCATTTTTCTGTTTATTGTTGCATAGGTCCGTCATGGAAATCTCATGCTCTGCGTTGTAAGAGAAATGGGTGGCAAACTTCTCTGCTAGCTCGTTGAAAGACTTGATACCCGTAGGTAAGTGTGAGAACCATTCTATTGCTTGACCTCCAAGACTGCGAGGAAAAAGACGCATAAGATATGTGTCGTTGTGAGAGACCTCGAAGCAAGCAAGATAGAATTCCCTAAGATGGTCTTTTGGGTCACCTTTTCCTTTGTACTTATCGAACTTTGGAATAGTGAAATTTTGAGGAAAAGGGATCATTGGTAACGACCGATCAAAAGGATAAGGGCACACTTCCTCCAAGGAGAAGGTCTTTTTGGTGTGGCCAAATGTAAGATCAGATAGTTGTTGTTGCACCTCCGCAATCTTTAATTCCATAGTCGTGGGAGGGGTTGGTAACGTCTCCTGTTGTCCAAAACGCGGTTGGTGTTGCCCGTATGGAAGATTATAGTGTGAGCCATGCATACTAGTATTGTAAGGGTCGTAAGATTGATTGGGATTGTATGGATTGTATGATTGGTTCAGATTGGGTTGGAATTGGGGGTTTTGATTAGGCAGAGGTGGAGGTGGCGCTAGGTAAGAATGTTGGCTCTGCGATGGTTGAAGAAACGTATTGGGGGGAGGAAAGCTAAAGTGCGTTTGATTAGGTTGTGAAGGTGGCACATAGCTTTGGGAAACCTGATGTTGGGAATGTTGCGAGTGGCTAAGTAATGTATGAAAGAAGTTGAGCGTGGATGAACGTTGTGGAGGAGGAACATAGGTAGAAGTGTTTTGCGACGGTGGGGGTTGATTGAAGATGAGAGTAGAAGAATGTTGTGGTTGGGGCTGCGTGACTCCAATTGGTTGAGAGACATGCAGGTGTGATGATATAGTAGGTGGCATATGTTGAGACCCTTGTTGCATGGCTACATACGTGTTCCCTGGATTGTAATTGGGTGGGAAACCTACGCGTGATGGGGTAACCAAGATTCCACTTGCGCTTGGGATGGACACTTTAGGAGGTGGTTGCACATTGGATCGAGCTAAGGTGGCTTGCTTAGCTAACTCTGCTTGACGTTGGAGAGTTTCTTGTTGGTTTTGATAGATCTCCATAGGAGTCAAAAGTGGTGATATGGGCCTCTCCCCTGTTGGATTTTGAAAAAGGGGATTCCTATACTGCGAACCTTGAGTAGGTAAGGGCGTAGTTGCCGTGGACATGGTTTGCACTGCTTGTATGGTTTCTTGGGTGTTGTTGCTCTCCTTGAGAGTGGACACATCAAAATCTTGAGGTAACTTGGCACCTTGCTTTGCAAGCAAGCGAAAGAAATGATCCTGGTTCTCACTAAGGATTTTATCAAAGGCAGTTATAGCTCTAGGATCTTGTATAAATTCATCAAGATCTTGCCCATCTTCTTAAGAGGATTGACCTATTTCAAAGTGTCGCTCTTCTTGAGATGGGGGTTGATCTATGACATAACCTTGTGGGACAAAATCCGGAGGCAAGCCTGTGGTATACTGCGGTGCATTTAGCAAAGGGGTTCTATCCTCATGAGGATTGCTTGGTTCATCTATGTGCGGCATGTTTGGAGAGCTGATTGGTCTTGCCGTGGGTGTACTAGGAGTCACTTTGGGAGTAACGTTGAGACGACCTAATTGTGGTGTGCGAGGGGGTGACTTGTGCTTCTTAGGGATAACTTGCCTAGACTTCATAGTTTGCTGTAGCCTAGTGGTGACCATGGGAAATACTGAGGACACAATGTAATGCTGGGAATCTGTAAGATGCTTTGAAGAAACAGACAAACTCTGATGCACAAAGTACTGGACCAAAAGGCGCTATACTGTTTGACCAGAGGCGCAGGACTGTGCTACCAAAAGCGTGCAACTGTGGGCCAGAGGCGACGGACTGAGCTGCCAATAGCGAGATACTGCTATGCCAAAGGTGAGCTACAGTGACCAAAAGTGAGCTACTATTATACCGAGGGTGCTGAAGTAGAGTTTTGCCAGAGGCGGGTTACTGCTGACCAAAGGCGATCTACTGTATTACCAAAGGCGAGCTGCTGTAATACCAGGGGCGCTGAAGTAGTGTCTGATGTTTTTCAAAGGCAAGATTTTCTGTTTTTGATTGGATTGGTTTGGCAAGAGAAAACACAGCAAACAAGTGGTCAAAAAAGGCACAAGGACTGACACAACAGATAGTGTATGTTCAAGGCTCCAAACAAGCCCAATGTTTCCACAGGTCTAATACAGTTGCAATCAATAACAAGCACTTTTTATCCCTAGAGACAAGGTTTCATTGCAGTAGATCAGCTCACAGCTTAATACTCCGTCGATAAAAATATCATTCCATAAAGGTGTCGGATATTTAGTATCTTTGCGAGAGACGATAGGTAGGGATATCTCACCCTCCCCTTGGAAAGCTCAAGCAGGCCACAAGAGCTTTATGTCCAAGGGAATACTATCTCTTCTCAAGGGAGCCAATGGTGAGTGTCTTAAGGGTTTAAATCGATTTCCCTTGCACTGATGATTACCGCAATGTTCAGAGGTAGGTCGGGTAGTCTCTATCTAAAATGGTTCTTAGTGACTTTGAGGGACCAACGCCTTACGAGCAATGCGACAAGCTACTAAAAGCTTTAACCAATCCTACTAAGAGTTTCAAACACTTCGCTCAATGTGAAAATCATTTCCACAAAGAGCTAGTACACCTCTTTTCAGTTTGGCACCACAAGGTAAGGCTGACGTCGGTTAGGACTTGGCTTTCGCCTTATCCCTCTTATATAGCGGTTCAAAGGAAAACTCCGCTTAGGGTCGTCCCTTTTGGATGAATCGCAATCCAAAAGCAGGCCCTTCTAAAGGAAGTACAAAAAGTAAAAGCAAGCACGTCACACAAAGGTTCAATTGTCCCGTTATAAGAAAAATAAGGTGCAACTAAGCTATGCACACACACGATTGTAGTTGTAAATTGTCCCTTATGAAATGAAGTGTTTGGCATTCATGTCCATTGTCCCTTAGAAAATTGAGGTGTTTGTCCATACATGTCCATTGTCCCTTAAGAAAAGCAGTATGTTCCTAAGACTTAGATTGCAAGAAAAGATTTGTTCAATTATCCTTTTAAGCATGCAATGTGTTTCTAAGACTTAGTGAGATAGATCAAGAGGTCTTCAATGCTCGTCCTGCATGAACATGTTAAAAACACCTATTTGCTCTGTATGAGTAATAAGAAGCTGCAACAAGTGATATTAGGTCCACACAAACTCAAAAGTTAGCAAGTGCTTGAAGTCAGAGATTGAGAATAGGCTAATGAGTGGTCTTAAAAAATAAATCTCAGAAAATCTTTGAAAAAATATTACCACTGTGTAGAGGATAGAAAAATACCAACTTTCAAAAAAAAACATCACCTGAATCCGAGTCCATTTGTGAAAGTTATGAAGCTTGAAAAGTCAAAAAACTTCACCGAAATAGGCCAAATTTTATATTTTTCTTCGTCCCTCGACCCTTCCGAACGCAACCGTGACCTCCGTTTTTGCCCAGCAAGCTTTCTTTAAAAATCCTTTTTCAGATCTCTCCAAAAAAAGAGTTAAAAAACCTGTGAAATCAAACTAAAAATTCCACAAATTTGATATTAAATCAGGACCAATGGGTCCCACCGGGCGTGCCAGAATGTGTATATGGAAAAATGGATTAAATCTAAACTAAATAAAACCAAAGAACCCAATAACATAAAGGAAATGAATCTAAGTAAAAGCCATAAATCACAAATCAAAGATAAATGAAAACTCTTACCAAAACCTGTATTGTTCCCTTTTGGAGATATGTGGATTGCTCAATGTAGTTGCAAAGCCATGGCTGCAACAAGCAAGTATGTGCTCAAGAGATCAATGTCAAAAGATCGTTATAGTGCTCAATCGATGCGTTGTGTATGCTCAAAGCTCTGTTAAGTATGCCTGAGAATACGATCGAAGAGAGAGACTCAATGAAGGAGATGAGGGGGGTTTATATAGGTTTCATCAAAGATCGATCAACGGTCCAGATAATTCAGAAGAATCAACGGAGGAGATAAGTTGAGGAATGTGCAACGAATGAGAAGAAGACATGTGTCTTGCTTGCTTTTGCATGAGAGGAGTTATCAGGAATAGAAGAATGAGTTAACTGAAGAGATAAATCAATTAAAAGAATAAAGCAATCAGTTAAGTGATTTAAAACAAGAAGAAGGGATTTGCATGAGAAAAGAAGATATTTTGCTTTATTAAATATAGAAATATTTAATTGATGAGCAAGAAAGCTTGAGTTTTTTAGAGATAACTCAAATTAGAAGAAAAAGCAATTTAAATAAATAATTGATTTATTTAAATTTAGAGAAGATATTTTGGAAGAGACAATTAAATAATTAGAATTATTTAATTTAGAAGATTTAAAAGCAAATTAAATAAATAAATTTATTTAATTGTTGTGCATGATTTTGGGAGAATGATTTTTGATTTAATTAAATAATTTAAGAATTATTTAATTTTAGATAAGAGGGAATTTGTTGAATTAATTAAATAATTGGATATATTTAATTAATGTAGATGTGAATTTTGGAAGGTGACAATGATTTAATTAAATAATTAAAAATTATTTAATTGTGGAAGAATATAGAGGAATTTGATTTAATTAATTAAATAATGAGGATTTATTTAATTAATGTTGAATTTAGGAGATTTAGAAGAATTTGATGATTAATTAATTAAATAATTAGATTATTTAATTAACGTTTGCAATGCAAGTGATTAGACAGATAACGGAATGCAAGTAGCATGACAAGTTGGTCATTTTAGGGTGTCTACACCCATATCCTTGTATACATATACCCTTGAGTTGTTTAATAGTTTCAAACTTGAATCATAGGATAAACTATCATGTCTCCTAGTATTCTCTTCCTTGAGATGGTTTATCTTAAATAATAATTTAATACAAGAGTATAGTACTCTCTAGTCTTTCCCTAGACTACTCAGGTATTACTATAATTCTCTTACTCATAACACTTAGTATACGAGTACACTGTGAATAATAAACATTCTTGACTAATTAGTCTTTCCCTCAGATAAGTTTAAGTTTACAATAAACTTATTGACCTTCTTGGTCTTTTCAAATTACTTGTCTTTTCCTTACAAAAGGGTAAGATCTAATCTTTAACTTTCCATGTTTATCATGATAATACTACCATTCTAAGTACTCTAGATCAAATTCAATCGCTTAAATCTCAAAGGTTTTTGAGTCATAATTAATGAAATAATATCCTTGACCTCATTGTCTCCTTTCATTTACCAACTTTTGATATGAAAAAGATATAAGCTTATGCTCATCACCTTAGCATGTAATAAGTGTACTTGTCACAATTAGAGATTTCATATAACTTGCTATATATAATCTTTAAGCATTCCTATAATCCAAACACTTATCTCTAAGTCTTTGATTATAACCACCAAGGAAAAGAAAGGAATAATTTCATTCAAGGTGTTCAAGAGCTTCTAAGTCCTTCAAAGCTTGTTTAACCTATGAAATAGGATCATTTGAGTTACAGTTAAGGGTGTAACTGACTTAGATTAGAACAAAAGTTGAATTTATATAGACTCTTGAACCTGTTGACACCATGCTAGCATAATAATGCTTTTAAATTTAACACATTAATGCTATCATGTAAAAGTCTATCGGCTCCACTATCACAAAGAGATAACACTACCTATCGGCCTCCTACTTAACCATAATGGTAACAAGCCCTTCGGCCTTATCTATGCATAGAGATAATGAAAACCTTTTTATAATGATAATGATGCTTATACACAGTGATGTCCATTCTTCTTATTAACTATGTTACAAAGAACAGTTCAAAGATTCCAGAAATGTATTTCTATAAATAATAAGGAAAGATAAAAGTTACTTATCTTATAATATCTGGCAAACTCGCACCTAACTTGAACATGTGATCTACATTTGAGTCTCTCAAAAAAATCTCCTCCTCTTGATTATAACTTACGCAGTATGGTATTATTGAAGAATTCCTCTTCCCATCATGCTCACCCAAGCCTCCTATGACATGATCTTACCCAAAAAAATTTGAACATACCAGATATTATCCACTACTTGAGCTCTTTTCCTCAAGAGTGTGTCATGTTCTCTTCCTCATAAGAAGTTTAGGGAATCTATATCGAATGAAGCAACTAACAAGTTTAAAGACTCTTCTCTATTCTACCAAGGTTTTTGGCCAATTTCCTGCCTATACTCACATTTTGCTCCCCAAGATAATTATGTTCTCTGTAGTGATATCTTTGCTATCCTCCTCCCTGATAACAAGAAGTTGTTCTTTGCATAATAACAAAGCTGTTGTTTTTACAAAAATAATGCTCTACTCCTCGAACGATGGCTTCCCAGCTCCACCCTTCTTTACCAGATGACTTCTAACTGTTCTTCTCCCCATGGTCCTCTAAAAAATTATTCCTTCTCTAACATTTATCGTGCTTAAAGAAAGGTAACTAATTATTGAACCCACAACTGTTCTCATGTTTATCCTCTATTCGATAGTTGAGTTTCCATTTTTTTTTGGAAAGAGCACTTTAGCCTCATATGGATGACTTCGTTGTGGGCCACAGGTATAATGATCATGCCATCGTGGCAAGAAACATCGAGTGAAGATAACCTTTCTAATAACATTCTCATTATTAAGACATACATAGTTTACACATCATAGTTTCACAATCTTATACATATAATACGGTGGGAATTATTTGGCATACATCGAAACATATTTTGAGTTGAAATCATTGCATGGTATTATCACCAAGTCAATTTCGATGGTTTACCATTATCATTTTAAATATTACATATAATAATTTATATAAGTAAATCAACCTTCAACCCTTGTTTAACATTACTTTAAATACCCAATCTGTGCCAAATAAAGACCATGGCAAAGATGTGAACCTTCAATTTATTGACATAGTGGCTAATAGAACTTAACCATTGCAAGGGATAAATTAACCCTATAAACAAATATGCAAGGTTGCGAAGGGATAGAAACTATTATAAGTAGAAGATCTTAGGTTTAACGCAATGGAGTTTTATCTCCCCTTCATGATAACACATTGTTTTGCATCGAACTGACTTGCTAAGGACATGCAAGTGAAGATGGGCGATAGTAACTTAACCATCTGTGTTTAAAAATGTGAATGCAACTGATTATGATGTAATCGTCAAAAAGTTGCACTAGTCACAAACGACAACGTCCTAATCAACAACGTCATTTTTCGCAAGCAACACAACTGAAGGACAACATATTCAAAAGATAGCACCCAAAGGATGCCAACAATCCTATCGAGACAATCTAGTTCAACATCGACAACTCATCATGTCGAAACTTGACTTGACTAAAATGTGAAAACGTAATCATGACTTACCTCAGTCCACTAGTGTTCAGAAGACATTATCACACTATACTGAGATGGTAATTTAACTATTCAATCCATGTGTCTATACTCCTCTCCCTGGAAGATACTCTCTCTCCTCTCTAGAGAGTGAACCAACCTGTGTTCATGTATTCAACTTGCAACCATGAAACGGAATTAGTGTATCGTTAGTCCAATCATAACCTCATGATAAACAAATTCAAAAGTACATTCTAGAATAATTACATCACATGCATTTATTCACATGACTAGAATCTAGGAAACTAATGATTTATCCTAACATTATTCCTTAATGCCAAATCATTTAACCATAGTTCATTCACTTCTATTTACGTAAAAGTAAAAAGTAATTTCAAGTCAAAATTAGGGATGTAACAATATACCTACAATCACTATATTTTCTATGCCACTAGAATTAAATAAATTTTTATTTCAAGCCCTTAGATTAAGAAGGGGAGGGGAGCCTCAATCTTGAGCCATGGATTGTAAACTAAAATTTAATAAGTGTACCAACTTGTTGGGATTAACAATTAACTTTTGAGAGATGTCTATTTAAGACTAGTTGAATAAATAAATAAGGTTTGGAGACTTATTTTCTTAATGCAATGTTTAGACCATGTGTTGTTCTCTCTTATTTTTCTAAGTTCTCTAAATGACGAGCAATGTTGTTATAATTGTACTTCTATAATTCAATTGTGTATGATGAAATTCTACACGTGCTTATCAAAGAATGATCAAAATTAAATTATTTCTTGAAGGATTGTGTGTATGATTTATGTGTATTAGGTGGTTTTATGCATTCATGTTCTTAGTCTCATCTCCTTAAACATCTACACCACTTTGTGTTAATGGTTGTGTGAAATAATTTTCAACCAATGATGTTTTCTTGGAGTTTTATCTTCACAACTAATTAGAATTGACATCACAAAACATGCTCATTTATTTTACTCATAACCCTTTATCTTTTGTATTTTTTACATATTTATTTAGAATGGGATTATATTCAAGATCATTCTTGTAAATTGTTGTTATAAATATGAATATTTTATGGTTACAAGTGGTTAATCATTGTTAACTTCTAAGTTTAAAACAATACATGCATGTGATGAAATAAATGTAAACAAGTTGAATCTTGAATGATAAATATAAAAACACTAATCTTATTGTGTAATAAACAACATTTTTATCTAAATTAACTTCAATACCTCATAGGCCCTTTCAATTGGAATAACATTATAATAGTCACTAAATTATCTTGCATGGCCATGATCTAGTGATACAAAATTTGAAGAGATTTGGTTTCCATTTAGGAGATGGTATTTCCCTTTAGGATAGGTGGAGCATATTCTTGTTTTCCTTGAGATGGAGTGTCTTGAAGAACATATACATAGATTGGTGTTAGAAGGAGGTCCTTTAAAAATTTATGATTCACAATACATTAGTAATATTGTATAAATAAAAAATTCAAGCTAGAAAGGAGAACTATTATCACAAAATCAAAGTCCACTGAGGGTGACTTTAAGTTTCTATACCTCACTAAACATAGGAAAACAAGATTTGACAAAGGAAAATGTAGATCAAAGCATACTCTTATAGCTAATTCTTCACCAAGATACAAGGTTCCCAATACTCCATTTGTTATTCCTCCAAACCCACCAATGGATTATTAGATTTGTGCCAAAAAAAGTCCTATAGCTATTCCTAGTTATCTACTTGATTTTCTAAAGAATCTAGAGAAATTCTATCCAAAATATGTTCATGGTGGATTTAGGATAACAAAAGAACATATCCAAGTTTTTAATGATGTAGTAGTTTGGACATAGATTCAACATGAGGACCTATTGGTTATTCCCATTCACATAGGGTAAGTGCATAGAAATTAGGGGCTAAAATGGTTTAGATGTGGCCACTTTTTTCCTAAAAGTAGTAAAAGTTGAACTTCAATGAATAATTTGAAGTAATTATGCTAAAAATTTAACAATGTGATAAGAAAAATAATACTAGTGCTTAGGATCTAGTTTGTAAACTATTAATTGTTTTAAAAAATAGTGGGGATTAAAAGGGTCAAATTTTTGGAGCACACAAAGTGTGCCTATTTTTACCCGAAAATATAACATAGTTTTCAATGTTCTCCCCCCTATGTTTGAGTTCCACTAAATATTTTGTAAATCCTGTTGGTAGAAACTTAGCTAAGATCATGTGTTAGTATGAAGTATTTTTTTTTCTAATTTTTTGATGTATATATTATTTCTTACAATTTTTCAAAGTTCACACATCTTTAAAAATGAAACATAGATTTTGGAAATGTAAACTTTCAAATATGGATGAGTGAATAAAAAATTGCATACAAAAATAATACATGTGTTTTTGTTAAAAAATGAAGACACTAGTAAAAGTAATCAAAGATCTAAACTATAATATATTTGGATTTTAATAAAAAAATAGATGTTTAGAAAGATAAATTGGATCTTGAAATAATATTGGTGTTTTTCAATTTAATGTCTTAATTATAAACTTAATGGAGATCATGCTTGATATTTGTATGTTTTTTATGTTTTATAAGATATGGATTTGAGTCAGTAATAAACAATCCCAACCCTTATACTTATATATCTAAACCAAATCTAAGCCCAAGGGTTATTAATTTTTAAGAAAAATGAAACTAAATGTGAGTGCATTATAATGCACTAATGTTATGTTTCATATGAAAAAGCACAATAACAAATAGAAAGAGGAAAATGCTCATGAGTTTGGTCTTACAAACTACCTTCTACACTATTATCTACACATTTTCAACACCATTGAATGATTACTTTTATTCTTTTGAGAAATTCTACATGATCATTTGACAATTGAGCACCTTTTCATGTTTCTAATATTCCAAGGACATTGAATTTTATTTATTTCTTGTTTCTTTTCTTCTATATTGATATAGTGAATCATTCTTTTATTCTTTTGAGAAATTCCTTCTCATTGTTTGACAATCGAGTGTTTTAAATGTTCCTAAAATTCATAGAAGTCAAGATGTCATCATAAACAATTTTTGGTTAAAAAGTATATTTTTGAAAACAAGATTGATATTTTATTTTGCAAGAAGTCAAGATGTCTAAAGGTAATTTCAAACTGGTTGCTAATAACATTTGGCCTAATGTTCATTTTGTTGTTAGTGAATCTCAGGGGGCGTCTGGTGGCATGGTTACTATGTGGGGGCATAATGTGAAGGGCTTAGTTTTTACCATACCAGGCACTGTCTAGAAGTCTCTTTCTCCTTTTGGGATAGTGATTGGTCAGTGGTCAATGTCTATGCCCCTAACTCTAGAATGGGCTAGAAGGAGGCATGGGACTTTTTGTCATCTAGAATTAACCAATTCAAAAAGCTCCATTGGATGGTTGTGGGATACTTTAATACCCCTCCCTTTCCTTTGAAAAATTGGGAGGTATCATGGACTATTCTGATAACATGGCTGACTTTGCAAAGTATTTGAATAAGGCTAGCCTAATGGACATTGAACTCTCTGGTCAATCTTTCACTTGGTCCAATAGAAGGCAAGAAAACCATCTTTTATAGGTTAAGTTGGATAGAGTCCTTATCTCTTCTAATTGGAATATTGTTAACCTCCTCAACCTGGAGGCCCTCCCTTGGGTTGGTTTGGACCACAACCCTCTATTGTTGCACTGGCAGGATATAATCCCCAGAGGACCTTATCCTTTTAGGTTTGAAATGATGTGGGTTGTTTGTACAGACTTAAAAGGGCTACTTATCTAACTAGTAGAAAATTCTAATCAAGGACCAACTATGTTCATATTAGCCCAAAAACTCATTAATGTCGAAAACTAGGGGAAGGGTTGGAAACAGTTCTTCTTCAAAAATATTTTGGAACAAAAGAATGTTGGTGTGAACAGGGTTATCACCTAACCAGGTTTACCCTTGTGTGGATAATTCATATTATTTAACTATTTATTAGTTAAATAATATTCACACATCACACATAATTCACACATGTTAAGCTAACTTAGTGAGCCTTCTAGGTGTTTCTAGTTTCAGAGTCTAGTTGAGTGTTGAGTTGTTGATAGTTGGATTGAGTTTTCTTATCCTCCACATGTGCAATTAGTTATCCTCTAATTGTCACATGTAGAAATATATCCACTTTCCACTCCACATTTTACTCCATCTTTATATCTCTCACCTTGCCTTTATAAGCAAGGATCTCTTCATGTATTATGAAAATCCAATGTAATCACTTGTAATCTAGCAATGTTTTGCATTCATTGATAGAATAGCATTATTCTTTCATTTGATCTCTTTTGTGCTTTCATGAAGTCCTAGATCTTGGGTGGCTCCAATCATAACCAACTCTAACATGGTATCAGAGCTCTAGGAATAATCACTTTGTGTTAGTCATTTTTTTGACAGATCTTGAGTGCAATTCATGGTGGATCTTGATAGTTGAGTATGCTCTTCTCTTGCATCAAATGATGACCTAGAGAATCAGAAAGACTTGATAGAAATACCAGTTTTGTGAAGGTATCCCCTTCTTGCCCTTGTATTGCAGGTGCATTTCAGGGCATGTTATTGTAAATTAGACTTCACCATTGCGTCCGGAGTAGCTAAAATAGTCAAGATTACCTTTTATTTCATCCAAATAGGACATCAGAGAGAAAATTGATGAGGGTTTCAATTTGGGGCTATTTGGCATGATCCAGGAGATACCAGCAATTTCAGAGTAGTTTGGCCCAAGTCAGAATATTCCCTGTTGCAATTGGCATATTCTCAAAATCTTGTCCTGTACGGTATCTTCATCGGCATATCTAAGCAAATAATTCTATGTCCAATGGGTATATTATCATTATTCGAAGGTTATTTTGATTTTTTTGTGGTTTTAGAGTTTTGCAGATAATTTTTTTTTCTGTAGCACCGTGCTATCGTAGCCTATAGGGTACCCACCTACAGTTGCAAGTACTACAATGCCATTTGCTGGGCACCACTTGGTATGGGCCCCAGTGCTACGCCCTTAATATTGGTGTACATAGGGTTATGAATAGTCGGCTTGTGGCTATCTTAACTCCTAATTAAGTCATATTATCATTATTATATTGTTATTTAGTTGTTTAGGTCAGCCTAAGGCTTCTATAGGTCTATCTAAGTCAGCCTGGGTGATATCCTAGGCATAAATAGGTATATATAGGGGTAGTGAGTCTCATTTCATAGATATTGAGTATTGTGTTCTCAGTGAAGACTGTTGGAGGTATCCCCCTCGAAGTGGATTAGGAGGTTGCCCCCTCAAAGTGGCATATTATTATAAAGTATTTTCAGCCTATTTACTATTATATTCAGATATTGTGCAAGTTGTTTCATTACAAGTGGTATCAGAGCATGATCTTGGCACCGTAGAGGCAAGATTTTTTCTCAACATTGGAGGCGATTTTGGGAAGAGCATAACTTTCAGATTTTAGCGAATTTTTTAAAGATTTTAAAGGGTTT
Source organism: Cunninghamia lanceolata (assembly GCA_027924645.1). NCBI lineage: Eukaryota > Viridiplantae > Streptophyta > Pinopsida > Cupressales > Cupressaceae > Cunninghamia > Cunninghamia lanceolata. The sequence continues at coordinate 3,675,000 of BSBN01000697.1, forward strand.
TTGAAGACCATATTAAAGAAGATACAGTCCAGATTTCAGAGGAATTGAAGCAAAAATAAGCGAGTTATTGCAAAATTAGGGTTTCCAACAAATTCGCTCTCAAGGCAGCAAATTTGCTATTTTTTTGGATTTTTTTTCTGGGTAAGTGGTATCTTGGCCTTAGTAAGTTACAGTAAAAATTTCAGAAAATTTACATTTCATTTGTGTGATTTATTTCAAAAATATTGGTTTCCATCATGACGGGGCCTGCAACAAGAGGCAAAAAGAATGCTGCCACACCGGGGAAATCCTCTAATAAGGATGAGGAAATAATAGAGGATAGTAATCCCAATGAGGAAATGAGTAAGGTCAAAGAAGATGTGTCCTCAATTAAGAGGGATATGTGTGACCTAAGAGGAGATATATCAGATCTACGAAGCATGTTCAGCGCCTATATGAATGAACCAAGAAAGGAGTTCTCAAGCAACCAAGGTGAAACCTTCAAGTCAGCTAATAATGATACAAATTTTAATACTCCTATGGGATCTAGGAATTTCTTTCCTAAGGTGGATATGCGCAAGTTCGATGGTAAGGATCCTCTAACATGGATTAACCAAATGGAGAATTTTTTTGAAGTACATCAAATCCCATATGGACAAAAGGTCACGATGGCTTCCCTATATCTAGAACCAGATCAATTCATTTGGTATCGTTGGCTTTGTACTCATCAGAGAAAAAAGGGTCTCACCATCTCATGGTCAATTTTTACAGAAGAACTCCAAGCACAATATAGCAATAGTGTGACAGACAACTTCTTCAGCCAGCTTGCTAAACTTCAACAAATAGGATCAGTTAAGGATTATATTCAAAAATTCCAAAATCTATCATTAAGAGTGGATACAATTACAGAAGAGAACTTGAATGATTTATTCTTGGGTGGTCTCAAGGATTACATTCAACATGAGGTACGTATGTTTAGTCCTAGCTCATTAAATGAGTCTTTTATCTTGGCACGCAGGGTAGAGGAGAAATATTTGATTCCTAGAAAGCAAGGGGCTAATATGACAAGAGAGAAAGGATATTCAACACCTTCTCTTCCTCAACCTACTAGGTTGACTCCCCAGCAAATTGAGGAGAAAAGAGCAAAAGGGTTGTGTTTCAATTGTGATAGCAAATACAGTCGAGGACATAAATGTAGTGAAAAGAAATTGTTCTATATTGAAGGTCCAAGTGAGGAAGAAGAGGAGGAACCCATATTAGAGGAGGATAGGGAGTCAAGTGAGGAATCACATGATACTCAGCCAATCATTTCTTGTCATGCACTCTCAGGTTTTAGTGCACCACAAACTCTCAAGGTAGTGGGTTTCTTAAAGAAGTAGAAAGTAACAGTGTTGATCGACTCAGGTAGTACTCATAATTTCATCAACAAAAAGTTGGCAACTCGTCTAAATTATTTTATATATCCAGCCCCAGAGTTTCAGGTTTTGATTGCAGATGGGGGTACAGTTAGTTGTTCGGGGAAGTGTCATAGCATTAAATTATCCATGGGAGATTATCAACTTGATACCCCAATATATGCAATATCCATGGGTGCAGCAGATATTGTTTTGGGAGTACAATGGCTTACTACATTGGGAACAATTGAGATGAACTTCCAAGAACTATTCATGAGATTTCAATCAGAAGGAAAGGTAGTGGAGCTAAGGGGGTTGAAGGCAAAATCCCCACAGATGGTAAGCTCTCATCAAATGCAAAAGTTGCTTAAGAAAGGAGCAGATGGATTTGTGGCCCAGCTATGTTCATTAGAAGTCTCTCAATCTAATGCTCCTACTCATCCAGATTTACAAGCAATAATTGATCGTCACTCAGTGGTTCTTGGAGATATGCCTAAAGGACTTCCTCCTAAGAGGGATCATGACCATGCCATACAACTAGTTCCAGGGAGCCAACCACCAAACATCAGGCCTTATAGGTACCCACACATACAAAAAAGTGAGATAGAAAAAATTGTTGAGGAGATGCTAGAGGCAGGCATTATCAGGCATAGCCAAAGTGCTTACTCCTCGCCTGTGGTGATGGTGCGTAAGAAGGATGAAACTTGGCGCATGTGTCCAGATTATAGAGTGCTCAACATGTACACCATTAAAGATAAGTTTCCTATTCCAGTCATTGATGATTTGCTAGATGAATTGAATGGAGCTATGTATTTTACCAAGTTAGATCTTAGATCTGGTTATCATCAAATTCGGATTAAGGAGGAAGATATTTGTAAGACAGCATTCCGAACTCATGAGGGTCATTATGAATTTTTGGTGATGCCATTTGGCCTTACCAATGCACCATCTACATTCCAAAGTTTGATGAATTCCATTTTTAAGAAGTTCTTGAGAAAGTTTGTGTTAGTGTTCTTTGATGATATATTGATTTATAGCAAGACTTGGGAAGAACATTTGCAGCATGTAGATCAAGCATTACAATTACTCAAAGATCATCAACTCTATGCTAAGCCATCCAAGTGTGCTTTTGGTCTTAAGGAGGTGGAGTATTTGGGACACATAGTTTCACATGAAGGAGTAAAGGTGGACCCTAACAAAATTAAGGCTATCATGGAATGGCCTATTCCAAAAACCATTAAGAAACTGAGGGGTTTCTTGGGATTGACAAGGTACTATAGAAGATTTGTGAAGAATTATGGTCGTATAGCAGCACCCCTCACCACTCTCTTGAAGAAGGATTCTTTTCATTGGAATGAGTCTGCTAATGTAGCATTTGAGCAATTGAAGGAGGCTATGTGTACAACTCCAGTGCTTGCCACTCCGGACTTCACCAAGGAATTCATTGTGGAATGTGATGCTTCTGGAAATGGGATAGGAGCAGTTCTCATGCAAGAAGGTCGACCAATTGCTTTTGAGAGTCGTCAATTAAAGGGTAAAAATCAGCTCAAACCTATTTATGAGAAGGAAATGCTAGCAATCCTTCACGCAGTTAAACAATGGAGGCCTTATTTAATGGGTCGACACTTCAAGGTTAAGACAGATCATGATAGCCTAAAATATTTTTTGGAACAAAGACTATCCTCTGAAGAGCAACAAAAATGGGTCACTAAGATGTTGGGATATGACTTTGAGATTGTATATAAGAAAGGGAAGGAAAATATTGTGGCTGATGCACTTTCTAGGAAGGATGAGAAAGATGAAGCCTTATTGTGTGCCCTTTCAATATTACAAGCAAATTGGGTGGAAGAAGCCAAAGCAGAATGGCAAAATGATGTTGCAACAAGTAATCTCATCCAACAATTAAAAAGTGATCCTAGTAGTTCAGATAAGTTTTGTTTGAAGGGAGATATTCTTTGGTATAAAGAGCGTTTGTATCTCTGCAAGAATTCCACTCTTAAACACAAGATTCTCACAAAGCTACATGAGTCCCCAGTTGGTGGTCATTCAGGATTTTTGAAGACATATCATCGGGTCAAGCAAGATTTTTTTTGGGAAGGGTTAAAAGGTGATGTTCAAAAATTTGTGGCTGAATGTTTGGTTTGTCAAAGAAATAAGGGGGAGACAATTAAGACACCAGGTCTCTTGCAGCCCTTATCTATTCCTAGCCAGCGTTGGGAAGAGGTATCCATGGACTTCATCACAGGGCTTCCCAAATCTAAAGGTCATAATGTCATCATGGTAGTAGTTGATCGCCTCACTAAATATGCACATTTCATTGCATTATCACATCCTTTTACAGCAAGTGCAGTGGCAAAAGTTTTCTTGGAGAATATCCAAAAGCTACATGGTACACCTAAGGTTATTGTCAGTGATCGTGATCCTATCTTTACTAGTCACTTTTGGAAAGATTTATTCTCATGTTTGGGTACTCAATTGGCTCATAGTTCTTCATTCCATCCTCAATCAGATGGGCAAACTGAGGTTGTTAATAAATGTTTGGAAGGATATCTACATTGTTTCACTTCAGAAAAGCAATCTCAATGGGTAGATTGGCTACCACTGGCAGAATGGTGGTATAACACTTCTTTTCATAGCTCATCAAAAATGTCTCCATTTTTGGCACTTTATGGATATCATCCTCCTTTCATCACATCATCATTAAAGGTGTCACCAAGAGTTCAGGCAGTAGAGGACCACTTGCATCATCAACAACAGGTACTTTCAGGACTCAAGGAGAATTTAGCTATGGCACAAAATCGAATGAAACAACAAGCGGACCAACATCGTAGTGAAAGAAATTTTGAAGTTGGGGATTGGGTCTTCTTGAGATTGCAGCCTTATAAACAAATCTCAATGAAGCAACACAAAAAGACTAATAAGTTGTCTCCAAGATATTATGGGCCATACCAAATCATGCAAAAGATTGGTAGTGTTGCCTACAAGCTAGAGTTGCCACCAACAACAAAGATACATCCAGTTTTTCATGTTTCTTGTTTGAAGAAGGTAATTGGGCAGAATATTCCTACTCAAACAGTACTACCAAAACTCGATGAAGAAGGAAGAATAATTTTGGAACCAGAGGTCATTCTTCAAACTCGCACAAAGAAGCTGAGGAATAGAACCCTCACTCAGTATCTTATCCAATGGAAGAATTTACTAGTTGAAGAGGCCACATGGGAGGATGAGGAGTTCATTCAAAAGAATCCACACTTGGTTAGCATTGAGGACAATGCTTCTTTGAAGAAGGGGGGCATGCTACGCCCTTAATATTGGTGTACATAGGGTTATGAATAGTCGGCTTGTGGCTATCTTAACTCCTAATTAAGTCATATTATCATTATTATATTGTTATTTAGTTGTTTAGGTCAGCCTAAGGCTTCTATAGGTCTATCTAAGTCGGCCTGGGTGATATCCTAGGCATAAATAGGTATATATAGGGGTAGTGAGTCTCATTTCATAGATATTGAGTATTGTGTTCTCAGTGAAGACTGTTGGAGGTATCCCCCTCGAAGTGGATTAGGAGGTTGCCCCCTCAAAGTGGCATATTATTATAAAGTATTTTCAGCATATTTACTATTATATTCAGATATTGTGCAAGTTGTTTCATTACACCCAGTGGCCAACCCTCAGTGTATCTTCATTCATTGGCAGTCTCTAAAACCTTCGACCAGCAGTTGTTTCCCTAGATCCCCTCGGCGGATCTCATTCAGTGGACTTCAACACATCTTAGTCAGCCTCATTAACCGGCATCCAAATCTTATTTTCCATCAACTGTTATCTTTGGACAACCCCGTGGCTAAAACAATCTCATTGGTTGACATTTCACTAGCGGTATTTAGGTACATCTGATCGGCAGCCATATTTCTTGCACATGTGACTTTCAATAGGTGGCATCCATAAACCCAGCGGCCTCTGCAACAAATCAATGACTAGAGTTTAACAAATCACCCAACCAGTGGAATTATCTCATGCCATAAAAGTTTCAACACCAGCGAACAACAAATAAATATAGTCGTTGGCTTCAATAAATATCACACTCAAGGCAGTCTACAAAATCTTCACTAAATCATGGTTGTTCCTATCTGCGATGACGGTAAACAATAGTTGCTTCAAATATTCTTTGGCAAGTTTTTTTTGGCATCAGAAGATCTCACCAGTGACCACAGCAAGATCCAAATCCCCGCAGGCCATTAAAAGTTCTTTGACAGACATTTTGAATCTTTGCTAGTCAGTGGCATTCATTAGCAGCACTCAGCTGGCACACTGGTCCCCAATCCGCCTTGTGACCAGTGGTCATTCATCAGCAGTCATACACCATCATCCACCATCATCATAGGTGGTCCAGAATTGTCTCATGTGGTGAGAAAAAGAACATGCCAAAAATTTTCTAAACTCGTTGGATGTTCCTAGCAGCAGCATTTAATAGTCACTGGTGTTAGTAAATAGCCGGCAGCAGTTTTCCCAATCGTCGATCCATAAAACCCTCTCTGGTGGCCCTAACAAAACCCTCTTCCCACTCGACGGTTTCAAACTAAAGAAAGGTGATTTCCTGTGAAGTAAGGGTAGTTTTGACCGATCATAGTAGTCAACCAACAGTTGAGACAAACGGTTTCAGACTATAGTGGCAGTTTTGCACCCAAGTTACGGTGATTTCTACCCCATACCATTGGTGGCTTGTGTACCCTTAATCTAGCAGTATTAATCACCCATGAATTAGTTAAATCAACCCCCCAAAAATAGCAATTTCAGCCTGCACAGGGTGGTTTTGCACATAGAGAGGTTTTTCGACAATTTTTTGCTTTTTGGGAGGGCATTTTTTTGGGGCAAAAAGTACTATTCCATGAATATTTCACTGACATCAGCATAGAGGCCATTTTTTGCCCCTCAAAGCCCTAAACAGGGGCTTTTTTTCTTTTTTTGCATAACTTTTGCCCACAAAGGCAAAATTGGGCAAATGAGATATCATCAAAAAGCTGACAGAGAGAACTTCACAATGGCATCATTAGTTTTCTAATATTCTATTGCAGATGACTACTACAATAGTTTGAAGATAGATCTTCATTTTCAATTTCTGAGCTCACAACTTTCTTCCACAATCTCTAATTTTTGCAATTCTTGTGGTCAGAAAGGTTTTCAAGAGTTCTTCAAATCCATCTGTGCACTTTTCTCAGATTCTGTTTCATGTTTATTTTATTTTATTTGTCAATTTTTTGGTTTTTGAGTGATAACTTGGAAATTTTGACACTTGAAGAAGTGAAACTTGTTTTGGAGGGATTTGTTTGCTAGAATTAATCATTGTGAGCAATTGTAATCTCCTTTGAATCTTAGTTTTAAGAGATTTTCATGCTTTCCCAATTTTGGTCCCTTGAGGACAATTGTAAATCGTACTAAGTATAAAGTGCCACAATCACTCATTGTTTGGGGGGTGATCTCTTTGATTGAGTAACAGGGGGGTTGTCTTGTGTTCTTTTTTTGTACTCTTGCATCATGGATCCAAACAAACTTCCTCTACTCACCATATAACTATCATGAGTGGAAAACTAAAATGGAGATTCATTTAAGAAGTTTAAAAATTCATAGAGTAAGAATGGGTATAGAAATTGAACCAATAGTAGCTGCAGAAAAAAGAAAGTGGTATTATAGATGTGGTCAAGCCTATGGAACAATATGCTTCTCTATCTCTCTTGATCTTCTTTTTCATATTAAATCTTGTAAAACACCTAATGAAGTGTGGACTACCCTAGAAAATCTCTTTGGTAAGCAAGATACAATGAGAGATTTCAAATTGGAGAATGAATTAATTAGTTTGAATCCAACCGATTTTGTAAGCATCCAAGACTTCTTCACAAAACTAAAGTCACTTAGATTGTAGCTCAAACAATGTGGAATTGAGAAATAGGACACTCAATTGATTCTTTCAATCCTTGCCAAGCTTGGTCCTAACTAGTCAGTTTTTGTTTCTACCTTTTATGCTATGATGGATGCACTTGGGAAAGCTTTCACAATGCCTTCACTTGATGAGTTTGCTGCATCACTCACAAGGGAGCAAGCTAAGTTAGTATACATGGGCAAATTGAAGTCTCCTAAACCTCAAGCACTTCTTGCTAGTCAAGGTACAAAGGATCAAAAGACTTTAACTAGAAAAGGAAAGAAACAGAAAAATAAGGATTTCAAGAACAATGAGCAAGCAAAAGAGTCAACTAAATCACCTAAGTCCTCATCCTCTCCCAAGGAGGATTCATCTAAGAAGGAGAGACCAAAGTGTGCATATTGCAAGAAACTAGGACATAATGAGCATAAGTGTTATGAGAAGAAAATTGATGAGTTGACTCACATTATTCAAATGCATAATATCAAAATGGCATCATCATCACCTAGTACATCCTCTTCTTTAACACCATCATCATCTACACATACAAGGACAGCAAGCATTGCTAATGGGATAATCAAAGGAAAAGGACAAGCATTCTTTGCTTCTACAAGTCTTCAGTCAGAGAGATGGCTTCTTGATTCAAGAGCTTCTCATCACATGGCATCTTCACAAGGGATGTTCTCTTCATTTGGGTCATGTACTTCACCACCTATCTTGGTGGGTAACAATACATACATGCATACAATTGCTAAAGGAACTATTGATGTTGGTCAGAGTAAATTCAACAATGTGTTGTGTGTACCTTATTTATCAACCAATCTCCTTTCAATCTACCAGATTACTCATTGTGGTGCAGGGAAGATAGTTGAGTTCACTCCTGATTCAGTGATCATACAGGACTTGGAGAGCAGAGATATCATTGCAGTTGGGATGGCTGATCATGCATCTGGCTTGTATACATTCTCCCATTTTGTTTCTTCTGATGTTGTAGATCCATTGATTGATATTCACACTCATGCATCAAGTGTGAATCATGTTTCTAAGGAGAAGTTTGGTCACTTGAACCTTGGTGTTCTTTCATCCACTTTGATTCATGAGGCTAGTGCTGAGCTTCCATCACCTCAACCTACTGCTTCTTCAGAGATTGACATTGACATGATTTCATCTGAGCAGGATCATATAGGTCTTTCAGACATAGCTTTGTGGGATACTTTCTTGCAGGTATATCAAACTTGTTTTGTGAGTCTCATATTGCAGATTTGGAGGACACACTTGAGGGGATATCTCTCCTCTTTGATGATAGTTACAACACAACTGTTATCCCATATACTTCGTCTTTGGAGGTTGTTCTTCATGAGTCTACCCAAGATTTTGGATTGGTCACACCTCATTGCGTAGTGCCATTCTTTGATTCTAACATGTGGACATTTCAGCAATTTCTAGAGACATCCATCATGAGGCTTTTTCCCTCATACCATGAGATGGAGTTTCTTCTACATCAGCCTTTGGATCAATTTCTTCCTAAGGGGAGAAATGTTGTTTGCAGGTACATGACACTTTCCAGCTTTCATCTTCAGGCATACACCGTCGGCATAGGAGCTACTTCATTGTGGGGGGAACCTATAGTCCCACACTTGCTCTCCTATGGGGGTATTTGATTGTCCATATGTGATAGAAGTTACCCTTGGGGGGTCATGTTGAGTCCTCCTACTATCACTTCTTTCACTTTCATTGTTTCATGCATTCTCACTTTTGGAGAGGAATTTTTTCCCATGAGGTTTTCTCCTTTTCTCCACTTGAGATTTGTTGTACATGGGTACCTAACATGACCTAGTAGCTGGGACCCATCCATCATTCCATCTTGCTTTAGTCATCTACTCCCTAAGTTGCACTTAAGGGGGGGTGTTGGTGTGAACAGGGTTATCACCTAACCAAGTTTACCCTTGTGCGGATAATTCATATTATTTAACTATTTATTAGTTAAATAATAATCACACATCACACATGTGAAGTTGACTTAGTGAGTCTTCTAGGTGTTTCTAGTTGATTCTAGTTGAGTGTTGAGTTGTTTATAGTTGGAGTGAGTTGTCTTATTCTCCACATGTGTAATTAGTTATCATCTTCTAATTGTCACATGTTGTAGGAATATCTCCACTTTCCACTCCACCTTTCTATCTCTCACCTTGCCTTTATAAGCAAGGCTCTCTTCATGTATTATGAAAATCCAATGTAATCACTTGTAATCTAGCAATGTTTTGCATTCATTGATAGAATAGCATTATTCTTTCATTTGATCTCTCTTGTTCTTTCATGAAGTCCTAGATCTTGGGTGGCTCCAATCATAGCTAACTCTAACAAAGAAGGCCTTATCCAATCAGTTGTTTGACATTCAAAACATAATAGAACAAGGGGACAACTCAAAGGAGATCTTCTCTCTGAAAAAATTCTTATCTAAGGACTGGTTCTTGGTATTTTGGAATGAGGAGCTCTTTTGGAAGAGAAATCCCATATCCAATGGTTGAAGGAAGGAGATAGAAATACTTCCTTCTTCCATCAATCTTCTTTGAGACATAGGAAGAGAAATACCATATCTAGGCTTCTGGATGAGGATGGTTTAGAAGCCACTTCAGATGAACAACTAGGGGAGTTGGCATCCATGTATTTTCAATCGTTCCTAGCTGCCTAGCCTGTTAACTTTATCCCCGTGGAAGAAGAAATGTTGTTGAGTCCTATCCCCATTATTCTGTCTGAGGAGGACAACTGCCTTTTGACCAAACTGGTCACCAAGGAAGAAGTTAGGGTGGTGGTTTTCTCTATGGGGGTGTTCAAGGCCCCTGGCTCAGGTGGTTTCACACCCACTCTTTTCCAAGAGTTCTAGGATATAGTTGGAAAAGATGTTATTAATGCTACTAAAGAATTCTTTAGAACTAGGAAACTCCTGCAATAGTTGAATGTTACTTTCATAGCTCTGGTTCCTAAAAAGGCTTATCCTACCTCCATGACTAATTTTAGACCCATAAGCCTTTGCAACACTGTCTATAAGATAGTTATGAAGATCATGGTTCTTAGATTGCAACCCCTACTAGACAAGATTATTTCTATTAACCAGAAAGGTTTTATCGCAAGTAGACAAAGCTTTGATGTGTCTATCTCTACTCACGATGTCATCCACTCCAATTCCAAGAGTAATATCCCAGGTATGGCTTTTAAACTTGATATTTCTACGTATTGTGATAGGATTGGCTAAGATTTCTTGTTCAAAGTCACTAGTAGATTTAGCTTCCAAGATAGAGTCATTAGCTTGGTGAAAGATTTTGTTTCCAATGCTAGTTTCTCTCTTCTAATCAATGGTATACCTCGTGGTTTCTTTCCTACTGGTAGGGGAATTAGACAAGGGGACCCCTTATCTCCCTACCTTTTTATCATTATGGATGAAGTCTTGGGAAGGAATTTATGTAACATGTTGAGGAATGGCTTCCTTCAAGGGGTCAAACTAACTTCAACATCCCAACCTTCAGCTATTCAACAGTTTGTTGATGACATGATCTTATTTGGAACTACCTCTATTATTGAGGCTAGATGATGGAAACTTCTTCTGAATGACTATGAGGTTGTTTCTGGTCAGAGTATCAACTTTGGAAAGAGACAAATCTACTTCCTTAACACCTATGATGATTTGTAGCTCAAAATTAATGGTATTCTGGTCCATTCTCTAGTGCACTTCTGCCATCTTCTTATCTTGGACTCCCCCTCACTATGAAAAATGTTACCACTAATTATTGGAATTCAGTTCTTGAAAGAATTTAGAAGAAATTGGCAAGATGGAAAGGTGGCCTTCTTAGCCAGACTAGGAAGTTTCAACTTCTTAAGGATTCTCTCTAGGCTATCCCCATCTATTTCCTCAGTCTCTTCAAAATTCCTAAGTACTTAGTAGAGAAGTTTGAACACACCCAGAAAAAATTCCTTTGGTTAGGGTGGAGGGAAAAAGAAGGCTAGCCTTGGTCAGTTGGGACAAGGTCTACTTACCCAAAACTCAAGGGGATTTGGGTATAAGAAAAATCCACCTCATAATAAATCCCTTCTGGCTAAGATTGGATGGAATTTTATCAATGACAACAAAGATTGGGGAGACATCATGAGAGATAAATATTTCAGGGGGGGTAGGCTTTCAATTTCCTCTCAAAACAAAGTCTCCCTAAGGGATTGGTCATCTGTAATGGTACCCTAAAATCTAGAGGGCTCTTGCACAAAGGTACTAAATGGAAGGTGGGAAATGATAATTATATCAGCTTTTGGGGGGACATATGGTTAGGGAGCAACCTCTAAGGGAGTTGAGTTTTGGTAGGTTGGCTGATAGAGACAACTATTTCTTTGGTTAGGTTGTTTCTACTTATATTGGTCACAATGGTTACTCTAGAAGTTGGAAATGTTTTCTTGATTGTTGTCTTGATCTCACCTTGGATAACCTAAAGAAAAGGGGATTTCAACTCCCTGATAGGTGTGCTCTTTGTTGAAAGGAGGAAGAAACTATTCCCCATATGTTGTTTTCTTGTGAATTTTCTAGGGAAGTTTGGGTTTTAATATTACAAAGGATAGATGTGGAGTGTGTGTTTAATGAAAACCTGAATGCTTTTGTCAGGGAATTGGTATCCTGGAGACAAATCCCCCTCAACTTGGGTGAAATATCTGGAAGGAGAGGAATAATAGGATCTTTAGGGACACCTATAGAATTCCCCTTGAAGTCTTCTAGGCTTTCTCTAGACTCCTAACTAAAAATTTGAACACTTGTAATTTTAAAGCTATTGAGTCCCCCCTAGCTAGGCTAAAGAGGTTAATCTAAATCAATGGGTTATTGCTAAGGGTCTCTGCCAAGTGGACAACTCCAAGAAGCTTGTATGAGCCAAGACTAATTGGAAACCCCCTCAGAAGGATTGGTGCAAGTTGAATTTTGACGGGGTTGCCAAAGGCAACCCGGGATAGGCTAGTGGAGGATGTATTATTAGATCTAACATGGGTGTCTATTTGGCTGCTTATATAGAGGTTTAGGGATCAGAAGTAATAAAGATGCTAAGGTTCTTTCTATGTTATGGGGAGTTAAACTAACTCATTCCTTGGGTATCAAAAAATCCATGTAGAAGGAGATTCTAAACTCTTTGTTAATTATGTTCTTGGCACTATTAACCCTAGTTGGCAACTTATGGATGTGCTCAAGGACATAAAAATGCTTCTAAGTGGCTTTGAGGAATTTATGGTTTCCCATATATACAGGGAAGGCAATGTTGTTGCAGATGCTATGGAAAATGTTGGTATTAACAACTCCTCTTGGAGATGCTGGAGAAAGGCTATTAATGTGCCTAGTAAAGTTCAAGCCCTCATTGTCAAAGATGGTAGCAGGCCTTGATAATGTCATAGACCTCAAGCCCCATGGTGGGAGAATTAACAGCTGGGGAAATATTAGTTGGATTACCCTAACCATGCTCCTCTGCATCAGTGTTGGTACTAAAGTGGATGATTTGAAAGGGTGTGTTGTTGATAGGACCACAGGAGGTTATAACATCCTTATAGCTAAAATTCAAATGAATAATGCTATTGGGATTCAAATCCTTAAAAGCAAGAAGGCTAACATGGATTGGAAGTCTACAAGTCAGTAGCCTATTGCTGACTGGACCGTTAGTGTGGAAGGTGGCCTACTAGAAGGTAATGGTTGGAGGACAGGCTGACATTATAACAACCATCATGATTTCATCCCTGATCACCTCTACATTAATTTTGACATGAGGTGGCAGGCATGTGTTCTCCCCTTGATAGAGAAGCAAGGTGGTAGGAGCTCCCCACATCTGATCTATCATTACAATTTCCATCAAATCTAGTACGACACTCATTGGAGTGATATAGGGTACACAAAAGGATCAAGATTCCATTGTGCTATTTATCACTTAGATTGGCTCATTTTCTACAGAAAAGACAATGGCATTCTTGTGAATTCTCTGTTACTATGTGTTAACTAGGGTACTGCCATGGGAGGAGATATTGTGAGAATGAAACCCTCTTCACCTAACAAGTTTAAGCACAACCCTACTATTTGGTATATCCTTTAGGAAGGGGGAGTGACTTCATTTCTTGAAATTCTGAAAGGGCACAATGAGAACCTCTCTCGTTAGTTTGTATATTTCTAGGACAACATGTATGTTTGGATGGGAGGTATTGGCTTCAAGGTGACTAAAGAAGTCATAGGCCAGGCTACTCAAATGTCTATCAAAGGGAGAAAGCATTACCACTAAAGCAAGGTTCCTGACCTAGAGAGTATGACATCCTTCTTTAGAGAAGGGGAGTCTGTGACTAAGATGCATAGGGGTTTTAAGCAGGAGAAGCTTCTGACTCCCTGGGACTAGGTGTATTAGATTATTATGAAGTATTTTATGCTTGAAGGGCATTATAAGGTTTGATTTCATTATCACTTTTCCTTAACCATTTTTGTGACAGTGCTAAGATAAGCTTTCCTTTCTTCCTTTTATCTTCTCTAGAGAACTCTATTAGGGTGGCAAGGGAAGCCCATGCTAAAAATCCTAATACCCTCATCATCTTGCTCCACCAAGGCCTCATTTTCCATCTCTACCATTTCCATTTAGTCTTATGTCCCCCCAAGACCATTAAGGTCAGTGTTCTCCATGACTCCCCTCAATCCATGTGGTTGCTAGCCCTAGTGCTAAGGGTAAAGGGAAGAAATCTATTGGGTTTCAAAAAGAGGTAGTTTCTCCTTATGTTGTCCTTGGTGATTGGCCTAAAATTGAGGAAATTTAGGACTCCCCATCGACTGATACTCCTAATCCTAAATCTAGTTCTAAAACCTCCAAAGGCAAAACTACCCTAAAGAAAATAAGCAAGAGCCCCAAATCTCAGGCTACTAATGTTAAGAAGGGGGAGGTCTCCTCTATTAAGAGGGTGATGGAAATAGAAGAGGAAGGAAGGTCCCACCCTCCTGAAAAAATAAAGGAAGGGAAGGAGGCTATGCATTATGAAGTGGTTGCGTCAAAATTTATGGATTTGGATGTTGTTACTAAGCAAGGTGGCAGTGGCAACAGGTTGGGAAATGCTAGTAAAATAGCACAGTGTGTCAGAAGGTCCAACCACATTGCAGGAATTCCTTCAAATAATCCTCAAGGAATTAAACTATCATGTGAGTTAGAGTTTGTGGAAGACATTCTAGGAGAAGATGAAGGGACTAGACCTAAGGAGTCTATGCAGAAGGAAGAGGGATCCAATCATTTCCCTAAAATGAACACCCCCTACTCGGAGGATGAGGAGGATACTCATGATCATGAGGAAAAAAGAAAATGCACCCTATGTGATAATAGTACTGAAGAGGTGGTGGACTTTGGGTCTAAGGTTGGGGAGCTGCAGAAGAATTGGAGAGTGATGGCGTGATTTTCTGTGAAAGCCCTACACCATGTTGCTACTACCTTTTCTGTTGTAAAGTAGTTCGATGACAAGATCTAGAGCATTAGGATTGACAACTTTGGGGATTATGACAATATGTTCAAGTTCCTCACTAAACATGGGATCGGTGGGAATCCATAGGTGCTTCTTCTATGTTTCTGTTGCTGGGTTTTGCTTAAAGTTAGTTCTATTGGGTTTGTTGGTCTCTATGTTTTTCTATTAATGTGTTGTTAATGCACTATTTTTGGCCCATGTGAGGCTTTTTCTCTACCCTCTGGGCCATTTTGTAAAGGGTTCTAGACCCCTTTTTCTAGCTAACTTTATCAAAACATTCATAGAACATTTTTATTGTGTTAATTATTTATATATTAATATAGACTTGAAAATTGTGGGGGAAAAACCATAAAAAAAGGTAATCACCTAAGAAGATCAAAGTTGAGAGAGAAAAAAAAAAGAGAATGAATGAGACAACTTTGTGAAAGTAGGAAATTGATCTCCAAAGATGAAAATTTTGAAAGCAATACTCTATCATCCATTGAAGCCAAGAAAGAAAAAGAAAATGAGAAAAGAGGGAATGAATACAAAAACTCATGAAGTAGAGAAACAACCTCTAGAGGTGAAAGTATAAAATCTTTAATAAATGAATTTGATATTGAAACAAATTATGAAACTCTAATTAAATAAATAAATAATGAAACAATGAATGATGATGTAATTCAAAATTTAAAGATAGATGTTACACCAATTGATCAACTTATTCAGAACATGCAAAATTTACCAAATTATTAAGATGAACAACATATAGAAAATGAAAAAATATACCTAATGAATCAAATTTACCATTGAGAACACCACAGAGAATTTTGTATAAAATACCTCAATTTTTAATTGAAATAGATAAAAAAAAAATTAAAACCAATGAGTGAGAAGATTCCTAAAGACACTTGTAGAAGAAATGCTTATAACTTATGGAAAATGCTTTTTGAAAAGTTAAATAAAACAAGATGTAAAATGTTTGTTGAAATGATAAGAAACCTTAATTTTAGGCTTACTATGAATATGCTTGGTTTAAGAACATCTTATACTAACAGTAAAAAATCCATTGTAAAAAAAATAATTAATGCATACCAAACAATTGATGTGATCTCACACACCAAAGATAGTAATGCGACCTAGTGTGTTATTACATCAACTATAGTAAGTAATCAAACAAAGAAATGTCATTTAATTAGGATAACAAGTAGAGAACTAAAAGTAAAAAGAAAAATATTAATTAAATATATTGGGAGACTTAAAGAGTTAAGGATCTTAATAACAGTAATGTTGCAAGTATGTGCTAACCAGTGTTGTCATTGATGTCAACATGCTTGTGTTGTCATTGGTGTCAACCGTGTCTTCTGATATTGCTGATTGTTGATTGATTTAGTTGTCATGTTAAAGTGATTTGAATGCCTTATAGAAGTACTAATGATGTTGGTATGTTGCTCTTGTTGCTGAGTTTCCAAGTGCTTGAGAAAATTTGCCCTCTAGAGGAAACTGTGTGTTGTAGAGTATTTTGGCTTGCATGATACTGTCTGAGTTTTTGCTCCACATTTCTTCTATGTTGAAGACTCGAGTGTGATCTTTGGATATGTTTTAGAGAAGTATTTGAAGATGCTGAATCCATAATTTGATGGTCTAGATCATTGTACAACTTAGAAGTTATGTTCACCAGTTTGAAGACTATATTTGAGAGTTTATGGGTTGTACATAGGTGTTTGGGAGAAAGTATTTTGCTCTGCATTTCTCCACAGAATGGTTTCAGGTGGTGTAGTTCTAGACATATTCTTATAATGTCCTTAGCTATCTTCATTCTAAAGGATTTGTGATTTGATGCTCCGAAAAGTAAGTTATTATGTAGTAGAGTTCGACAGTGTTGTTTGTGAGCAGATAGTAAACCGTCTTTAGGTGAAAGGTTTTGCAGATGATTTTGTTGATTCTCAAATGACTTAAGGCTATTCATGGATGTCTCTAGATCATTTTGAAGGCTTGTACTTGATCTTGTGTTCTTGGAAGCGCATGCCTAAAGATACTAGTGTTAACACCAGTTTTGGTTGACCTGGTTGTTTACACTCTTTATGGATGTACTTTGTGGATTGTGGAAGCCTGTTGAAGCGTGTGAAGATGTATTTGAGTTTGGATTGTGGAAGCTTGTTGAAGCATGTGAAGATTTATTTGAGTCCAAACTAAGCTATTAAATATTCTACCTTCATTCCTTTTCTTCACAAGATTGTTTAGGTCTAGACCTAATTTGAATTGTGTATATTTTCTAACCTTGGAGACTATTCTAAAAGTTGTAGAATGTGTTGTCGACCTTGATGTATATTCCAAGGTTGATGATTGATATAAATAAGTGAAAAAGATTTGTGTATTTGAGTGAAGAATGCAAAGATGTGAAGATAAAAAGTATTTGTGTTGTAAGGTAGCGAAGGTGATATGTATCATGTTTCATTAGAACTGAACTTAGGCATGTGGTAGATGCTATCATATCAATTCATGGTAGTGAGCCACCTCTTTTGGCAGTGAGCCTCTTTGTAATTCAGTATTGTTACTACTTTATATTGTGAGCTAATCCTCACCATGGTTTTTCCCTTTTAGGGTTTTCCACATAAAATTCTGGTGATCTCTTGTGCATGGTGTTGATTTGATTAAGTTTCTGTTATCTATTTTTCATGCTTAATCTTCATAACAAAATTAAGGTTCAAGTGAATTGATTATTTTTGTGAAGGCTTAAAGTTTTTGATACAACTAATTCACCCCACCTCTCAATTGTCTTGTGCACTCAACAATTGGTATCAGAGCAAGGGTTCCTTGGAAGAAATCCTAACAACTTAATGTAGATCTAGGATGGCGCACAAGAAAGACATTACTTAGTTTGATGGAATTGACTATGCCTTTTGGAAGGTATGAATGCAATGCTATCTTATTTCTCTTTGTTATAATGTGTGGAGAATAGTTAAAGAAAAACACACTATACCTGATCATGATTCAACGACTGCAAGTGAGATAAGGGATTATGAGACTAATGGCAAAGCTAGAAATTCCCTACTGAATGTACTCTATCTAATATTGACATGGCGAAAAGTTTTGGATCTAGAAATTGCTTATGAGATCTGGGAAAAATTGAAGAGTATCTATGAAGGTGATGAATCTGTTAAGAAAGCCAAGATATAGAACTTGAAGTCTAGATATGAAACTATGTAGATGTCTGAAGATGAAAATATAACAAGATATATGTAGAAGGTTGATGAAGTTGTCAATGGCATCAAAGGTCTTGGTGGAACTTTGACTGATGAAGAAGTTGTGAATAAAATACTCAGAACACTTCCCAAACCTTATAGTCATAAAGTATCTACCATTGAAGAATTTCTAGATACGAGAAAACTTTCAATTTAGATCAATTGCTTCGAAAACTGACTGCTTTTGAGATGAGAGAATTTGGGACTACTGAGGGTCCTGTGAAAGTTGAGACTGCTTTTAAAGCCAAATCAGAAAAGACTATTAGATTAGATAAGTATGCTATGGAATTAGATGAGGAAGACTTTGATGAGATTGAGGCAATCTTTGTAAACAAAATGAAAAAGGGAATTGGAAAGTTCAGAGGTAAGTTACCTTCAAATGTTTCAGTTGTGGTAAGATTGGCCATTATGCTTCAAGATGCCCTAATAGAACTTTGAAGATCAAGAACAAAGAAGGTAGAGGTAAGATGGTAAGGAAACATTACTATGTTAAAGATGATAAAGGTGTAACTAATGATGAATCTAATTTTGAAGATTGTAATGCTAGTGAATGCTTGTTTATTGCTATAAAAGAGGAATCTATTTCTGCTAACCTTGCAAGTTGTGTGAAGGAAGTCTGGAAGTTGAGAAAGAGATGTCTATATTTCATGCTAGAAAAGAAAAGGATGAATGGTTCATTGACTGCGGGTGTTCAAATCACATGGCAAGAGATAAGAGTAAGATTGTCAAATTGGAAAAGTATGATGGAGGACTAGTTAGATTTGGTGATGATGCACTTGGTAAGATTTGTGGAAAAGGGTCAATTACTTTTGATGGAAAGAATAATACAAATTATGTTCTTTATGTAAAAGGCTCAAAGCATAATCTTCTAAGTGTTGGATAGATGTGTAACAAAGGATACAATCTAATGTTCAAGGACAATGGATGTGAGATAAGGAAAAGCTCCAAAACTATAATTGTTGCTTGTAAGAATACTCATGGTAATGTTTATCACTTGAAAGGTATTAACAATTGTTGTTTGTTGGCTTAGATAAATGAAAACTAGTTATGGCATAGGAGAATGTGTCATATTAACTTTGATAATCCAGTGAGAATAAGCTTTGTCCAAGTAGTAAGAGACCTAACTAAGATTATGAAGCTTGCTAATGCCATTTGCAAAGAATGTCAATTTGAGAAGCAAACAAAGATAAGTTTCAAAATCAAAGAACAAACCTCTACCGACCTATTGGAGTTGGTGTATATAGACTTATGTGGTCCTACAAGAATAAGAAGCCTACAAGGTGATAGGTACTTCATGCACTACCTATTAATGATTATTCAAGAATGACCTGGGTTACCTTTCTTAGAGAAAAATCAGAAGCCCTAGACAAGTTCAAGGCATTTAAAGAAATGGTTGAAAATGAAATGGATTTGAGAATCAAGTGTCTAAGGTTTGACAGAGGTGGTGAGTTTACTTCAAATGAATTCAATGTTTTTTGTGAAGAACATGGGATAAAGAGACAATTGTCTACCCCCAGAACTCCTCAGCAAAATGGAGTAGTTGAAATGAAGAATAGAACAGTTCACCTGAAGCTACTAGAATAATGATCAAAGATGTTGAACTTCCAGAAGTATATTGAAAAGAAGCTATTCATACTATTGTCTACATTTAGAACAGAGTGCAAGTCAAAGCAAATGGAACAAAGACGCCTTATGAGCTGCGGTATGGAAGAATTCCTACTGCCAAGTATTTCAAAGTTTTTGGAAGCAAATGCTATATCAGAAGAGATGAAGAGTTGGGAAAGTTTGATGCTAGATGTGAGGAAGGCATATTCCTTGGGTACTCTACTAAGAGAAAATCCTATCGGTGCTACAACAAAAGGTTGAGGAAGATTATTGAAAGTGAAAATGTAAAGGTAGATGAAGATTTTCAAAAAAACTTAGAACCTAATGGATATGAGTCAGATGAGTCTATTGATATAGAAGTAGTTGAAGAAGTCAAAGACAAGGAAGTTTAGATTGATGAAGAAGAAGCTCCAAAAAGAGTTCCTAAACCCCCAAGTATGTGCAAAAGAATCACTCAAAGGATCAAATCATTGGGGACAAAAATAAAGGATTTCTGACAAGAAGAAAAGTTGCAGAAGAACAAGTAAATCTCTGTCTAATTTCAAAAGTTGAACCTAAGACTATCTCTAAAGCATGTAAAGATGAACATCAGGTCAAGGAAATGGAAGAAGAATTGATGCAAATTGAATAGAACAAGACTTGGGAACTTGTCCCTAGGCCTGTAGATAAGAATGTGATTGGAACAAAGTGGGTTTTTCAGAAATAAGTTGAATGAAAATGGAGAAGTGGTAAGAAACAAAGCTAGACTTTTATGCAAAGGCTACTCACAAGTGGAAGGAATAGACTATGAAGAAACTTTTGCTCCAGTGGAAAGATTGGAAGCTATTAGGTTGTTTCTAGCCTATGTAGCACATAAAGATTTAAAGGTATATCAAATGGATGTAAAGTCTACTTTTTTGAATGGTGGGTTAGAAGAGGAAGTATATATAGAGAAACTAGATGGATTTTATTTATCAGACAAACTAGACATGGTATGTAGATTAAAGAAGGCATTGTATGGACTGAAGCAAGCTCCTACAGATTGGTATGCCAGATTGGATAGGTATTCATTGCAGCAGGGATTCGGTAAAGGGTCTGCAAACAATAATTTGTATATCAAGGTAAGCAAAGATTAAATCCTGATTATTGAAGTCTATGTAGATGATATAATCTTTGGTGGAAATGAATCTATGTGTAAGAACTTTGTAGATGAGATGCAAAAAGAATTTGAGATGGCAATGTGTGGTGAGATGAACTTCTGTCTTGGACTACAAATTAATTAGACGGATAAGGGAATTTTCATTTCACAATCAAAGTATGTCAAAGAATTGTTGAAGAAGTTTGGAATGGAAGAATGTAAACCATTTTATACTCCCATGACAACTGGTTGCAAGATGAGAAAAGATGATGAATCTCCTAAAGTTGATCGGAGCAAATATAGATCAATGATTGGAGGACTGTTATACCTAACTGCTACCAAACTGGATATCATGCATGTAGTCTGTCTTGTGGCAAGATTTCAAGTAGATCCTAGAGAGTCACATCTCATGGATGTAAAGAGAATATTCAGGTACTTGAAGGGCACTCCAGACCATGGTTTGTGGTATCCTAAGAACAATGACTTCACCCTAAGTGCCTACACAGGTGCAGATTGGGTTGGATGTGTAGATGACAGGAAAAGTACAAGTGGTGTTGTGTTCTTTCTTGGAGACAGAGCTGTGTCATGGAAAAGCAAGAATTAGGATTGAGTATCCTTATCTACTACAGAGACAGAGTACATTGCAGCAGCATCATGGTGTACACAAGTGCTATGGATGAGATAAATTCTTAGGGATATCCAAGTTGAGTATGAGGATCCAATTCCTATTTTCTATGATAATAGTAGTGCCATTAACATTTCAAAGAACCCAATGATGCATTCAAGGACAAAGCATATTTCTATCAGGTATCACTTTCTAAGAGAGAAGGTTGCAAAGAAAGAAGTGAAGCTTGAGTATGTGCCTACAAAATATCAGATTGCTAACATATTTATCAAGGCTCTTCCTAAGGATACATTTGAGTATATCTAGGAGAAGTTAGGGGTTATTGCCCCTCCTTTGTTGAACTAGATGCATAAGGAAGTGCATCAGTCTAATGTGTTTCAGGAGTCATTCTTTTCTAGATTGATGATGGAGGCTACCTCTTAGGGGTAGAAGATAGTGGCATTGAAGATAGTTGCAGTTAAGGGGAGGTATTTAGAGAAGCTAAAAATAGTGCAATTATGTCTAGCATCATATTCATGGGGAGAAGGATTGAAGGTGTGTCACCCTTTGCCATTGATGTTAAAGGGGGAGAGAGTTCATGTGAAAAACAAAGAGAGAGTAAGATGTATAAAAGAAAGGGGGAGAATGAGATCACTAGAAAATTGTGTCATGATGATTTTTCACATCATATGTTGCCATCAATGACAAAGGGGGAGATTGTTACAATTATGTGCTAACCGGTGTTGTCATTGATGTCAACATGCTTGTGTTGTCATTGGTGTCAACTATGTCTTTTGATATTGCTGATTGTTGATTGATTGAATTGCCATGTTAAAGTGATTTGAATGCCTTATAGAAGTATTGATGACATTGGTATATTGCTTTTTTTGCTGAGTTTCCAAGTACTTTTGAGAAAATTTTCGCTCTAGAGGAAACTGTGTGTTGCAGAGTATTCTAGCTTGCAAGATACTGTCTGAGTTTTTGCTCTGCATTTCTTTTGTGTTGAAGACTGGAGTGTGAGATTTGGATATGTTTTAGAGAAGTGTTTGAAGATACTAAATCCAAAATTTGATGCTCTGGATCATTGTACACTAGAAGTTAAATTCAGCAATATGGAGACTGCAATTGATAGTGTATGGGTTGTGCAGAGGTGTCTGGGAGAAAGTATTTTGCTCTGCATTTCTCCACAGAATGGTTTTAGGTGGTATAGTTCTAGACATATACTTATAATATCTTTAGCTATCTTCATTCCAAATAATTTGTGATTTGATGCTCCGAAAAGCAAGTTATTATGTAGCAGAATTTGACAGTGTTATTTGTGAGCAAACAATAAACCTTCTTCAGGTGAAAGTGTTGTGGATGATTTTGTTGATTCTCAAGTGACTTAAGGTTATTTGTGGATGTCTCCAAATCACGTTGAAGGCTTGTTCTTGGTTTTCAAGTTATGATTGTGTTCTTGGAAGCATGTGCTTAAAGATCCTAGTGTTAACACCAGTTTTGGCTGACCTGGTTGTTTACACTCTTTACGGATGTACTTCATGGATTGTGGAAGCATGTTGAAGCATGTGAAGTTGTATTTGAGTCCAAACTAAGCTATGAAATATTCTACCTTCATTCCTTTGCTTCACAAGATTGTTTAGGTCCAGACCTAATTTGAATTGTGTATGTTTGCTGACCTTGGAGATTGTTCTAAAAGTTGTAGAATGTGTTGCCGACCTTGCTGTATATTCCAAGGTTGATGATTGATATAAATAAGTGAAAAAGACTCATGTATTTGAGTGAAGAATGCAAAGATACAAAGATAAAAGTATTTGTGTTGTAAGGCAACGAAGGTGATATGTATTGTGCTTCATTGGAACTAAATGCAAGCATGTGGTAGATGCTATCATATCAGTTCATGGTAGTGAGCCACCTCTTTTGGTAGTGAACCCTTTTGGTAGTGAGCCACCCCTTTTTGGTAGTGAGCCTATTGTAGTGAGCCCTAGGCAGTGAGGCCTTTGGTAGTGAGCCTCTTTGTAATTCAATATTGATACCACTTTATATTGTGAGCTAATCCTCACTGTGGTTTTTCACTTTTAGGGTTTTCCATGCAAAATTCTTGTGTTCTCTTGTGCATGGTGTTGATTGGATTAAGTTTATGTTATCTATTTTGTATGATTAATCTTCATAAAAGAATTAAGGTTTAAGTGAATTGATTATGTTTGTGAAGGCTTAAAACTGCTTCACCCCCCCTCTCAGTTGTCTTGTGCACTCAACAAATAAACTATGGGAATTATTTCATAGACTTTCATAGAAAGATAAAGTCATAGTTGAAGCCTTAAAATTCTTAATTGAATTTAAAATAAAATATAATAAAATAGTTTCAGCTAAATAAAAATATGTAAAAAGAATAATTGTTTGTCAAAACCATTAGCCACATCCTAAATATTTTTGGATATGACTCAAATATAGTTTTATATTAAGTTTCTAGAGTGTTATCCTTAAATATGAATTGATCAAAGGTATTTTGAAATGGTAAAACCTTTTTATTTTAAAATAAATCATTCATACACTACTTTGTTTGTATGATTCATATTAAATTTTATATGTATTATGATGTTTTTTGCCATATAAATGTTACTTTGTATATTGACAATATTTTTTAGGAGTGTATGATGAAAGATCCACCTAGATAAGTAAGGGATTTCATCTCAAATAATTTTAGTAAAAGAGCATATAGATAATTTTCTATAAGAAATCATTTTTTGGATGGAACCTGTGATAGTTTGTGGTGGTCTGTAATGCAGGAAATTGTGTGCATATAGAGAACACACATGAAATTAGAAATGAACTAGTCAATTTTGGGAAATACAACTCAATGAAATACACCTTAAAAGATGGAAAAGATGTCAAGAGGTGTGGAATAGAGAGAAAAGAGTATTATAATTTATGGTTATCTTTTAGGAGAATAAATTGTATGAGTATGAAAGACATACACATAGAGCTTAACAGTTAGATGAGAAATACAAGTTATGTAAGGACACATTTGCTCTTGGTACCATTCTAACAATTATAGAATTTTTTAGAGAACTATACATTACAATAATAAAATGAAGTCTATTCACAATACTATAACTCTATTTAGGTTGCCATATTTATTCATATAAATATCATTCATTCACCTAACAATATAGAGGAAGACAAAAAGATCTTGAGGGAGTGTCATTTCTATATTAGTGAGGACCATACACATTCTATAGACTTTGTCAAAGGTTTCTTTGAGATGTTCTATGGTAATTTAAGTAACAAAGATATCATGTTTATTTAACACATCATATGGCCAAATAAATATACATCACAATTCAAGAACTCAAAGATGTTATACTAGTTGAGAAAGATGCATATGATGAGTGGTGTTTAACATATTTAAAATTTCACTAAGGCTAGGCATAGAAAAGGGGAGCATGATGGTGTAGGGGCATGTGTTAAAGGAGCCCTAGCACAAAAAGAGTTGAAGTACAAAGATGTTGGAAATAAGGGCAGACAACTGAGAAGGGGGGTGAATCAACTGTCATAAACTTTAACACTTGCAGCAATTTGCCTTCCTTTTCACTTATTAATAAATCAATGATATAACCATGAAAGCATAAATCAATAACACATGAGAAGAAACATAATCAACACACATAACACCAAGATTTTTACGTGGAAACCTAGTTAAGGGAAAAACCACGGTGGGGGTTAACCCACAAGAAATTATACTTTGTTAAAAATATTACAAATGGGGAAGGCACATGCCTTCAGGGCGTACTGCTCTAAGAGGCTCATTGCCTATAGGGATGATTACAAGAAGATTACAAAATGTTTGAAATGATGAATAGCATCTACTAATGAAGAAATTCAGTTTCGGTTAAGAACAGAATACTGATCTTACACACTTCATCCTTACTCTGCCCTATTTAACTCTTCAGCCATAATCTGGGCTTAGATCTTCACCTTCATACTTCTTTCTACTCTTTTTGCACTTACTCCATCATCACATCATATTCGCATACTAAGAAACTCGAATCCATTGGCTATATATATCCGCATCAAGAGATTCAATCAACTGTAGTCAGCTTCAAGAAAACTTAGAACATTTATTAAGAACTCTGTTCTGTCGGCTAAATCCATGCACAAAAATAATGCGGACCAAAAACTTGTGTTCTCAAATCATCAATCATGTTGGCCAATACCACTGGTTATCACAAATTACTTAATCAACAACTCTTCTTCATCTAGACCAAGATCAAATACTAGGTCGGCCTGTTCTTCTTCTAACTGTAATGACTAACTGGAACTTGATACTCAGATGCTTATAACTTTTGAATATTTTATCACCAGAGGCTACATTCCTAAATTTGGCTAGTCCTGATAGTCCTTATTACTCCCTCAAATCTGTAGCACACAGTGATTTACCACCGGAGAGATCCGGACCCAGATACCAGACCTTGTCACATGCTCTATTTTTGACTACCCAGACTTAGACAAATCTTCACTCTGACTTCCAGTGTGAACAAATTATGTAATGTGGATGTGTAGGATAGACTTAGTTGCCATCAATGACAACACCTGTCATGCATAGCAATGTTTCTTGCCAACAATCTCCCCCTTTGGCATTGATGGCAACACTTAGTGAGAAAATGACTAAGTGTTGGAACAACTCCCCTTTTCTATGTATACTTATTCTTTTCACTAATCTCCAATGCTCCCCCTTTGCTAGATACCTCATTTTTAACTATTCTTCACTCCCCCTTTGACATCAATGGCAAAGGGCGAGGTTTGCAACCCAAAATTTACACAAAAATTCTATATACTAGGCCGCATATGTACAAACAATTCTTAAGTCTTATTTACATAAACTTAAGTACATAACCAAAAATATTCTTCAATCATGCTAGCTCACTATCCCAACACTTCTTCATAGTGTTCAAAATTGAGATGTGGCCACTAAATAGAAATTCTTGTGATTCTGTCGTCCACAGATCAATGGGGTCACTTGATTGAGCTACAGCTTGGGCTTCAGTCAGAGTATTGAACATTGCTTCCATTTTGGGGGAAATTAGTCCCCAGAGCTCACTCATCCTTGCCTCTATTCTCTCCTTTTCTTTTTTCAATTTATTTATATCTTCAATCAAGTTGATTGCTTGACTCTCCTTGCTTGCCACTAATGCTATCAGAGGATAAAAAGATTTGGATACACTAGATAGTTTTTTCTTAGACACTTTTATTTTATCTTCAATATCCTCTATAACTTTAGGACAAGATAAGAAAACTTTATATATATTTCCTCCTTCTGTAAGAGTATTTTGAATACTATTTACACTAGCATCCAGCACCATTCTATCTACTCTAATAAACCCTTTTAGACCATCAAATCTTTTATCATTGAATTCCTTTTAAACTTTGACCTCTGCAGATGTTTCAAGAGATTCAAAATGGGTACTTATAGAGTTTATCAAGTTCTTTAAATGTCCAGAGGGGGATGCTGAACAGTCCTTCTAAAAAGTGTTGATAACTGAGAGGGGGGGTGAATCAGTTATCTTACTTACTTCAACTTTCTAATCTTCCTTAACAATTAATGCAACATCAAATCATATAAGAAAACATAACCATGCAATGGGAATAACGTCAATACATATGACACAATGATTTTGATGTAGAAAACCTTGTTATGGGAAAAAAACCACGGGGTGATTAACCCAAGATTGTATTCTCTGTTAAAAGAATAAGATAGTACAAAATGGCACTTGCCAATTAGGGCTCACTACTTGAGCACACTGCTCACAAGAGGCTCACTGCCTACAATAGTTTATACAAGGAAACTAGATACTTGAACTGAAGAGAAGCATCCACATATGCTGAGGTTTAGTTCCGGTTAGGCTCAATACACTGACCTGCTGCACTTCATTCTTCCTCCTTTTTTGTGTTGTTGTCCTGTCACATACCGAACCTGCCTTACTACTTCCACGCTGCTCTTCTACTTTTGTTCACACACTTTAACACACAACACATATCTTCACATCCAAATCCATCTGGTATATATATTTGCACCAATTATTTCAACACCTTTCTAGTCAGCATCCGGAATAGTCAATTTTTTTCCAAACTCTGATCTGTCAGTTGAATCCTTACTTATCAAGTGATATGTATCAAGGAGATGCTTATAGAAGTCATCAATCATGTCGGCCAATCATGAATGATACCTTAAGAAACTTGATCACCATTAATAACTCATCCGGATTAAGGTCTGATGTTCTGCCGGTCAGTTCTTCCTCTATCAACTCTTCCAAACAGGAACCTAACACTTAGGTGCTCATATCTTTTCACTCTTTCATCACTGGAGGCTTAATCTCTAGAATGTATTAGTCAAGGCACACCTCTTGACTTCTCCAAGTTCGTACTTTAATAAGATACTTCCTTTGAGAGATTCAGACCTAACTATCAGACCTTGCCACATGCTCTATTCTTGCTTACCGAACCACAACACTCTTCAATCTGACTTCCGGTATAGGCAAACCATGTCCTGTAGATGTGTGGGATGAACTTTGTTGCCATCAATGACAACAATCATGAAGCCACAATGTGTCTCTTGCCAACAATCTCCTCCTTTGGCATTGATGGTAACACTTAGTGAAAAATGACTAAGTGTTATACTACACTCCCCCTTGGTTGATGCTTTGTTCTAATGTAGACTTTACTAGAGCTCCCCCTTAGCTGGATTCCACATTTTTCACTACTCCTCACTCCCCCTTTGACATCAATGGCAAAGGGTACGGTCCGCACACCAAAAGTTCAAAAAAAAAATAGCCTATACATATCTGCATAAGTGTATATACAAGTTGTACTTACATGTACTTAAGTATGTCTGAAAAAGTATTCTTCAACTGTATAACTTCTGTAGCCCAACTCTGCTTCATCCTGTCCAAAATTGAGATGTGACCACTCAACAGGAATGCAAACGCTTCTACCTTCTTAAGATCTATCAGATCATTGGTCCGGGCTATGGCCTGAGCATTAGTTAGGGCCTCATGCATGGCCTCTAACTTAGGGATGATGATCCCTCTAAGTTCACTCAACCTATTTATTCTATTTTTCTTCTCCTTCTCAAGCTTCTTTATTTCATCTATGATTGTAATAGTCTTACACTCTTGATTTACTATGGAGGAGGAGAGAGGATCAAAACTTTGAGATAAACTTAACAGTTTATCCTCTTGCTCTTTTACTTTCTTCTCAATATCCTTGGTCACTTTAGGCCAGGATAAACAAAATTTATAGATATCTCTGCCATCTTTAAGAGCATTTTTCAAGCTCTTTATTCCAATATACATAACTCTCCTATCATTTGTTATTAGACCCTATACTTTGGAGAATCTTTTTCCCAAAAACTCCTTCTAGACCTTTTCTTCTGCTGACTTCTCTAAGGAATCAAAATGCATATGAACAGAATTTACAAGAGACTTTAGATTACCAGATGTGGAGGCTAAAGGATCCTTTTGGAAGGATGGTATGATCTTCTCCAATACACCGGAGGCAGCTTCTATGAGCTCACAATCTTCCATGTGAGACTTCAGGAGTTTTTCTTTTGCCTTTTCTTGAGTGAAGGATGCTAGCTTCATGGTTTGAACCGGGGAGAGGGAATCAAAATTGAATCAACCTTGAAGAAGTTCTGGTTCATCAAATTCCATCATCTTTTTTCTTAAGAAATCTTTGACTGCTTTTGCTGTGTCTCTTGCTGCTGACAGGGTTTTCTCCCCTTCTGCAGTCTTAGCACTGTCATCTGTGGTCTTTTATGTTTGACCTTCTTTGCTTCCCTTTACTTGTTCTTCTTGACTGATGCTCTCTTCCTTTCTTTCTTCTCCTTCCGTTCTAGAGTATGTAGGAGGATCTGGAAGAGAAGTGTCTTCTTCTTCACGAACTTCCTCTTTCAGAGCAGAGGAATCTAAGTCTTTAGCTTTCTCTTCACTTGTCTCCTTTGCCTCTTCTGCCACTATCTCAGTAGATTCTTCTATGTCATCCATGGCTAAGCGATCATCACCTAAGTCCTCTATAATAGGAATATTGAATCTTTTGTATACATTCTGGAGGATGTCTTTTGTTTCTTTAGCTACCTTGTCAGTTTCTCCAAGCATAAGCTGATTCATCCTAGCTTTGCTCCAGAACTCATCCTTGCAATCTTTGAAGATCATATTCTTTTGCTTAGGAGTGATGGAAGGATAGAGCTGAATGGCTATCTATTCCTGGATCTCCATATCCTTTGCTTTAGCATTATTCTTTCTGATTTCAATTTCCTTCTCAAGGCTTTTAGGAATTAGAGATATGATTTCGATGAAAGCTTTGTTGTAGATATTCAGGTACCTGACTATGGCATCTTGCAGGATCTTCTGGTCAACTTCACTACAATCATCATAGAATTTTGTTAATGTTTTCAGGTTTCCATCCATAGTAATTGCCTTGATGATATTGTCAAGAGTAGGCTTCTCAACACTTTTATCTATCTTTTCTTCTTCCTTGTCTAGACTGGTAGAGGATTCTCTAGATACTTTCTTCTTCTTCTTCATCTTCTTGATCTCTTCATCATCTTTGAGGCTTGTATATGATCTTGTAGCCTTTGTCTTTGTTCTCTTTTCTCCTTTACCGAATGATTTTGCTTCTGGTTTTGATGCCTTTGAGCTCTTAGCAGTGGTAGGTGCAGAGGTCTTAGAGGATCTAGTCCGGGAGGGGACTTCCACCAGAGCACCTTCTTTCTCTACCCTTTCTATCTTCTCTCTATTTGCATCAAGTGCCTCCTTTGAAATTCCATGCCTCTTGGCAAAATCTTCTACTTCCCTCCTTACCTTTCTCTTGATCTCAAGCTATCTCAATTCAACATGAACTTTTACACTTAGTTCTTGGTAAGTTCCAAACTTCTCTGCCTTACGATCTTTGGGTTGGCTCAGCAGATGTTGGATATGCAGTTCTAGGATCTTCTCATCAACCTTATATCCCATTGGCATGATCTATACTAATCTTGGTTCTACTGCCTCCATCAGACATTGATCAATGTCTACCATAAAGCACACTATATCCTTGTATTTTTCAACTAGGGATTGGGGAATTCTTTCTCTAGCCTGCATCATGCTTTGGAAGTTTTTGAAATAACCCCACAGTGCAGTGTTTTGAGCCTTGGCATCACCAAGCCCATGCAAGTAATCTCTTATTTGAATTGCAAAAGGTCTGTCATTCTGCCATACCCAACCACTAGATCCGAGAAGCTCATTCATAAAGTAGAAGAATAAACATAGTATCAGCCCACCATACTTGAAGGAGTTCTTCTTGTCCTTCTTGATCTTTTGTAGGTTTTCCATCAGTTGGCTCAAAAGGAGTTGATAAAGATCATAATCTGCATTCCTTCTCAACATTTCATAAGCAGTGTAGATTGATGTTCCAGATATAGAGTTTTCTCTAATGGAGTGATATATCTTGTAGCCAATAATCATGGAGGCAAACTTGATGTCTGGATCTGTGATATCCTCAATTGTCATTGCTCTTTTATCAAATTTAGATCCGATAGCCTCACTCAAAGTTTGGTTTTTGACTAATTTTAGAGTAGGTAGCCCACCAGATGAGTGCAATCTAGTTATTGCCCTAATTGCTTCCTTGGTTATCTTGAATGGCCTCATCAACCACATAAAGTTGTCATGCATTCTACTCAAAACATACCAGACCCAATCATCTTCAGCAAAACAGGGGAAATAAATGCACTATCCAAAATGTTTATCCTGAATGGCCTTATACTAAGGTTTTAGTTCAAATGATTCATCTATCAGTTCCTTGTGGTAGATATCCATTAGCTTGGATTCACCAAATTCTTTAATTTTTACGTGAATGTAAACCCTAACGTCTTCTACATGCAGAATTCCATGTGGAATGCTAGAAAATACACCTAGGGGATCAACTTCTAGGGATTTATAGGGATGTTTTCTAAATTTAGGGTGCGGCCTATCAGTAATCTTCACCACATTTGGAGTAGCCATCTTTCAAAGTTTCACAGAGAGATTTTCAAAGAGCGGAAAATACCTTTTACACTTCTAGGGTTTACGATATGAACCGGATTGGATTGTTGGATGAATCAACTTCTACAGTTGATCCTTGATGGGCTTGAGGTAATTTGTTGTAGAGCTCCTTTTCTCTTCTTCTCGAATGTAAAATGAGAAAATATTCAATAAGAGAACCCTTATATTTCTTTGCAAACCCTAATTTCATTTTGCAATAAATGTGTAACTTAAGTCATTCTAATTTCCCTTGTTCTCCTTGTTCTAAGAAAAATCTTTTCTGGATTACTGAGAAGCATTTAGAGTTATTCTTGGTGATGATTGACAATATATCTTCCTTTCTCCAAACATTTCATCTAACCACAGATCAAGATTCCTTAGTTTGAATCATATCGAATCTAACTGTGAAAGACCTACTTCTTACCGGATGACTGTTGAACTAGATTAGTCTTGGAAGATTAACCTATTCAAAACTTCTTGCGGATCTTCCATCTCTTTACCAAAGCTTATTTAGAAGTTCCTCTATGAACCCTTTAATCTGCAACTTTCCTTGTGCCAATTTCAGGCACCAATTAACTGGCTAGGGGAAAAAAATTTTCCTTGTGTCTCCCCCTGAGCCAGAACTCACCATTTAATTTCTGGAAGGAATATCAGCACCAGATTCTGGTGTGGATCCATCCCCAACATTTTCTATGCTTCTCTTCATCCAAATCTTGTTCATCTCCCTTTTAACTTCATCCACATTCACTTTTCCTTTTCCTTTGTCTTGATTCTGATTATGATGCACCGGACCCCTTTTATCCTGATTCTTACTTCTACAGAATTTGGCAATACGACCGGATCTATTGCAATTGTAGCAAACAACATTTCTTTGCATATTTGATTGATATCCTCTTGATCTATTGATTAGCCATATGTCCCATTCTATTGCATGCAAAACATCTACCATTGAATGAATTGTTCATTTGTATATTTCTACATTCATGAGTTTTGTGACCATACCTTTTGCAATTAAAGCACTGTCCAGAGAAGGATGAATTAATCTGATTCATTCTTCTTTTGCATTGATTTTCTTTATGACCAAAGTTATTGCAATTGTGGAAGTATCCATTGAAGGAAGGATATCTTTGAGAATTTGGTTGCCTTACCAGAGATCTTCTAGGTATGCTTAGATTTTCTGATCTAGAGTTCTTCTGACTGGATCCGAAGCTTTCACCTTTTTCATACCCCAAGCCTTGCTTGTCATCTACCCTCTTTTGGCTTTGAAGAAGAACTTCCAGTTGGGCAGAGCTTATCTTGAATCTCTCTTTGTATTCATTTGTTGTTTGAAGATCCCTTTTAAGAGTGTCAATCTGATTCTCAATTTGTTCTTCATTATCCCTAGCTTCTTCAAGATCAGATTCAAGATGCCTGATTATTCTATCCATTTTGTGGTAGTCTTCTGATTTCTCTTTGAGAGATTGTCTTAGATCATCTTCATTTTTTCTTTTCTCTTCAATTTCTTGGGTAAATTTCATAACTCCTAATTCCATTTCATGTCTTACCATAATGACCTCTTTTGATAACTTTTCACATAACTTGGTTTTCTCCTTCAGATCTTCATTTGTATCATTGTCTTCACCTTGACTTGCCAATTGCTAAAGTAGATCCTTTCTCTTTTTCATAGAGATACTCAGTTTCCCTTTTAGTTCATTTATGAAATCATCAGCCTGTTTGAGTCTTTCCTTCAATTCATTGACTTCAGAGTTAGATTGCTCAAGATTATCTAGGGTAGACTGAAGTTGTTCCCTCATACCATACACATCCATTTGAATTCCTAGATCTTCCTCAAGCTGTTAGGCTATGTTTGGAGGAACTTAGCTCTGATACCAATTGTTGATAGCTGAGAAGGGGGGTGAATTAGTTATCTTAATTACTTCAACTTTCTGATCTTCCTTAACAATTAATGCAGCATCAAATCATATAAACAAACATAACCATGAAATGAAAATAACATCAATACACATGACACAATGATTTTAACATGGAAAACCTTGTTAAGGGAAAAAAACCACAGGGTGATTAACCCAAGATTGTATTCTCTGTTAAAAGAATAAGATAGTACAAAATGGCACTTGCCAATTAGGGCTCACTACCTATAATAGTTTATACAAGGAAACTAGATACTTGAACTGATGAGAAGCATCCACATATGTTGAGGTTCAGTTCCAGTTAGGCTCAATACACTGATCTGCTGCACTTCATTCTTTCTCCTTTTTGGTGCTGCTGTCCTCTCACATACCGAACCTACCTTACTACTTCCACACTACTCTTCTGCTTTTGTTCACACACTTTAACACACAACACACATCTTCACATCCAAATCCATCTAGTATATATATCCGCACCAATGATTTAAACACCTTTCTAGTTGGCATTCAGAATAGTCAATATTTTCCCAAACTCTGATCTGTCGGTTGAATCCTTATTTATCAAGTGAGCGTATCAAGGAGATGCTTATAGAAGTCATCAATCATGTCGGCCAATCATGAATGATACCTTAAGAAACTTGATCACCATCAATAACTCATCCGGATTAAGGTCTGATGTTCTGCCAGTCAGTTCTTCCTTTGTCAACTCTGCCGAACAGGAACCCAACACTTAGGTGCTCATATCTTTTCACTCTTTCATCATCAGAGGCTCAATCTCTGGAATGTATTAGTCAAGGTACACCTCTTGACTTACCCAAGTCTGCACTTTAATAAGATACTTCCTCTAAGAGATTCGGACCTGACTATCAGACCTTGCCACATGCTCTGTTCTTGCTTACCGGACCACAACACTCTTCAATCTAATTTCTGGTATAGGCACACCATGTCCTACAGATGTGTGGGATGAACTTTGTTTCCATCAATGACAAAAATCATGAAGCTAGAATGTGTCTCTTGCATCCTTCTGTAAGAGCATTTTGAATACTCTTTACACTAGCATTCAGCACCATTCTATCTATTCCAATAAATCCTTTTAGACCATCAAATCTTTTATCATTGAATTACTTTTAGACTTTGACCTCTGCAGATGTTTCAAGAGATTCAAAATGGGTACTTACAGAGTTTATCAAGTTCTTTAAATGTCCAGAGGGGGATGCTGAACAGTCCTTCTAAAAAGTGGGTATGATCTTCTCCAAGATCCCAGATGCCGGACCAAGTAGCTTGATGTCTTCTATGTGAGACTTCAGTATATCTTCTCTTGCTTTGGCTTGAGCTATAGAAGCTAGCTTTATCTTCTGTACTAGAGATAAGGTATCAAAATTTATTAGACCTTGAATTATGTCCTGATCTTCTTCAATTTGTTTATCTCTTTCTAGAATTTCTTTCACTGCTTTTGCAGTGTCTCTTACCCAAAATGATGGTGTATCTATCTAATCCGTACCGGTACTATCAACCAGATTGTCCTGCTTGGGCTCTCTATCAACCTTTACAATCTCTTCTTCATTTTCATTCTTCTCCTTGGCCTTTTCTTCTTCTTGATCCTCACCTTCTTCTAATTCATGCTCTTTATTCTTCAATGAATCATCTTCAATTTGACCATCTACTTCAACATTCATCTCTATATCTTCTTTGCAAGATTGATCCGGAGAAGTTTGAATACTTCATGTATCATCAGTTTCATCTGTCATCTTTTCATCTTCCTTGTTTGTTACTTCTTCTTCTAGAATAGGGGAGTCATCTAATCCAATTTGTTGCTCATTCTTCTATTGCTTTTCATCATCCAGAACTGGTGTATCATCAGTAGGTTCATTTGAAACTACAAAGAACTTGTTTTTGTCCAATGCTTTCCTCAGAATTTGTTCAAGTTCTTGGACAACTTCTTCTATCTCTCCAATCATCAATTTGTTCATTCTTTTCTTACTCATGAATTCATTTTTGACCTCTTTAAAGATTTTATCTACTTCTCTACTAGAAATCACCAGACATAGAGTGGTTAACACATGTTCCCTCAACTCCATATCTTTTATCTTGGCAGCTTCTTTCCTAATTTCCAAAATATCTCTCAAACCTTTTGGAACTTCTGATAAAATTTCTACTAGTGCTCAATTGAATACATTCAAGTATTTGATAGTGGCTTCTTCCAAAAGTCTTTTGTCAGCATCATTGTAAAGATCATAAAACTCAGTTATTGGTTTGAGATTACCATCAACAGTGATTGTTTTGACAATGTCTTCCACAATAGGAGTTGGTTTTTCAACATCAGCCACTAATTTCTGCTTCTTATTTGTCATCTTGCTTCTAGAATGCTTCTCTTTAGACACTTTGACTGCTTTGGTGCCTGTGGCCTTTATCTCTTTAAGCTCATCATCTGAATATGTCTTTTCTTCATCCTCCTTTTCCAAACTGCCATATGGCCTTTTTGCCATTACTTTTTTTCTTTTCTTTTCCTTACTAGATGATTTGTCTTCTAGTTTCTCATGATTGGCAGGTTTTGGGGGAATAGGAGCAGCAGTAGAGTCCTAGTGGTCCTTGGTGTGGAGGAGGATTCTACTAGAGCACTTGCTTGTTTCTTATCTGGCTTCTCCCTCTTAGCCTTTTCAGTTCTTTCCCTAAATTGCCTCACAGCTTCCTTGGTGAGGCCTAGATTCTGGGCCAACTGCTCAACTTCTTTCCTTACTTTCCTATTGGTTTCAAGTTTTCTGATCTCAACATGTAGTTTCACACTTAGCACCTCATATGTCCCAAATCTTTCAACTGTTGTGTCCTTTGGCTTGCTCAAAAGGTGTTGAGCATACATAGTCAAAATTTTCTCATCTACCTCATACCACATGGGCATGATCCAAATAGTTCTAGGTTCTACTGCTTCCATTAAGTACTGATTAATGTCCACCATGAAATAGATTTCATTCTTTTACTTCTCAACAACCAATTTAGGGATTCTTTCCCTACAATGCATCGTATTCTATAATTTTTTTAAGTATCCCTAGATTGTAGTTTTCTATACTTTATAGTCACCAATGCTATGTAGATAATCTCTTATCTAAATAGCAACTAGCTTGTCATTAGTCCAATACACACCTTTTACTCCAGGTACCTCATTCATGAAGTAGAAAAATAGACATAGAACCAATGTACCATATTTAAAGGTGTTTTCCTTGTCTTTCTTAATTTTGTTCAAGTTCTCAATTAGTTGGTTCTGTAATAACTCACATAGGTCATAATCTGCATTTTCTTTTAACATTTGATATGTAACATATATGACGGTTCCGAAAACAGAATTCTCCCTACTGGAGTGATAAATTTTGTAACCAATTACCATTGAATCAAACTTAACATCTACATCACTAATATCATTGATAATCATTGCCCTTTTATCAAATTTGGTACCAGTTGCATCAGTCACAGTTTGATTCTTTACAACCTTCAACATTGGTAGTCCACCAGATGATTTTAACTTTGTCACGGCCTTAATGGCGTCCTTGGTGATCTTGAAGGGTTTCATTATCCCTATAAACTCATCATGCATTCAGCTTAAAACATACTAGACCCATTCATCTTCATCGAAGGTTGGAAACCCCATAATCTGAATGAAATGTTTGTCATGCAGTGCCTTATACTCAGGTTTAAGACCATGAATTTCATCCCTTAGATGATTATCGAACAAATCTACAAACCTTGAGTCCCCAAATTCATCTATGCTCGCATGAATATAGACCCTAATATGCGGAACACTTGAAAATGCACCTAACGGGTCGACTTCTACTGATTTGTGTGGATGCTTCTTGAATTTGGGTCAGGGCCTTTCAATGATATCAACAACCAG
Organism: Cunninghamia lanceolata; assembly: GCA_027924645.1. Classification (NCBI taxonomy): domain Eukaryota; kingdom Viridiplantae; phylum Streptophyta; class Pinopsida; order Cupressales; family Cupressaceae; genus Cunninghamia; species Cunninghamia lanceolata. Next base: position 3,712,173 of record BSBN01000697.1, read on the forward strand.
AGGTGTAGCCATTGCAAAAGATTACATGTTCAAAGCTTCGCAGAACAATACCTTTTTCATGGAATTAGAGTTGGATGTTGAGTTCATTCTTTGCACTTCAATTCTTTGAAATTTCAGCTCAGGTGCACTCCTCCTTGTTCTCTTTGAATGCAAAGTGACTCAAGTGTTTGAATGAATGACATTGTATCCTCCATAAAACCTAATTCTTCATTGTAATAAATGCTCTACACTAATGCATCTAGTTATACTATTTCTGCATACAGTTAAACTTCAATTGCTCTGCAATCAATCGCATTTGCTTCTTTTCTTCTAGAATTTGCTTTAACAGATCTCCAATAGGCTTCTCTATCTTCATTCATCATGCTAGATTTAGGCACCCACTTACTAGCTGGGGGAATTTGATTTTCAATACAGCTCCCCCTAAGCTAGAGCTCCCATTTTTAGTTCCCTAAGGAATTCTCAGCATCGGATTCCAGTGTGGATCCATCACCATCATTTCTTACACTTTTCTTCACCCATGTCTTGTTCATTTCATTCTAGATCTCATTTACATCAACTTTGTCCTTGCCTTTGTCTTGTCTTTGCTCATCTAGTTTTCTATTTACTAGACCTCTTCTTTCATTGTTTATGCTTCTGCAAAATTTTGCAATATGACCGGATCGGTTACAATTGAAGCACACAACATCTCTTTGCCTATTTGATTGACTTCCTCTTGATCTGCACTAATTAGCCATATGTCCAAATCTATTGCATGCAAAGCATTTTCCATTGAAGGAATTGCCATTTCCTCTATTGTTAGAGTTATTCATTATCATACTTATGCATTCATTGGATCTATGACCATACCTCTTACACTTGAAGCATTGATCGGAGAAGGATGGATCACTTTGATTTACTCTGCTTCTACACTGAGTAGCTCTATGACCAAATTTATTGCAATTGAAACAATTTCCATTAAAAGATGGATACTTTTGAGCATTAGGTTGTCTTACTGGAGGTCTTCTAGGTCTGTTTCTCGCATTCCTTGATTGAGAATTTCTTTGTCTGAATCTAGAGATTTCACCTTTCTCATACCCAAGACCATGTTTATCATCAACCTTCTTCTAACTCTCAAGCAACACTTCAAGTTTAGCTGAGCTTATTTTGAACTTCTCCTTGTATTCATTTGCAACTTCTAGGTCATGTCTGAGGATGATAATTTTCCTTCCAAGTTCCTCCTCATTATATCTATATTCTTGTAGATCAAATTTTAGGTGACCAACTGTTCTATCCATTCTGCAGCATTCTTCTATTCTTTCCTTCAGAGTTTGATTTAGGTTTTCTTCAATTTTCTTCCTTTCCTCAATTTCTTTGGTTAGCCTCATCACCCTAGATTCCATCTCATGTTTTAGAAAAAAAACTTCTTTTGTCAGCTTCTGACATTCCTTTGTCTTTTCTTCCAAAGCCTCATTCATGCCATTTTCTTCAGTAGAATTAGCTAGCTACTGGAGTAGCTCCTTCCTCCTTTCCATGCACTTTTTTAGTTTTTATTTTAACATCTCAATGCAATCATTAGCATCTTTGAGGTTCAATTTGAGTTCATTTACTTTTTCTTTGGACTGATCAAGATCTTCTAAATCCAATTGAAGTTGTTCTCTAAGTGAACCCATTGAAACTCCTTCCCAGATCTTCCTCAAGTTGTTAGGCTTCTTCCAAGGAACCTTGCTCTGATACCAATTGTTGGAAATAAGGGTAGACAACTAAGAGGGGGGGTGAATCAGTTGTCACAAACTTTAACACTTACAACAATTTGCCTTCCTTTTCACTTATTAATAAACCAATGATATAACCATGAAAGCATAAATCAACAACACATGAGCAGAAAAGCAATCAACACACATAACACCAAGATTTTTATGTGGAAACTCAGTTAAGGGAAAAACCACGGTGGGGGTTAACCCACAAGAAATTATACTCTGTTAAAAGTATTACAAATGGGGAAGGCACATGCCTTCAGCGTGCATTGCCCAGATCTCACTGCTCCAAGAGGGTCACTACCTACAGAGATGATTACAAGAAGATTACAGAATGTTTGAACTGATGAATACCATCTACTAATGTAGAAATTTAGTTCTGATTAAGCACAAAATACTGATCTTACACACTTCATCCTTACTCTGCCCTGCTTCACTCTTCAGCCATAATCTGGGCTTAGATCTTCACTTTCGCACTTCTTTGTGCTCTTTTTGCACTTACTCCATCATCACATCATATTCGCATACCAAGAAACTTGAATCCATTGGCTATATTGTTTAGGGTAAATTTTGGATTGTTTAATGTTTAAGTTGTTAGATGTTTGAATCCTCCTTTCACCCTTAACATTCAAGGATCTAGGGTCGAGTGGCAATGCACTATCATACACTAGGTCACTGTGAGATGTAGGGAAACTTGGATTAGGGTATTTAATTATCAATTTTCCTTCTCTTAGGCTTAATTGACCATTAAAACCCTAGTTATGCAAATACGACAATAAACTAATGAATAACTAAAAAAGCTCTTGCAGAGAGATGTAAAATATCAAATCACGGACTACCTGTTTTCAAGGTTCTGAGGTAGAAAAGTCAGGGACAAAAGAGTGGGTGCCCAAGTCCAATGCCCTACTTTTTGTCTGGATTTGAGAACTCAGTCTGCAACTCTTTCCTATTGTTCTAGAGATTTTTCCATCACGAAACTTGGAGGACTAATGAACAGGTGCCCAAGTCCAGGGTGCTATTTTTCCTTCTGTTCTACAATTCTGACACTTCAAGATGCCTTTCTACAACTTCACTTTGTCCAGCTCTGCAACCATGAAAACTTTGGGAAGGGGTTGTGGTGTTTAGAGGCTTGCCTTAGTCAAGTCCCAGAGGCCACTTAAGTCTCTAAACACCATTGTCAGATAGAGAATGTGTGCCCTTGTGAGGCAGAGACAAAAACCAAAAGAAATGATGATGAAAACACAATATAATGTCACCTTGTAGTGAAGATATCATGGGAGGAAGATGCTATTCATTCCATGATGAAATGGATGCTCAAATCTGCAAACACAAACACATAGACCACACAAATCTGCTCTTGCAACATAATGAAAGCCTTAAATCGCTTTGAGAACACAATAGCTTGTTAGTAATCATCTAGTTTCTAAATGAATGCCTAAACATACTTTTATATACAGCTACAAACACTCCCACCAAGATTTCATAAATTCAAACTTACCGTGTCTGCATAGGACCCAAATAATGGTCACAAGCCAACACCTAAAAATTAGGACTGCCCCAAAATAAGGCATGACTAGGGCACGGGTGCCCAAGTCCTCCCTCCTATTTTGGGCACGATCTAGCTCAAGGGGTCCTCTTAGGTCCCTTTTGTCATGTTACTTATGGCTCATTCAATTGGGATGCTAAATTATGAAGTAAGATATCCTAAATGCATGCAAAAGACCCAGGAGCTAAACCTTATGAGGGAAAAGCCCCCAAGGGGACATTTTTTGATGTTACATTTAGCCCCCACTTTAATGTATGTATAAACGTGAGGCCAATACATGCATTAAAGTACGGTCACAAACATATTAAACACACCAAGCATGGAGAAGACATGCCAATCACATAGAAGACAGTAATAGACATGCAAAACAAAGAGAAGACAACTATAGTCACACAGAACATGGAGAAGACAATCAACGCATAGAAGACACATTAATGCATGGAAGACAGGCATGATTTCTTTTCTTTTCTTTTTCTCACATATATGAAATGCAGATGCAAGTACTAGAAAGTAAACAAACCTCCCATAATGCAGGAAGCACTCATTGCAATAGTCTTTATACTACATATATGGGGCAACACACATACAAGGCACACAAAACCTCCCAAAATGCAAGAAGCACTCATTGAGCTAGTCTTTAGACTGCATATGGGGCAATAGACACACCAAACAAAGAAAGCACACCAAACACACACTTGAAGACACGGAGAAAACATGGTAGACAAGCGATGGGGTGTCCCTATTTCTAGGTCCAACACCATCTCAGGCACATTACAGGCACACACCAATGATTAGGCTTCACCACAACAATCAATGAAAACACACTTAAAGGTTTAGTTAGTCACAAAACTGCTCCCTACCTCCGTAGAGGACTTTTGAAAATGCAACCCCACCTGCGTCATGGAGACACCTTACAATGAAAAGGAAGCATGGCATACCACCCCACCTGTGTCACGAAGATGCCTTGCAGTGAAAAGGAGGTATGAGCTTAAAAGTATACAACCCCATTTGCATCATGGAGACACCTTACGGTGAAAAGGAGGTATATGCAATAGATTTCAAGATTACAAGATTGATTGCAAATGAACTTAGGATGCAGGAAGTACTCATTGTACTAGTCTACACCTGAGGACAAGGACATTGCTAACATCTACAATAGATAGCTTACCTTATATATGTTGGCAAGAGACACTATATGGATTCATGGTTGTTGTCATTGATGGCAACAAAGGTCATCCCACATATCCACAAGTCATGATGTGTCTCTACCGGAAGTCAGAATAAAGAATGTTGTGGTCCGGTGAAGAAGAACAGAGCATGTGGCAAGGTCCGACAGATTGGTCCGGACCTCTCAGTGGAAGTGTCTTGGTGCAGTGCGGATTTGGGGAAGTCAAGAGGACTACCTTGAGTGGTATATTCCAAGGATTTAGCCTCCGGTGATGGACAAGGAAAAAGATATGAATGGTTGAGTACCGGATTCCTGAGAGACAGTGAAAACAGAGGAAGAACTGACTGGCAGAGTATCAGACTGCTTTCCGGATGGGTTACTGTTGATGACAGAGGTTGTGAAGGCATGAATCATGTTTGGCCGACATGATTAATGATATCTACAAGTATATGCTTGATCCGCATTGCTTGGTGAGGAAGGATTCAGCCGACAGAATGAGAGTTTATAAGAAACTAGACTGTTCCGGATGCCGACTAGAAAGGTGATGAAATTACTTGTGCGGATATTTATAGAGGATGGATTTAGTTGTGAAGTGTGATGTGGGTGTTGAGAGATATGCGAATAAGTCCAGAGAAAGAGCAGAGGTAGCAAAAAGGATCCGGTATGTGAAAGATAGCAGAATAAAGAACAGAGGAAAGATGAAGTGCAGCAGATCAGTGTACTGAGCCTAACCGGAACTGAACTCCAGCATATGCAGATGCTTCCAATCAGTTCAAGACTGTGATTCTCATCACTTTGTAGACAGTGTGTCTTCTTGTAGGCAGTGGGCCTCTTGTGAGCAGTGTGCTCGGGCAGTGAGCCCTAATTGGCAAGTGCCATTTTTGTAATTTCCTATTCTTCTAACAGAGAATAATTCTTGGGTTAATCACCCCGTGGTTTTCTCCCTTAACAGGGTTTCCACGTCAAAATACTGTGTCATGTGTTTCTTATTTCATGGTTAATGTCTTGTGTTTGATTTTATGCTGCTTCAATTAAAAGGAAAGTTCAATAAGGGAAATAATTAGGATAACTGATTCACCCCCCCTCTCAGTTATCAACAATTGGTATCAGAGCTAAGTTCCTCCTAATAGAGCCTAACAGCTTGAGGAAGATCTGGGATTTCAAATGGATGCATATGGTTTAAGGGAGCAACTCAAGACTGCCCTTGAGGATCTTGAACAGTCAAATTCTGAAGTCAGTGAATTAAAGGAAAGACTCAAACAGGCTGATGAATTCATGAGAGAATTAAAAGACAAATTAAGTCTCTCTATGAAAAAGAGAAAGGAGCTGCTTCAACAGTTGGCAAGACAAAGTGAAGAAAGCAATACAAATGAGGAATTGACTGAGCAAACCAAGTTATGTGAAAAGTTATCAAAAGAAGTCATTATGTTAAGACATGAAATGGAATCAGGAACTATAAAGTTTACTCAAGAGATTGAAGAAAAAAGAAAGGCTGAAGACAATCTAAGACAATCTCTTAAAGAAAAATCAGAAGAATGCCACCAGATGGACAGGATTATCAGACACCTTGAATCTGACCTTGAAGATGCCAAAGATAATGAAGGAAAACTTGAGGATCAAATTGCCTCTCTCAAAAGAGACCTTCAAACAGCAAATGAATATAAAGAGAAATTCAAGATAAGTTCTGCTCAACTTGAAGTTCTTCTTGGAAGTCAAAAGAGGACAGATGACAAGTATGGCTTGGGATATGAGAAAGGAGAAAGCTCCGGATCCGGTCAGAAGAATCTTGGATCAGAAAATCCAAGGAGCAGGCCTAGAAGACCTCCGGTAAGACAGCCAAATGCTCAAAGATATCCATCCTTCAATGGATACTGCCACAACTGCAACCACTTTGGTCACAAAGCTAATCAGTGCAGAATGAGAATGAATCAGAATAATTCATCCTTCTCCGGACAGTGCTTCAACTGCAAAAGGTATGGACACAAATCCCATGAATGCAGAATTATGCAAGTAAACAAATCATTCAAAGGTAGATGCTTCACATGCAATAGAATAGGTCATATGGCAAATCAATGCAGATCAAGAGGATATCAGTCAAATATGCAAAGAAATGTTATTTGCCAAATCTGCAATAGGTCCGGTCATAATGCTAAAATCTGCAGAAACAAGAATCAGGACAAAAGAGGTCCGGTGTATAATCAGAATCAAGACAAGGGTAAACAAAAGATGAATGCGGATGAGGTTAGGAATCAGATGAGCAAGATTTGGGTGAAGAAAAGTTCAGAGAATGTAGAGGTTGGATCCGCACCAGACTCTGGTGCTGATATTTCTTCCGGAAATTAAAAGTGAGCTCTGGCTCAGGGGGAGACTCAAAGAAAATCTTGTTCCCCCAGCCAAACAAGTGGTGCCGGATGTGGCACAAGATGCGGATCAAAGGGTTTGTAGATATGAATCTTGAGATACTTCAGTCAAGTTTTCAGAGGTCCGCATGAAGTTATGAAGAAGCTGTGATCGATCAAATAAGACCTGTTCAGGGAGATGCTCCGGTATGATAAAGGATTACAAAAAGGTCCGGAAAGATCCGGAAATGTACTATCTTGTTCTGCGGATTGGACAGAATGTTTGAGATGATCTTGTAATATGCTACCTCGATTTATTCATGATTGAAAGATCCGGATGATATCCACAGATCAGGACTAATCCGGATACTCCAAGCTATCCAGACAAGGCAAACTGGAATGATGTAGGTGAAGCATTTATTGCAGACAGGTATTAGGGTTCGCGGAGCAATTTAAGGGATTTCTCAAAGGTCATTTGCTCATTCTGCACTCGAGAAGAAGCGAAAAGTGGAGCTCTGCAACAAGGTTCTTCAAGCACACCAAGGATCTCCTGCCGAAGCTATTGGATAAAGAAATCAATCCAACCACTCCGTGCAAACCGAAGGCGCATAAGGTATTCTCTGTTTTTCATTACCTCACTGCAAATCTTTGAAGAATGGCTACTCCAAACATAGTTAAGATCTCTGATAGACCTCGCCCCTCATTCAAGAAACATCCCTACAAATCATTGGAGGTTGACCCACTAGGAGCCTTCTCTAGTGTTCCTCACGGAGTTTTACACACCGAAGACATTAGGGTTTACATACATGCAAACATTGAGGAATTTGGGGAATTCAAATTAAGAGACCTCTATCACAAGCAGCTGATTGACAATGCTTTTGAGCTTAAACCAGAGTATAAGGATATTCAGAAGAAACAATTTGAGCAATTTATTCATTTCCCCTGTTTTGAAGAGGATGAATGGGTCCGGTATGTACTGAGCAGGATGCATGACAACTTTCTATGGCTAGATAGACCCTGCAAGATCACAAAAGAGGCAATTAGAGCAGTAACTGGCCTATACTCCTCCGGAGGAGTACCTATCCTCAAATCTGTCAAGAACAACATTGTAACTGAGGCCACCGGATCAAAATTTGACAAAAGGGCAATGACCATTGAAGACATCTCTGATCCGGATATCAAATATGCATCAATGATAATAGGATACAAGATCTACCACTCCAGCAGGGAGAATTCTATATCCGGAACTGCAATATACACTGCTTATGAAATGTTAAGAAAGAATGCAGAATATGATCTCTGCGAACTACTACTAAGCCAATTAATGGAAAACATACAGAAAATCAAGAAGGATAAGAAGAATTCCTTTAAATATGGTACTCTTATTGTATGTCTATTCTTCTATTTCATGAATGAGCTACCCGGAACAAGTGGATGGGTATGGCAGAATGACAAACCTGTTGCAGTCCAGATAAGAGACTACTTGCATGGACTTGGGGATGCAAAAGCGAGAAATTCAGCTCTATGGGGATACTTCAAAAACTTTCAGAGCATGATGCAAGCAAGAGAGAGAATTCCTCAATCTCTCATTGAGAAATACAAGGACTCAGTGTGCTTTATGGTTGACACTGATCAGTGCCTAATGGAGGCAGTGGAGCCAAGGACTGTCTGGATCATGCCCATGGGGTATGAAGTTGATGAACAGATAGTGGAGCTGCATGTTCAACACATGCTAAGTCAGCCCAAAGATCCTAAGGCAGAAAGGTTTGGAACCTTTGAGGAGCTGAGTGTAAAAATACATGTAGAACTCAGGGAACCTGAGATTAAAAGAAAGGTAAGAAAAGAAGTAGAGCACATTGCTCAAGGCCTAGGTATCTCAAAGGAGGCACTTGATGCCAGCCGGGAAAAGAGAAGGAAGGCTGAGGAAGAAGAGAAAAGCAAAGAAAGTGCTCCGGTTGGAGCTCCCACCCGGACCAGATCAACAAAGAGATCTGCACCTCCCTCAACCAAAAGTTCAAAACCGGAAGTCCAGGCATCCGGTAAGAGATCAAAGGCAAAAGCCACAAGGGCTTATGGAAGCCAAAAGGATGAAGAGGAAATAGAATCAGATGAGGGAGTAAGAGAAGTAAAGAAACAAAAAAAGAAAGGATCCGGTAAGCCCTCCACAGGCCAAGACAAGGAGGAAATGGCAGAGGTAACTGTTGAAAAGCCCACTCTGTCTCTAGAGAGCATAATCAAGTCGGTCACGGTGGATGGAAACCTTCAACCAATGACTGAATCCTATGATGACTTCAGTGAGGCAGACCAAAAGACTCTGCAGGAAGCCACAGTTAAATATCTGAACATATACAATAAGGCTTTCATTGAGATCATATCTCTCATTCCTAAGAGCCTAGAGAAGGAAATGGAAGTAAGAAAGAACAATGCTCATGCCAAAGATCTTGAGATCCGGGAGCAGATAGCTATTCAGCTATATCCTCAAATTGATCCCAAGACAATGAACATTATCTTCAAGGACTGCAAAGATGAGTTCAGAAGCAAAGCCAGGATGAATCAACTCATGCTTGGTGAGACTGACAAAGTGGCTCAAGAAACAGAAGAGATCCTCCGGAAGGCCTTCAAAAGGTTCAATCTTCCTGTTGTAGAGGACTTAGGTGCAGAAACAGCTGCTGATTTGGAATCTTCTGTTCCGGAAGAAGTGAGCCCTGAACAGACAAGTGAGGACTTGGGACCCTCTGCTCAAGAAGAAGTGGCCCATGAACAAGTTAGTATCTCTCCTCCGGTTTCCCCTACAGTCTCCGGATCCAAAGAAGAAGAGCAACTACAGGAGAAGGAAGCAGTGGTGAAAGACAAAGAGGTTGACAGTTCTAAGACTGCAGAAGAAAAGAAACATCTGTCTCCGGCAAGAGACACTGCACAAACTGTTCAACAATTTTTGAGTAAAGAAACTCTAGAGATTGATGAACCGGAGCTTCTAAAAGGTCCATTTGATTTTGACTCTCTCTCTCCGGTACAAACAATGAAGATAGCTTCATTTGCAAATGCCAAGGCAAATGAAAAGCTCCTGAAGTCTCATATGGAAGACTGTGAGTTGATAGAGGCTGCTTCCAGAATACTTGTAAAGATCATGCCATCAATCCAGATAGATCCGACAGCCTCCACTTCCGGTAATCTAAAAACCTTAGTCAGCAGTGTTGATACACATTTTGATTCTTTAGAAAAATCAGCTGAAGAAAAGGTCCGGAAGGAATTTTTGGATAAGAGATTTTCAGAAATATTAGAATTAATCTCTAAGGATAGGAAGATTGTAAGCATTGGAATAAGGAGCTTAGAGAATGCTCTTAAGGATGGCGGTGATATCTATAAATTTTGTATATCCTGGTCAAAGGCAACAGCAGCATTTGACAAGAAAATAAAAGAGGAACAGGATAAGCTACAAAGCTTATCTCAAAGTTTTGATCCTCTCTCTTCCTCTATAATAAATCAAGAATGTCAGACTATTGCAGTCTTGAACGAAATAAAGAATCTTGAGAAGGAAAGGAAGAACATCACCAACCGGATGGGAGAACTTAGAAGGATTATAATCCCTAAGTTGGAAACCATGCATGAGGCCATCAGTGATGCTAGGACCACCGCCCAAACAAAAGATCCGACAGATCTCAAGCGGGCAGAAGCGTTTGCATTTTTGTTAAGTGGTCACATTTCAATTTTGGACAGAATGAAGCAAAGTTGGGCTACCGAAATGATTCAATTACAGACATCCTTTGCAGACATTCTTCAATATATGTGAGTATGTAAATATGCGGCTAAGTATAAGAAATTTTTGAAAATTTTGATATGCGGACCCTACCCTTTGCCATTGATGTCAAAGGGGGAGTGAGGAGCAGTGAAAAATGAGGGATCCAACTAAGGGGGAGTTCCGGAAATTGTATATAAAGACAGAGCATCAGCAAAGGGGGAGCATAGTGAAAACACTTAGTCATTTTTCACTAAGTGTTGCCATCAATGCCAAAGGGGGAGATTGTTGGCAAGAGACACTATATGGATTCATGGTTGTTGTCATTGATGGCAACAAAGGTCATCCCACATATCCGCAAGTCATGATGTGTCTCTACCGGAAGTCAGAATAAAGAATGTTGTGGTCCGGTGAAGAAGAACAGAGCATGTGGCAAGGTCCGACAGATTGGTCCGGACCTCTCAGTGGAAGTGTCTTGGTGCAGTGCGGATTTGGGGAAGTCAAGAGGACTACCTTGAGTGGTATATTCCAAGGATTTAGCCTCCGGTGATGGACAAGGAAAAAGATATGAATGGTTGAGTACCGGATTCCTGAGAGACAGTGAAAACAGAGGAAGAACTGACTGGCAGAGTATCAGACTGCTTTCCGGATGGGTTACTGTTGATGACAGAGGTTGTGAAGGCATGAATCATGTTTGGCCGACATGATTAATGATATCTACAAGTATATGCTTGATCCGCATTGCTTGGTGAGGAAGGATTCAGCCGACAGAATGAGAGTTTATAAGAAACTAGACTGTTCCGGATGCTGACTAGAAAGGTGATGAAATTACTTGTGCGGATATTTATAGAGGATGGATTTAGTTGTGAAGTGTGATGTGGGTGTTGAGAGATATGCGAATAAGTCCAGAGAAAGAGCAGAGGTAGCAAAAAGGATCCGGTATGTGAAAGATAGCAGAATAAAGAACAGAGGAAAGATGAAGTGCAGCAGATCAGTGTACTGAGCCTAACCGGAACTGAACTCCAGCATATGCAGATGCTTCCAATCAGTTCAAGACTGTGATTCTCATCACTTTGTAGACAGTGTGTCTTCTTGTAGGTAGTGGGCCTCTTGTGAGCAGTGTGCTCGGGCAGTGAGCCCTAATTGGCAAGTGCCATTTTTGTAATTTCCTATTCTTCTAACAGAGAATAATTCTTGGGTTAATCACCCCGTGGTTTTCTCCCTTAACAGGGTTTCCACGTCAAAATACTGTGTCATGTGTTTCTTATTTCATGGTTAATGTCTTGTGTTTGATTTTATGCTGCTTCAATTAAAAGGAAAGTTCAATAAGGGAAATAATTAGGATAACTGATTCACCCCCCCCCCTCTCAGTTATCAACAATATATGCCCCCACCTTAAGGTGGTTGATATCATGCATCAATATCAAGCATGTTAAGGTAGGAAGAAAACACACAAGGGAACATAGACTCTCGCAAAGCCCATGCCCCCCAGAGGTGACATGTACTTCACGATCGCCAAATGTTCCGACAAACACATCCCTGCAAGAAACATGCTAGTGTCTACAAAATCATGATAAACAATAACATCGATGCATATGATTAACCACACAAAGAGACAAGGTTATACTACGAATTTGGAGTTCAAGGATAACTGTGGGGCTATATCACAAAGCTCTCCAAATCAAGTACCACCAAGGCTAGATTCAAAGACAAACAAAGGTGCACAGAGTAGCAGTATTGTTAAGGTTTGTAAAATGTGATAGAAACATCATTAAATTCACTATGCGGAAATCACGAGTGCTTCCACTAGCCAAGCATCAGATAAGATATACAACCCCATCATCATATTAGGAACCATTTTTTGATTGCTCTCGAAAGGGACACTAGGTCCGCATCAGTATAAATGTTTGTCATCATCCACCTGCTAGATGGAAACACTAGAGAAAGGGAAACAATAAATAAGAGAGGAGAAACAAGTGTCTTAGGGACAGTCACGTAGGAGGGTGCCCCCAGGTCACCAACTACAATGCTATGTCTGCAAGACACAACACACAATGATGAAATCAGAGAGAGAGGCAATATAGAAGAATGATGATACAAATAGAAGAAGGTCATAGCAGAGGTGGTCGCCTGGTATCCTAGACCTTACAAAAGAATCAAGGGTCATCCCAGGAGGCCTAAACAACAAATAATACATCATGGGAGAAGCACATTATAAGAGATATAAAGGGTTAGAGATACTTACCTATAGGGCCCCTGTTGGGCTAGCGATTATCTTTAAGCAAATCATCATTGTCCTCCCACTCCCTAATGTTAGAGGAAAGTGGGACATAAGGTACCATAGCTAAATTCATGTCTTGCTCATCATGTTGTTCAGTGTTAGGATTATTTTTGTTTGTTTCAATGTTAGGATCAATGTTTTCTTGTTGAGATGCAAGGTAATCTCGTCGCCTTCTCTTTCTCCTTTTTACATTTTGAATTTGTTGTGCTTTACGACTTAGTTTTTGTAACATAGGGCTTTTCTTTGTCATGGATTTTTGTATTGTAGAGGAGGAAGCACCAGGATCAAAGGTCATTTGTCTAGGTGGAATGTTTTCTTGTTGAAACTTACTAACATACTTATTCTCTATCCTCTTAGTGATGTCCAAATGACTTGAATATTCAAACAAAGGAGGGACATTAAAGGTCTTCTCTGCCTTAGTGAAATCCAAGGTGTGTGGACAATCAACTAAAGGAAGAAGGTTGGTGGGATGATCCACAGAGGTAGGAATTTGATTATTGTTAAATGAATGCTCATTTTCTACCCATGGAATGTTCTTTGTTAAAGGGAGCTCTTCATTCACTAATGCTTCATCTTGGCTAGGGAGAGTAGTGGAATTACTAAAGCTATCCCTAGTCTTCTCATTTAAGTATTCAGTTGTAGGGGAAGTAAGATAACTTATGGGATCATCATCAGCTTTTTCCTTGCTACTCATAGATAAGAACTTAGTTAAGCTTTCTAATATCGTAGGATGTTCACTCACGAGGGTTAAAAATTGGTCAAAAACAAGATCTTTGATAAATGCATGCAAAGATACCATTGAGAAATGACATGAAGGTGCCATTCCAATGTAAGATCAGATTTTTGAAAAGGTTTTCCAACTTTATGCAAAAGTCAAGTGCAAAACTATATGCAAAAATGACCTAGATGCTTGATTCTTGTACCTTTTTTAATGCAAATGAATGGAACAAAGGTGTTGTAAGGATTTTTATCAAGGGAAGAAAATTATATGTCTTATATCAGTCCAAAGAAGAAATAAGATCCTTCAAAACACACTCTTGATGCGAATTTACAATGATGATAAGTCAAAATATAGTGAAAATATGTCAAAATAGGCACTTTTTTCACCAAAACTCAATGCAAAAGAGCATGACAAAGGGTATTGTGAGGAAAATAATGATGGATAGAAAATTATATCAGTAATAATGGCCACTTAATGTCAAAATATCCAACACAACACACTTTTAGTGCCACTTAAAGTAAAACCCTAGTGAAATATAGCAAAAATAGGTTATTTTTCACGGTTTTTCAACTCCAAGACCTAGAAAAAGAGGTGTGGAAATGAATTTTAGGAGGTGAAGAAAATAAAATAAATTATATTAGTCACCTCAATCCATAAAATTGATCACAACACACTTGGAGTGCAAACTAGGCCAAACCCTAGGGCAAAAATAGTCAAAATGTGTAGTTTTTCGCCAAATTTTCAAGACAAGAGCCCATTAAAAGGGTGTTGTGAAGATTTTTAGGATGGGAAGAAAATTATTACACTAATAAAATAAAAATAATGCAAAAATACCCTTCACAACATGCTTATGATGCAAGTTTAGAGAGTCGATAAGGCCAAATTTAGTGAAAATCAGTGTTTTTGAAGCCCTAGGTTTGAGATCTTGACAGAAAATGCTATATGAGTGTTTTGAAGTCTGATTTATGATGAAAATGAAATGATCTCAGGCCTGAAAATTAATTCCAAGATTTAATATGCAAAATTCCAATGCAAATCTAATGAAACTGCATGAAAATTGCTAGTTTTTTGTTGAAATTTTCTATGCAAAAATCTAACTATTTTAAATTTAAATGCAAATTTACACTAAAATGAAAGACTACAGCCAAATTATAATTTGAATGAGACTCTAAAATCAGTATAAAAATATGAAATAATATTTTGCCTACTAACCCTAGATTTTGGAATTACTAGGTTTAATGAAAATTGTCAAAATTTCTACAAAAGCCTAGCAAATTGATGATGAAAATGTAATGCAAGTTATTGAATTTTTGTGTTTTTCTGTAGTTTATATCAGATCTAATGCAAAAATAATGAATTAGGGAAATTTAGAAAGAACTGATGCAATTTAGTAATCTATATGAAAATGCAAGATAGGGTTTTCAATTTTTTGCAAATTTTTCAATTTTTTTGTAATTTTCTCAATGCAATAAGATGAAAGACTATATGAATGAATGAAATCAATCCAAATCTAAACACACATACTTAGCAAGTTGCAATTTAAGTCCAAAAATATGGGTTCACCAAAATGTTTAGGGTAAAAATTGGATTGTTTAATGTTTAAGTTGTTAGATGTTTGAATCCTCCTTTCACCCTTAACATTCAAGGGTCTAGGGTCGAGTGGAAATGAACTATCATACCCTAGGTTGCTGTGAGATGTAGGGAAATTTGGATTAGGGTATTTAATTATCAATCTTCCTTCTCTTATGCTTAATTGATGATTAAAACCCTAATTATGCAAATATGGCAATAAACTGACGAATAAAAAAAAAGCTCTTGCAGAGAGATGTAAAATATCAAATCATAGAGTACCTGTTTTTAGGGTTCTAAGGCAGAAAAGTTGGGGACAAAAGAGTGGGCACCCAAGTCCAATGCCCTACTTTTTGTCTGGATCTGAGAACTCAGTCTGCAACTCTTTCCTGTTGTTCTAGAGATTTTCCCATCACAGAATGTGGAGGACTAATGAGCAGGCACCCAAGTCTAGGGTGCTATTTTTCCTTCTGTTCTATAATTCTAACACTTCAAGATGACTTCCTGCAACTTTACTTTGTCCAACTCCGCAACCTGTAACCTACAACCATGAAAACTTTGGGAGGGGGTTGTGGTGTTTAGAGGCTTGCCTTAGTCAAGCCCCGAAGGACACTTAAGTCTCTGAACACGATTATCAGATAGGGAGTGCGTACCCTTGTGAGTTAGAGGCAAAAACTAAAGGAAATGATGATGAAAACACAATATAATGTCACCTTATAGTGAAGATATCATAGGAGGAAGATGCTCTTCATTCCATGATGAAATGGATGCTCAAATCTACAAACACAAACACATAGACCACACAAATCTGCTCTTACAACACAATGAAAGCCTTGAATCACTTTGAGAACACAATAGCTTGCTAGTAATCATCTAGTTTCTAAATGAATGCCTAAACATTCATTTATATGCAACTACAAACACTCCCACCAAGATTTCATAAATTTAAACTTACCGTGTTGGTATAGGACCCAAATAATGGTCACAAGCCAACACCCAAAAATTGGGACTGCCCCAAAATAGGGTAGGACTAGGGCATGGGTGCCCAAGTCCTCCCCCCTATTTTGGATAGGGTCTAGCTCAAGGGGTCCTCCTAGGTCCCATTTGTCATGTTACCTAGGGCTCATTCCATCGAGATGCTAAATTATGAAGTAAGATGTCCTAAATGCATGCAAAAGACTCGGGAGCTAAACATTATGAGGGAAAAGCCCCCAAGGGGATATTTTATGACATTTCATATATATATCCGCATCAAGAGATTTAATCAACTATAGTCAGCTTCAAGAAAACTTAGAACATTTATTAAGAAGTATGCTCTGTCAGCTGAATCCATGCACAAACAATAACACGGACCAAAAACTTGTGTTCTCAAATCATCAATCATGTCAGCCAATACCACTGGTTATCACAAATTACTTAATCAACAACATTTCTTCATCTGGACGAAGATCAAATACTAGGTCGGCCTATTCTTCTTCTAACTGTACTAACTAACTGGAACCTGATACTCAGATGCTTATAACTTTTGAATTGTTTATCACCGGAGGCTACATTCCTAGATTTGGATAGTCCTGACAGTCCTTATTACTCCCTTAGATCCACATCACACAATGATTTACCACCAGAGAGATCTAGACCTAGATATCAAACCATGTCACATGCTCTATTTCTGACTACCCGGACATAGACAAATCTTCACTCTGACTTCTGGTGTGAATAGATTATGTAATGTAGTTTTGTAGGATAGACTTAGTTGCCATCAATGACAACACCTGTCATGCATAGCAATGTCTCTTGCCAACAAAAGATGGTACGAAGTTGATAGATGTAACATCCATCATTCAATGGTGTAAGTTCTCAACAACAAATTATGGTGATGAATGGTGCAGTCATGGTAGGAGGGTTCACAAAATGAACTATCCAGATCATGCAGCTAGAGTAAACACAATGGAAACAAATCAAAGATATTGAACAAATGCAGATTCAGTCATTTAGTATATCATAGAATTCAAATACAGATCGGTCGGCAACATGCGGGCTTATAATTAGGGCTTAAAGGCCTGATTTCATAATATCAGAATATGCGCAATATATAGCTTTGAAGTTCCCTTGCACAATATCTAAACTATCAACTATCACTATTATCATGAACTACTTTCCTAAGGATTTATTACATTAATATATATCATCTCTGGTACAAAAGATTCCTCCACGTCGGCCAAGGAAGATCACAAACTCTAATGAAAAGTTGTAACATGTGTACATGGATAGGTCGGACCTAATCATGAAGAGTTCCTCCACAAATGAATGCAATGATGTACAGATCTTGGGGAAGGTCAGCCATGAACATTGACTTATGTGTCATTAGGCTCCACAAGTTGAGAAGTGCTCCACAAATCTTCTCCTTTAGCTAATGTGTCTGAGACTGTCAGGATGCTCTATTTTGAGAAAACAATCGATCTTTTGATAGAGATAACTTTCTGGTACTTGATCCAAATGCTCTAAATTCTAGATATGATGTAGATGAATGAGTCTAGGTGCTAAGTCCAACTCCACAAGATGTGAAATGCAATTGCAGTAGAATGCGGACCAAAATACAGAAACTGCTACTGACTGAATTGCTTGAACTAAATTGGAAAATGAAAAGAAACAAACTGAAATACAAATGCTTTTGGTTGATGCCAGATTGCTCTTGAACCAGGGATGCTCCTGCATCAAACATCTGGGGTTATTGAAAAAGTGAGTCCCTCACTTTGCTAGGGCTAGAGGAAAACCAAGATGGTCCACCTTAGCCTAAGAAATCCATGATGAATCTTCTTCATGTCTTCCTTTCCACTTCACAAGGTATTCTTTGTATTGTCTTCCTTTGGTGCTGAGTCCAACTCTGTTGTCCAAAATGTCTTCAATCTGCTCTGATGCTTGTTGTGGTAATTACTTCTTCAAGTCCTTTGCCATGCTATCACTAAACTCTGCTTCATGATACTAATATAGGTCTACAAAGTTAAAAATAGGTGATATGCCCACTGTCTCTAGTAGTTCCACTTCATATGCATTTCCTAAATCAATTTTTTTTAGTATCTTACAAGGTCCAAACTTCTTCATTTTCAACTTGTTATATGTTCCAACTAGAAATCTTTCTTTTCTCAAGTATACCATCACTTCATCTCCAACTGCAAATTCTTTATGTCTTCTCTTCTCATCTGCTTGCTCCTTATACTTGTTCATCTCTTCCAAATGCTTCTTCCCCTGATTATGCATTGTCTCCATATGTTCTACAAATTCTTTTGCTTCTGCACTTCTCTTTTCCTCTACACTGATATCTCTTAATTCTACAACTCCTCTAGGATTCACTCCAGCAATAATCTCAAAAGGTGTTCTTTCGGTACTCCTATTTATTGAATTATTGTATGCAAACTCTGCTTGTGAAAGAATCAAATCCCAACTTCCTATCTTCTCTTCAATCAAACATCCCAACAAGTTTTCCAAACTCCTATTCACTACCTCTGTCTGTCCATTAGTCCGTGGATGAAAAGCTGAACTAAATTTCAAATCTATCTTCCTCTTCTTCCAAAGTGTCTTCCAAAAATATCCAAGAAATATAGCATCTCTATCTAAAATTATACTCTTAGGTAATCCATGCAATCTCAAAATCTCCTTGAAAAATAGGTCAGCTACATGCACTACATCAGTTGTCTTCTTAGAACATATGACATGAGCCATCTTTGAAAATCTATCTACCACTACAAATATAGAATCATGTCCCCTCTGTGTCTTAGGTAATCCCATCACAAAATCCATGCTTATGTCTTCCCAAGGTCTCTCTAGTACTGTTAAAGGTTTATACAATCCAGTATTCTGACTACTCCCTTTTGTAACTTGACAAACTCTACAACTCTATACAAATCTTCGAATATCCTTATGTATCTAAGGCCAAAAATTATTTTCACTCACCAAAGCTACTGTCTTATCCATGCCAAAATGTCCTACCAGTCCTCCACTATGTTTCTCCTTGATCAAATTATCTCTCATTGAACTTCTAGGTATGCATAACTAATTTCCTCTAAACAATATGTCTTCTTGAATGAAATAGTCCAACCATTTACTCCTATCTATCACAATAGGTTCCTTGCATGCTTTCCAAAGTTCTCCAAAATTAATGTCTCCCTCATACATGTTCTTCAATTCATCAAAACGTAACACTTCAACCCTTATCTCTTTCAACAAGTTCCTTCTCCTACTCAAAGCATATGTAACTTTGTTTAATTTTCTGCTCCTATGCTTCAACACAAAAGTATAACTCTACATGAACTCAACCCATCTCATATGTCTCTGATTCAACTTACCTTGACTATATAAATATTGCAAATCTTGATTATCTATATACAACACAAACTCCTTAGGCAACAAGTAATGTCTCCACTTCTTTAGGGCTCGAATTATTACATAGAACTCTTGATCATAAACTGAATATCTTCTTCTTGCATCATTCAACTTCTCACTGAAATATGCTACAGGTCTACCCTCTTGACTAACACTTCTCCAATTGCACTCCCACTTGCATCACAATCTACTTGAAATACCTTATTGAAATCTAGTAATGCTAAAATAGGTTTCTCTATCACCTTTTGCTTCAATAGTTCAAGCTTTTATCTACTCCTGATGTCCACTTAAAGTCCTTCCTGTCACCTCTCATTGTCTTTGTCATAGGTTTACATACTGAACTAAAATTTCTAATGAACTTCTGGTGGAAACTAGCTAATCTATGAAATGATCTAACCTCTCCAATTCTCTCTGGTGTAGGCCATTCAACAATTGCTCTTACTTTCTCAGGGTCCATCTTCAATCCTTCCACAAAAATCACAAATCCCAAATACACTAGTTCTTCCTTCATGAAACTACACTTCTTGATGTTTATCAGCAATTTCTCTTCTCTCAACCTTTGTAATACTTGTCTAAGGTGCTGCAAATGTTCTTATTTTATCTTACTAAGAATTAGAATGTCATCCAAATATAAAATAACAAACTCACCCAAGAATTTCTTCAAGACTTCATTCATCAACCTCATGAAAGTACTCGGTGCATTTGTCAATCCAAAAGGCATCACTAACCACTCATATAGTCCTTCATTTGTCTTAAAAGAAGTCTTCCATTCATCTTCTCTGATTCTAATCTAATGGTATCCACTCTTCAAATTTATCTTTGTGAAATATCTCACTCCACTTAAACAATCCATGATATCATCCATTCTAGGTAAAGGAAATTTATACTTAACTGTGATCTTGTTTATTGCTCTAGAGGCAATACACATTCTCTATTCTCCATCCTTCTTAGGTGCTAATACTATAGGTACTACACAAGGACTCAAACTTTCTCTGATCAAACCTTTCCTCAACAATTCTTGTATCTGTCTATTTAGTTCTTCATTCCCTACCAGTGTCATTCTATGTGCTTCTTTGTTAGGCAAACTAGCTCCCAGTATAAGATCCATGTGATCACTGATACTCCTTATAGGTGGCAATCCTTTAGGTACATTGTCAAATATAATGTCTTCATACTCTATCAGAAACTCTGTTATCTCCTCCAGTTGTGATTCTTCAGTCTCCTTCTTCAATGTTTCAGGCTTCTTAGGAATCAAAGCATAACACATATTCTCATGTCTCAAACCATCCAGAAATTTTCTTCCATATACCAAACAGATTCTAGCATTTCTACATACTTCACTCATAGGATCATCTTCCAAAGGAATCAAAGTAATTCTCTTCCCATTTGACATTATAGTGTATGTATTCTTTCTCCCATCATGTATAGCTTTCCTATCATACTGCCAAGGTCTACCCAACAAAATATGACAAACATCCATAGGCATAATATCACACAAGACTTCATCATGATATGATCCAATATGAAATTTTACCAAACATTGTTCACTCACCAGTACCTTATGATGATCCTGAATCCATGTTATCTAATAGGGCTTAGGGTGTTTCAATCTTTCCAACTTCAACTTAGTCACCATCTCCTTTGAAACTAGATTATCTGAACTACCACTATCAATTACAACTTTACAACATTTACCTCTTGATTTACATCTGGTTATGAACAAACTCTTCCTCTATGATGGTTCTTCATTTGTCTTCACTTGAAATAGTGCTCTCCTCATCACAAGTGATTCTCCTTTCTTAGGTTGACCAACTGAACTTGGTGATCCAACAGGTTCTTCTTCAACATAAGCTGTTCTTTCACTGTTCTCTATCCTCGTACTTGTATTCCCTTGATTACATTCAAATGCTCTATGTCCTTCACCTCCACACTTGAAAAAAGTGCCTCTGAATGTTCTCTTATCAAATCCTCTTCCTTCTCTTCTATATCCTTCATTCTGGTATGCACTAAGGTTTCCTCTCCAGTAAAATTTTTTGTCATCTGTCCAATATGCATTATTATCTAGATGTCATCCTTCTTGAATGGGCTGCCAGCCTTGTTCTACTCCACAAATGATCTATCTCCTCCAGAAAATGTTTTACCTCTCTAAAATTTACCTCCTCTGCCTCTTTGTCTCTGATCATGTCTCTTATTCAGCTTTTCTTCAACTTTTAGGGAAAACTCATATGCATCCTCCAAAGATGTCATCCTCACTAAAGTTAGTTCTTCTTGAATGTTTAATCTCAGTCCATTGATGTATCTAGCCACTTTCTCCTTGATTTCTTCACTATGTCTTGTCCTTATAATCATCTTATGAAATTCTTCAGTGTACTCCTTCACATATTTATCCTTTTGTCTCATGTTTTGTAGTCTTTTCAATAGTTCCAACTCATAGTCAGCAGGTATAAACTGATTCTTCAATTTTGTCACCATCCTATCCCACTTTGTAATCTTTTCTTTTCCTTTTCTATTTCTATCCAACTAAACTTCTTTCCACCATATAGCAGCATGTCCTTTCAACTTTGTCTTTGAAAATTTCACCTTCTCCAGATCTTCAACTTCTTCATATTCAAAGTATTCTTCCATGTCATTTATCCAGTCAATCAATTCTTCAGGATTCAAATTGCCAATGTAGTTTGGTACATCAACTCTAGGTCTCTTTCCAATCTTTGAAATAGCTTGCAACATCTTCACTTGAGCTAATTATTCTTCTTCATCACCTCCTAGGGTTTTGCCAATTTGTTCAATAGATTGAAATTCTTCTTCATCATCACTTTCAACATTAGGTCTAGGTGTCAATCCTCTTCACCTATCTTCTTCAATAGCATCCAATCAAATTCACATTGTTTTCATCATTTCCATCATCTCATCCATTCTACTAGCCATTGTTCCAATAGCAACTCTCCTTGGTGACATTCTTCCTAGGATCAAGTGCAAACTGCCTCAAGTTCAGCGCTCAGGCTACAAGGTGACAACTGCCTCACAATTGGCGATCGGTTGTGACACAAGTAGCCTGCCTCAATTTGGTGATCTGTCCACAGTGAGATATTATGGAATTACTTTGCCAACTTCACTCAATTTTCTCCCAAAGATTCAAACTTTCACTCTGATACCACTTGGTGCAGTCATGGCAAGAGGGTTCACAGAATGAACTGTCCAGACTATGTAGCTAGAGTAAACACAATGGAAACAACTCAAAGATATAGAACATATGTAGATTCAGTCATTTAGTATATCATAGAATTCAAATACAGATCGATCGGCAACATGTGGGCTTACAATTAGGGCTCAAAGGCCTGATTTCAAAATATTAGAATATGTGCAAGATATAGCTTTAAAGTTCCCTCACACAAAATCTAAACTATCAACTATCACTATTATCATGAACTAGTTTCCTAAGGATCTATTACATCAATATATCATCTCTAGTACAAAAGATTCCTCCGCGTCAGCTAAGGAAGATCACAAACTCCAATGAAGAGCTGCAACATGTGTACACGGATAGGTCGGACCTAATCATGAAGAGTTCCTCCACAAATGAATGGAATGATGTGTGGATCTCGAGGAAGGTTGGCCACGAACCATAGAACATTAAATGATGTGTCATTAGGCTCCACAAGTCAAGAAATGCTCCACAAGTCTTCTCCTTAAGCTAATGTGTCTAAGACTGTCAGGATGCTCTGTTATGAGAAAATAGTCGATTTTCTGATAGCGATAACTTTTCGGTACTTGATCCAAATGCTCTAAATTTTGGATATGATGTAGATGAATGAGTCTAGGTGCTAAGTCTAGCTCCATAAGATGTGAAATACAACTATGGTAGAATGTGGACCAAAATACAAAAACTGCTACTGACTGAAATGCTTGAACTAAACTAGAAAATGAAAAGAAAACAAACTAAACTGCAAACAAACTAAAATGAAATTTTTTTTTGGTTGATGCAAGATTGCTCTTGAACTAGGGATGCTCCTGTATCAATGAAGGTAAGCCTACAGTTTGTAGATTTCTTCTTGGTATAAGAAGATAACATTACAAAATATGAAAATTGTTATAGAGTAATAAGATTGAGTGAGTTCCACTCTTTTATAAGGTCAAATGCAAGTGTTGGTATGTGTTTTGGCATGCCAACATGTTGGAATAGTGATAGTTCCCCTACTTAAAAGGTGGTTAGCCTCAAGAGTTTTTTATGTTTACTTTGTAAGGTTAACCAAAATAAATCAGTAGGAGTGCTTATTAGTAGTCTTGTTCAAGGGGATCTAGTAGAATACTAAGAGTCATTGAAAAAAATAGTTCAATTCAACCTATGTTACCTCTAATCAAATTTAAATTCATGCTCATGAATCCACTTTAGTTTAATCTAAATTTCTAACTTCTGACAAATAATTTTGACATCAATCTAAATGAAAAATAATTCAAATCCTTACAATAGAAAGATTACCATCTAAATTCAAAATTATGTAACATGGAAGTTCAAAAGGCACTTGTATTTTCTTCCTCACACATATAAATTCATCACCATAAAAACCTAATGCTAATCGTAATCTAACAATGATATAAAAATACAAATAGAGAGGAGAGAAGAGGAGTGTTAAAGAATATAAGCTTTTTCTTCTCACACTCTATACACCATTTGGTGGACCAAAAAAATTGAATTCAAACCACTCTCAACATGACCCAATGTTTCACAACTAATATGCAAGATGGTGCAATCTATTAGTGTGAAAAAGGTGCATTAAATAACTAGTTATCTTTTGACTAGTAGACCTATTCACACATTTTCTTTAATTCACTTAGAGGATAAGATTCCCTTTTGTCTCACCTCATGTGGACTCAACACATGTCCTCACACTTGTCTCAAGTGTTCTAAATGTGTCATGCATTTTTGAAGGGTAGTCAGACTTAGAGTCCTACCATCTTACCTCATCGACCTTAACTTTATAAGAAAGGCCTCTTTGTACATTTCATTATGTTTTTTTTGATAGATTATTATCTTTGTTCTTTTTCTCAATTAACTTGTGGAAGAATTATTTGATGTTGCATTCTTATTGCTGTTGGACAACATGATATTAGAGCAAGGAATTGCAAGTCCCTTCCTGCATTTTTTATGAATCAAGCACCCAACCCTATCACCAGAGTGTCGTGGAGCCAAATGGACCCTACCGTTGAGTCTAGAAGGCTCAAGAAATGAAGAATAGACTTTCATTTGATGAAATTCAATAACTTCAATTTTTGCATGTTCTTTTGCCCTTGTACTTGAATAGTATGACTATACAACTTATACCATACATGTAAAAAAAATTGTAAAAAAGGGGAATTTTTTTTGCAGGATAAATTTGCCCCTGTTTGATATGAAGTTGTATGGGAGGACTGGACAGGGTGCTACAGGATTTTTATTTTTTGAGACCATTTGGCCAATTTTTCTCTCTCAAATTGACTCTGCTCTACAAGTTTTGGGCAGTTTTTTATTTGATTGTGTAGGTTTCAAACTGTATTAGGCATGTCTCTAGTTCTTGGTAGATCTAGAGGTTCTTGTCATCATTTTATTGCAGACCAAACATCTCTGGTTTGGTACAAGGATTCGGTGAGTTTCTTTCGGCTGCTACCTTTCCAAAGTATAGGTCACAATTCATCAGATCCATTGAGGTAGGTATTTTCATTTGTTCTTTGATTCTGCGAAGAGCTTCATTATATTGACTAGTGGAGTGACCATCAAGAGAAGAAAGATGTGACTTATGTTCTTGCATTGAGTTGGATCTGGTGTAATTATCCAATCATTGTACCTTTCTTCTCCTTTTGTCACTTCTTGCAAGTTCTCAGGGTCATTATTTTTTTGCACCGTGATATTTTTAATAGTGTGCTAGTTATTTGAAGTCATTGTATCTTTAGGTCATCAGATCCTCAAACCACACAGTTACCTTGCACAATACATGCAAAGTCTTCATTGATTCCTCATCGTCAGTTTCTACACTCAGGTTTGCATCAAGGCTTTGAGGTCACAATTCTTTATTATTTTTTGCAAGTTATTGCTCAGAAAAAAGAGTCTTCAAGCTACATGGTCAAAGGCTAGATTCAAGTTGACAAATCATGTTGTTTCTGGTTGAAGGATGTGGTTTTTTGCCTCCACGTATCTGACTTCACCCAAGCCATCCTCGGCCTTGCCATAGTCATCATTGTTCACCATTCCATTTGGTGCCCCTACGAATCTTCACTAGCTCTTAGATAAAGAGTCCCACTCAAACTCTTAGCAACCAAATTGACCCTCTTTGCCCCTCATCGGCCATGTAGGCCCTTATTCAGCACAATCTAACCATTCTCTTCACCATAGGATGATGGTTTGGTTGATTGCCTTTATTTTTTGGTCACCTTTATTTATTCTACATGTTGTGGTTCATTTACTACTCAAATTCTTTGGTAGATAGTTGATCATGGCAGCAGTTTAAGCATTGATGTTTTTTAGTCCCTGCCTTTGGCAAGGTAACTATTGTTTTCACCGTAATAGCATTTCTTTGGGCATTAGCATTTCTTTGGACGTTGGACTTTGTGCAAGTGTTATAATCAAAATTAGCCTAAGCTTTTTAGTCTATCCTTGGTATTATTTTCCATTGATATGTGTGCAATGACAATAATCAAAGTAAAACCAAAGTTGCATTGGCAATTTTTTTGCCCATTGGCAATTTAGTTGAGATAATTTTTGGATTCTTAATATTTTAGCTTGTCTTTGCATAGGGATTCCTTTCTTTTTGCTGTGTCACAGCGTGTGATCCAATTTCAACTCATGGCTGGTTTAAGATTTGCATGTCCTCATGGGTTCTAGCATGGATGCGTGTGGCCTGTTTTCCTTTGCAGACACTGATGTAGAAGAAGACCTTGGCGAGGAAGGAGTCAACACTCTGCTCCTACCGAAGGTGGGGAGGCAGAGCAATGTTTGTGTGGATGTCAGTATTGATCTGCCGGAAGAGCCGTGCCGCTAGTCTCTACTCCTCTGCTAACTATGAAGGCTGCATTTTGTTCACACCGCACATCAAAGTTGTGGAGAGGTAATACAAAAGGGTGGCAACAACATTATTAATATTATTATTGGGTAAACCCTAGAGAACGAGTGCCACCAGCATGATGTTGGTGAGGGAGGTGAGGAGGAGTTTGTTCCATCCATCTCTTTGCTGTGTGAGGACACCATGCATTTCTACCCGGTTTGCCGCTGCTGCCGCCACCAAATGCAGCTTCACTGTAATCATCTCTCCTGCTTCATCTTTATGGGGGTTTTGGTCCTCTGGACATGCAAATATTTTTACCATTGCCAAAAAGGCCAAGTTCACTGACATGAGGCCCTTCTATAAGTTTTATATGTTATCTCCCACTTTTTCTTCTTCTGGTTTATAAATTCTTTTCCCTGTTCTGCAGCTGGTTGCTTCTATTGCTGCTCAAGCACCTGCTATTCTTGGCATAGCACAGAGCCTTGTGCTGCCCTATTTGGGTCTTCGGCAACATTTTGTAGTTCTGCACATCATCATAACTGTATCTAGTCCCTGTTGCACACACTATAATCACACTGGCCAAATAGATGGCCACAATAGCCACCCATAACATTGCACCAAAATCGATGATATTCCTGATCTATATCATTAAATCTGCAATGGGTAGCCAATACGTTGTATCTAAAGAAGAAGCTATCTCACAGTCAAGAGACATAACTATTTCTTGAATGTTGAGAAGCAGAGGTGATAATGAAGGTTCACATGTGTGCCCTTAAATAAGGGGATCATCCTTTACAAAAAAGGTAAAGCTTATCGCCAAGAGATACTCATTGATTATCCCCTAAAATCTCTGGAAAAGGAGGGCAGTGGGACTATCAAGTCCAAGGTCTTTGTCTGAATTGAAGGTGAATACAATTTTTTCCTCCTCTGTGACCAGTTGCATGAGTAACTCATTATCCTTGTCATCAATCGTAGTGGAGATGTTTTGAAGAAACTTTCTCTAGCTAGGGCTGGGGTTCCAATAGAGCATTATGTAAAATCCCTTAGGCATAACCCAAAATTTTTGTTGTGTTGGAGATGCAGTCATCATTCTCTTTTTGAAGTTTCTGAATCTTATTGGTGTGCCTACTATTTTGTGCAGTGGAATGCAAGAATTTATAGTTAATATCCCCCCATTTTATCCATTGTTCCCCCTCTTCGCTTTGAGTGAATTTCCTTTTGTTTTTGAAGGGTGGTCATGTAGAGAATGAGATTCCATTCCTTTTTCTTGAAGTGTTTAGTTGAACCCTTTTTCACAAATAAAAGTTTTAATATCCTGAAGCTGGTCTTTTAGCTTGTTTGCTTGCACCAAAAATCTTCCCAAAGACTGTTCTATAACTATTTGATTTGAAATTTGAGGACTTTTGATTTTTTTGTGAATCTATATAGCTTCTAGGACATTGATAAACAAGTTACAAATCCATAATGACCAAAAGGAGGGCCAGAGTCACATTCTCTCTTGGAAGAGTTGCATGGCAAATCCCTAAGGGACAGGTCAGACAAAGACTATACTTTAGGTTCAAAGCTCCCATCAAAAGCATTTAATAAGCCAAAGAAAACATGAGATCAATCCCCTGATCTGCTACAATACCTCCAGGAGAAAATCTTCGTGCATATATCAAGTCTACTAACAAGATTATCAACATTAGAGAAGTATCATGAACAAAATGCAGTTAAATTAAATTAGATTGGTTAGGGAGTGAGATACATTTAATAGGAGGAACAAAATAAGCATCCCTCAACAAGTAATGCATGGATTCCATAATAAATAGGGAGGGGGCAAAGGGCAACCCTATCTTATAGATAATTGAAGAGAAAGGTTCAATGAGTTGCCCATTGACTTCAACTTGAGCAAAAACATTTTGAAACATAATATCAAGCATTCTAGAAAAAATATCTCCAAACACAAGCATCACAAGAAGAATAAGTTTTGAAAAAAAAGCTTCTGGATATGTTCATGTCGCCAGCAAACTCAGCAGCACAAAGGGGTCTTTGTTTTTTCTTATTCCTAACCCATAATATCAAGGGTTTTTATGTAGAAGTCTTGTCTCTACTGTGTACTGGAATGCTTTATTGCAGGGCTATATATTCATTCATGTTATGAGCCAATATATAATGTTGGTAAATAGGTTTATGTAGGATCTGACAATGTGATTTTGCACCTGGTGGAACTGAGCAAGAGGAAGCTGGGACGGTCATCATAGTTTTTGCAGTTTCGTAACATATTTTCCTTAAACTCCTTTCATGTTCAAATTAGTCCTCAAGTTTAATTCTTGAAAGAATTTGTTCTCAGAAACATGCACAAGATAAAAGCTTCTCCCACTTCTAACTATTGTGTTATGTTGTAATGGTACTGCCAAAATTGTAATATCTTTCTGAATGGTTTTTGCTTTATTTATATAATTGTGATTTCCATGTATTCAGTCCTAATTTAAAGAGGTGCTATCTACTATGTTTTTTCTGTCCATGTTAAGCCCAACTTAGGTTTCATTAGAAACTTAATGTTTTCATCATTCTCATCTAATTGTATGCAAATGGAACAAATCAACTAATTTATTCATCTAGCAGATATGTGGTGATGTTCTTTGTTCAGTGAATTCCAACTTTAACAGTCAATGGTACTCAGATACGTGTACTTGTTTCCTTCATTCTTTTGACCTTAACTTCTTGATGGTTTTGGAAGTAGCAGCTTATGGTTGAATATTAAGGTGACATTTTTATGGGAACTTGTTTAGAATTTTCTTATAATACAAAATTTATGATGTTTTTCTTGATTTTTTCTTGGTAGGCCTGCTATGTTTGTATTGTGATAGGTTACTATGAAGACGGGGATATGTAAGTTTTTTCTACCTATGAAAGAGTTTTGCTATACAAAATTTATGATGTTTTTCTTGATTTTTTCTTGGCAGGGCTGCTATGTGTGTATTGTGATAGGTTACTGTGAAGACGGGGATATGTAAGTTTTTTCTGCCTGTGAAAGAGTTTTTCTCATCATATGTCTTTAGCATTATCTCCTTTTTAAATGCTTGACTGAATCTTGATTTAAAATGGTATGGTTAAACTAGGGCTGAGAAAATGAAAAAGGCAAATGGAGTATATTTTCCAGAAGAAGTCAGTAGTAATTATGTGAAAGTCGAGTCACTTCAAAAGCAATTTATCCAAATGTAATTTGTCTTTCTGATCTCTAAGTACATTTATAAATTTGCTTCATGTTTTTTGGCAGAAACTCTATAAATGGTTTGTATAGCTTCTTCTTGTAGTGGACTATTTGCATTCAAATCATATCCTTCATTGAGATTTTAAGGTTAGTTAATTGTTTATTATTTCAGTGGACTATCTGCAGTCAAATCATATCCTTCATCAAGATTTGAAGGTTAGTTAATAAGGGACTGTACTTGTTTTAGCATTTCTCTTGGGAAATAGTAACATGATTGTAGTGTGCCAATTTCTTTACAGTGCTCAAATAGTTTTGACCTTACTTCTTCTGTGAGTTTCAAAACCATAATTTCAAGGTTGTATGATTTGGATATTTTTCCCTTGTGCTGAAGATAGAATAACTTGTGTTTTCTCAAGGTCCCAACACAAATTTATGATTACCAACACTAGCAATAGAAACTCTATCAATACACATACTAAACCAAATCAATTAAATCAGCATACAGTTTTTGACAAGTCAAACAGTTTGTAAGTGAAATCCATCTCCAACTATGAATGAATGCACCTCATCCTTTAACTGTATTCAACTTTGCCCAAGCTCCTTTCTCACCCTCCTATCCTTCATCAATTTTCTCACATTTACTACATCAATCTGCAAGTTAGCCACTACAAACATATTTGACAACAACACATAGGTTGAAGAATCATGTGGTTCCAATTCAAGACCACATTTTACTACATGTTTTCCCAGCTCTATGTTGCCATGAATTCAACATGCACCAAGCAAAGTCCTCCAAATTACTGCTACAAGTTGAAATGGCATCTCTCTAATAAAATTCTCTGCCTCATTGAAGCACCCAGCTCGGCTAAGTAGATCAACCATACAAGCATAATACTCCATTCTCAGTTTAATGTTGTGATCTTGAGTCATGGAATTGAAGTAGTTGCGACCTTCATTAACTAGACCTACATGACTACAAGCAGAGAGAACACAAATAAAGGTGATGTCATTTGATGGCATGTGAGCCAACTGCATCTCCTCAAAGAATTGAAGTGCCTTCTTTCGATGCCCATGCTGGGAATATCCTGAAATTATCACAAGTTAATTCTTTTTTTTCTTGTGAAATTCTAGGCATGGATATGGGCTTTCCTCTAATGGGATGTGAGGTAAGCCATGGTCACACAGTTCATCAGCCTTGTCTACACTTTAACAATTTACATTCATGGCAGCTACAGAAGCCTACTCTACAACCTTTGCCAATTGTGTTTTCTTGAAATCCTTAAAGCTTTTTCAACAAATTGTAAAAATCATTGTGTATTATAAACGGTTGATTTCAGCTTTCTAACTTTCTCAATTTTAATCAAAACTTGTCAAATTTTTCTGGGGGGCTTTCATCTCAGTATTAAATAAATTTTGGGGGATTGTGTGGCACAGTTTAAGTGCATAATTATGTCATATTCAACAATGGACTCTAAAATTGACTTGTTAACTCAACACAACTACCATAATTGGAAAGTCAAAGTTAAGCAACTACTTCAATCTAAAGGCTTATGGAGAATGTTAAGTAATGAAATGCCTAAACTTACAAGAGAATTTGAGCATTTTGTATTTTCCAAAAAACTAGATGAAGCCATGGGCATTATTAGTTTACATGTATCAGATAATCCTCAATTTCATTTCACAAATTGTACAAATCCTAAGGAAGTGTGGGATAGGTTATTTGATTTGTTTAATTCCATCAATGAGTTTCATAGTTTACAATTTGATGTTGAATTAACAACTTTGTCTCCTAATACATTTCCCTCAATTGAAGATTTTCCAATTAAATTCAAGTCTATACTTTATCTTCTTGATGGTTGTGGTAAATCTAAAATAGAAAAGGAAAGTGTCTTCTTGATATTGTCAAAGTTGAAAGGCCCATATCAGGTCTTCTCTTCTATCTTCTACTCTACTATTGATACACTTAGAATAGATTTCAAGATGCCCACTTTTACACAGTTTTGTGATAAACTCATGAAAGAACAATCTAATTTGCTCTCCATGGATGCAATCACCTCTAAAAGTTAGGCACTTTTGGCTCAATCATCTAAGAGTAAAGGACAAAAATTCAACAAATCTAAGGCCAATTCCAGTTCAGCAAGTGAGAATACCTCCACACAAAAACATAAGTCTGATAAGCAATTCACTACATCTTCTAAGTCAAGTGAGAATCCCTCTAAGACAAATAAGAAGAAAAGTAAATGGCCATGTTCTTATTGTGGAAAACCAAGTCATAATATGATTCATTTCTTTCAAAGGATGGAAGCCATGGTAGAGACAATAAAGAAGCACAATATTTCCTTACCCAAACCTAGTAAAGGACATGCCCTTACAACTAGGGTTTTGGATATATCCAACAATAGTTGGATACATGACTTAGGAGCCTCTCATCACATGACTAAGTCACATGATCTTCTTAATCATCTTTCCAGGATAGTTTGACATCTCAGATTATAGTGCACAACTATACATAGATTCCATTTTTAGGGTCAGGTTCTAGTTAGTTGACAAATGCTTGCATTGAGGATGTACTCTATGTTCCTACTATTTCTGTCAATCTTCTCTTCATCTACTATATTTTCCATACGGGGAAAGGCAAGATAGTGGAGTTCTCCCCACATGATGCAGTTATTCGATAAATACAACATCTTAAGAATATCAAGTTGCTTCAAGAAAAGTTGATCATGAATAAAGATTGTATAGGTTTCATTTTATTGAGTCATCTTGTGGATCATCACACATTGCCCATGCAGATTATTTAAGTCAAATTTGGCATGAGAGGTTTGGACACCTCAATTATAGATATCTATTCTTAGAACACATTGATATACTGAGAGGGGGGTGAATTAGTATATGTCAAAACTTAATCCAAATTAACTTTATCAACAAAATCTTTTACTGCATTAAACAGATGATAAAGAAAATTAAGCAATTCAAATCACAACACATAAGCACACATCCATAACACTAGATTTACATGGAAAACCCTAGAAGGGAAAAACCACAGTGAGCAAGCTACTTGGATCTACTATGTAAATCCAACCTCACAAATAATAAAATAGATTTACAACAAGTTTTATGGGATACAACCCAAAGGAAGATGTAACTCCCTGAATCACAATACTACAACACTTATAGAAAGAGGCTACAACCTCTATACATCACACTTGATGAATTTCATTGATCAATCACCTCCATAGCATGAACGCCCTTCACACTGACACAAATCTTCAACATCTCTACACAACAAACTCTGCTACCTTCAACACATTTCCACACACATACAAACTCAGATCCATACTCACACATACATCCTCACATACTCATACATTTCATACCAAACAAGACCTTTCATTTATATCTTCTACAAGCTTCAAAATATTTCTCATTCATCGGCCAAGATGAAACGTGTGGCATGAAATGTATAATGACCATAACAAGTCAACACCCAGAAACATGTAGAAATCTAATGTGGTTCAAACCAAGTGATAACCAAGACCTATTCTTCCTTAGCACACATCTCCACACTGGTGCACACTTCCAAACACTAGGCACAATCATCAAAACACATCAAGTTGGTCCAGTAAACACTTATCCTTCCACAAATTAGCTCCAGACCTAAAGCGGTACCAGAGAGACCAATTAACACCATGAAGAACACCTTATAGACATTATATGACATGCAAGAATATTCTCAAACATTCCTTTATCTAAATTATATATTTTCTTTCTGGCACAAACAAACAGGCATTAAACCCCTCATCACTTGCAAATATTGAACACATAGTCTTGAGATAGAAAATTGAAAAACAAACTTACAATACACTTCAACTCCCGAAACTTAGAATGAACAAACATACAAACCATTTGAACTCATCCTCCAAACCAAAATGCCACATAATGTAATGAAGTGAAATGTGGTGGCTTTTACTTTCTCCTTCTGGCAACTCTAATCATTAACATGATATGTTTTTGCTCTGCTGACTCCAGAGAACTTCTGTGGTACAACTTATCAACTAAAACTTGAATATATCATACCTCATAGTTGTATCTGACTAAGTTCCAAGCTGAAAGACCACATCTTCAAACACAAAGAAATTTAGATCATTTCTCTGACTATTTTTTACTGCAACAATACAAAACCACTGTCTTCACTTTGCAAGCACTAGAATCTTCTACAGTAACTTCTATGCCCTGAAATTAGGAATATACCTTCTTCACACCTATCTCTATCTAACTTCCACACTACAAAGCCATACCTTCAAATGTGAAAGAATGTTAAGAATTCTACCAAGCTTCTTTAGTGAAACTTCCTATGCCTTGGACTATCTGAAACTTTCTTTCAATACTAAAGAAATACTTTTCATCAAGAAACAAAGAATACAACATTCACCACATTAGAGACTTCATTCACAACACCATAAACAAGATCACAACTCTTTTCAACAAAACAAGAATCTTCATGTTAGCATGAACTTCAGAAGATATGGTACAACTGTGTACAGATGATACTAATCCATCTTCTTAACTTCAAAACTCTTTTGATCAACACTCATATGTCTATGCCTCTAACCATCATAGCATATGTACATCAGTTTGCTTTCTACCTCACAACACTTCTAATAACTTACTCTACTATCTTCACTAATAACCATAATACAACAATCTCCCCTTGTCATCACTATCCTTTGACATCTCTATTGACATCACTAATCATCACTGATCAACACTCCACACCACTGTTGACATCAATGACAACACATATGCAACAATCTCCTCCTTTGGCATTGATGGAAACACTTAACCTAATATACAAATTTCTTCCCCTTTGACATCAAGGAGAAAGGGCTAGTGGTCTTCTTCTCTATCTGCAAAGACATATAAGCTACCCCTATTTACATTAGTCTTGGTCTTCCTTTATTACTCCTTATCTTTCATCTTTCTTGATTGTTTCATCTTTGTCATCCTTCATAAACTATTATCTACTTGTTCCCCCTAAGAGGTAGTCATCATAATAAAAATATACTTTGATCTCTCCTTGGACAAATGCACCATCTATGCATCTAGTTAGAAGGAGGGATAACAACCTCTAAATTATGTCTGATATACTCAAATGTGTCCTTAGAAAGTGCCTTTGTAAATATATCTGCAACCTGATTCTTTGTAGGCACATACTCTAATTTGACCTCTTGACTTACAACCTTCTCCCTCAAAAAATGATACTCGATTGATATGTTCTTGGTTCTGGAATGCATCACTATATTATTTGAAATATTGATGGCACTAGTATTATCACAAAGAATAGGAATGGGCTCATCATATACTACCTTGATATCCTTCAATGTTTGTTTCATCCACAACACTTGAGTGCAACAGGATGTTGTAGCTATATATTTTGCTTCTGTTATTTATAAGGACAATGAATCCTACTTCTTACTAAACCATGAGACCAATCTATCTCCCAAAAAGAAATCTCCACCACTGGTACTTCTTCTATCATCAACACTTCTAGCCCAATCTGCATTAGTATAAGCACTCAAGGAAAAGTCATCACTCTTTTGATACAGCAATCAATATTCCAGAGTACTCTTGAAATACCTAAAAATTCTCTTGACTACATTCACATGTGTTTCTTTAGGATTATCTTGAAACCTTGCAACCAAACACACAACTTGCATAATGTCAAGCCTTGATGTTGTTAAGAGTCTGATTAGCTTAAGTTGACTCATCATCCTTACTCAAATGACAAACTATTACCATAGGAGTACTCACTGGTTTGCAATCTTTCATCCCAAACTTCTTCAATATCTCCTTGACATACTTTACTTGAGAAATAAATAAACTATCAGCTGATTGAGCAATTTGCAGTCCAAGAAAGAATGATAACTCACCTATCATAGACATTTCAAATTACTTTTGTATTTCTTCTCCAAACTTCTTACACATCTCATCATTGCCACCAAAGATTATATCATCAACATACACAACAACTAACAAAATTTGTTCATCCTCAATTTTCATGTAAGATTACTATCTACGGTACCTTTCTTGAAGCCCTACTGGAGTAAGTACTTGTCCAATCTTGCATACCAAGCACTAGGAGGTTGTTTGAGCCCATACAAAGCATTCTTAAGTTAGCATGCCATGTTCAAATCTTCTGATAACTAAAATCCATTAGGCTACTCTATGTAGACTTCTTCTTCTAAGTCACCATTCAAGAATGCAGACTTGACATCCATTTGATATACCTTGAAACCCTGTGAACTAAAAATGTAAGAAACATTCTAATTTCCTCCATTCTTGCTAAAATGTCTCCTCAAAATCAATTCCTTCTACTTGGGAATAACCTTTGCAAACCAACATTGCTTTGTTTCTTACCATTTCTCCATCTTCATTCAATTTTTTTTTTGAACATCCCTTTTGTCCCTATCACATTCTTGTCTACAAACCTTGGCACCAATTCCCAAGTATGATTGTTCTCTATCTAATTTAGTTCTTCTTCCATTGCTTGGATCCATCCTGCATCCTTGCTAGCATCAGCAAAAGTTTTAGGTTTTATGCTTGACAGTAAGGAGAAGTTTACCTATTCATTTTCTTTTGCAAATCATCTTCTTGTCTGCACTCCTTCATTCTTGTCACCAATGATCTAATCTTCTAAATGATTCTTCTAAACATACTTAGCAAGAGTCTTGGTAGTCTTATCTTGTGTTTCTTCCTTTTCTTCAACTTCTTCTTTTTCTATGCAGGCAGGTTCATCTAACCAACAATCTTCTTGGTCATATGTGATTTGATGTAACTCTTCATCAACCCTAACGTTTTCACTCTTAACTATCTTCCTCAACCTTTTATTATAGCACTTGTAAGCCTTGATCCTAGTTGAGTATCCAAGAAATATTCCTTTATTAGACCTAGAGTCAAACTTTCCCAAACCTTCTTCACCTCTTTTGATGTAGCACTTGCTTCCAAAAACTATGAAGTACTTGACAGATGCTAGTCTTCCATAACATAGCTCATAAGGTGTCTTGGTATTGTTCACTCTTAGTTACCCTCTATTAAGAATATAGATAGAAGTACAGACTACTTCTTTCTAATATATATCAGGCAACTTCACTTCACTCAACATTATTCTTTCCATCTCCTGAACTGTTCTATTCTTTCTTTCCACTACTCCATTTTGTTGAGGATTTCTTGTAGCATAATAGCACCTCTTTATTCCATGTTCTTCACAAAATTCCTCAAACTGACTTGATGCAAACTTACCACCTCTATTAGACCTTAGACATTTGATTCTAGCATTCATTTCATTTTCAACCATGGACTTGAAAATCTTAAACCTACTGAAAGATTCTAATTTCTCTTTCAAAAATGTAACCCATGTCATTCTAGAGAAATCATTAATGAGAAACATAAAATACCTTTCACCTTGTAGACTCTTTGTCTTGGTAGGTCTACACAAGTCAGTATGAACGAGTTCCAATGGCCTTGTAGAAGAATACTCCTTGGACTTGAATCTTATAATTGTCTTCTTCCCAATCTAACATTCCTTGCATAAGGTACTTATAGGCTTGATGATATTTGGCATGTCTCTTACTGCTTGCATGGAGCTGATCTTCAAAAGATTTTCAAAGTTGATGTGCCCCATCCTATTGTGCCATAGCCAACATTCATTTGTTTGTCCTAGAAGATAAGTCCTTCCATTGACACCTTTTATATTGTTCAAGTTGTTCTCTATCTTAGCACCTTCTGCCACCAATCTTCCAGACTTTACTCTTTTAATTTCACACTCTATATCATGAAATATGAGATTATATCCTTTGTTGCACATCTGAATTACACTGACAAGATTATGCTTAAGACCTTGTACATAAAGAACATCTTCTGTCCTGGACTTCCCATCAATACTTATGGTACCTTTTCCACAAATCTTTGTAATAGAATTGTCTCCAAACTTGACTGATCCACCATTCCACTTAACAAAATTGATGAATTTTCTTTAATCACCTATCATGTGGCTTGTACATCCACTGTGTATTACCTAGAGATTTGTTTTCCCTTGAGCATGAAATGGTTTTTGGACAATCATTGAATTTTGAACTTCATTGTTTGTTTCTAGTCTTTTGGAGGAATCACTTTCCTTGACTTGCTCAGCAACATCTATCAACTGAGTTTCTGATTTTGTTAATCCCCTCCTACAATAGCTTGATATATGTCCAACATTGTTTCAAATTTGACATACCACATTGACATCTACTAGTGAAGCAAGAGAATTCCTACTTACAAGATTTCTTCTATTCATTTAAAACTTGCAATCCATAGCCTTATGACTAGATTTATTGTAGATGAAATAATAACCAAATAAAGTATGATTAAACCTATTTATGGAGAATTGTCTTGCATGAAAAGGTATTCCTTGAGGCATGATGAGATATACTCCTTTAGTGTCATCTGGACTTCTAAACTTTACTTTTTCCAATTCCCTTTTGATTGATGGAATTTCTTTCTCAAGTCTTGTCCATTATTTTGTCTTAGATTCAATCAAAGCTCTTTGTTCTTGATTCTCTTTCCTTGCATAGTCTGGGTTTTCAAGAGAAAAAATAAATTCACCTTCAAAATCAACTTCACATTCTTCTTCATCTACAGTCTTGTCTGAACCATCATGTATCACCATGGCCATGAATAGATATTCTCCCCTTTCATCATCTGATGAGTAGTGATCTACTTCTTTTGTGGAGCTGTAGTCTTGTTTGGAAAGGAGATTTCTCTTCAAATTGATCCTCTTGAAACCCTTGTTACTATTTACATTTTCTCCAAAAGGACATTTAGAAGCATAATGACCAACTCTTACACATTTAAAACATTTGAAAGGTATCTTACCTTTATACTTTCCTGATCCCCTATTTAGCTTTCTCACAAAGTTTGATTCTTCTTCCTCACCTTCACTGTATAAATTAGATGTTCCTTCATTCTTCATAGATTTGAAAGCAAATTCTCTTTTGTATGGATCTAT
This sequence comes from Cunninghamia lanceolata, assembly GCA_027924645.1. NCBI lineage: Eukaryota > Viridiplantae > Streptophyta > Pinopsida > Cupressales > Cupressaceae > Cunninghamia > Cunninghamia lanceolata. The sequence goes on from BSBN01000697.1 coordinate 3,750,901, forward strand.
GACTTCATTTCTCATCTCATAGGTAGTGAGGGACCCAAACAACTCTTCCATGGTAAGTGTCTTTAGATATTTTTCTTATTCAATTATAGAAACTTTTGAATCAAATCTATGAGGGAGAGTTCTCAGGAATTTATTCACAACCACTGACTCAACTTGATCTTCACCTAGACTTCTAATTCCATTGAATGATTCATCTACTCAAATCAAATAGCTAGCAATGTTTTCCTCTTCTTTCATCCTTAGATTCTCAAATAGCATTTTGTAAGATTGTAATTTTTCTTTCTTTACTATGTCATTTCCTTCATAGAGATTTGTGAGCTTCTCCCATATCTCCTTGGTTGTCTTGCATTGCACTACATTGACAATCTCTGCTCTAGTCAATCCACTTAAGATGTCATTCTTGGATTTAGCATTGGTTTCATGAGTCTTCTTCACATTTGGATCTATAATAAGATGTTTGGATTCAGTATATTAATCCATTGCATCTCTCCAAACATTATACCCTATTGAGGTAAGATAAGCTTCCATCCTTACACTCCAAAAGGTATAGTTACTTCTATCAAACATTGGTGCTTTAGAAGAGGACTCTTTCTGAGCCATGTGTTCTACTCCAAGATCTACCTTTAGTTGTTAGGCTACGCCAAGGAACTCAACTCTAATACTAGTTGTTAGAACACACTAATATACTAAGAGGGGGTGAATCAATATATGCCAAAACTTAATCCAAATTAACTTTATCAAACAAATCTTTTTACTGCATTAAACAAATGATAAATAAAATTAAGAAATTTAAAGAACAACACATAAGTAAACATCCATAACACCATATTTACGTGGAAAACCCTAGAAGGTAAAAACCACAGTGAGCAAGCTGCTTGGATCTACTATCCAAATCCAGCCTCATAAATAATAAAATAGATTTACAACAAGTTTTATGGGCTACAACCTAAAGGAAGCTGCAACTCCCTGAATCACAATACTACAACACTTACAAAAAGATGCTACAACCTCTGTACATCACACTTGCTAAATTTCACTAATCATTCACCTCCCCAGCATCAACAGCCTTCACACTGACACAAATATTCAACACCCTACACAACAAACTCTACTACCTTCAACACACTTCCACATGCACATACACACTCACATCCACACTCACACATACATCCTCACACACTCTCACACACTCATACATTTGATACCAAACAAGATCTTTCATTTACATCCTTTGAAAGCTTCAAAATCTTTCTCCTTCGTCAGCCAAGATGAAATGTGTATCATGAAATGTGCAATGGTCACAACAAGTCAGCACCCAAAAACATGTAGAAATCCAATGCAGTTCAAACCAAGTCCTATTCTTCCTTAGCACACATCTCCACATTGGCACACACTTCCAAACACTAGGCATAATCTTCAAAACACATCAAGTCGGTCCAACAAACACTTATATCCTTCCACAAATTAGCTCCACACCTAAAGTGGTATTGGAGAGACCAATTAACACCATGCAGAACACCTTAAAAGCATTATATAACATGTAATAATCTTCTCAAACATTCCTTTCTCTAATTATATATTTTCTTTCTGGCCCAAACAAACAGACTCTAAACCCGACATCACCTACAAATACTAAACACACAGTCTTGAGATAGAACATTGAAAAATAGACTTGTGGTACACTTCAACACCTAAAACTTGGAATGGACAAACATATAGACTATCTAAACTCATCCTCAAAACAATAATTCCACATAATGGAATGTGGTGAAATGTGGTGTCCTTTACTTTTTCCTTCTAGCAACTCTAATCAGCAACATGATATGTTTTTGCTTTGCTAACTCTACAGAACCTCTATTGTACAACTTATCAATTGAGACTTGAATATATCATACCTCACACCTGTATTTGAGTAACTTCCAAGCCACAAGATGACATCGTCAAACATAGAGAAATATAGAGCATTTCTCTAACTCTTTCTGACTGCAACAACACAGAACCATTGTCTTCACTCTGCAAGCACTAGAATCTTCTATGGTGAAATTAGAAAAATACCTTCTTCACACATGTCTCTATCTAACTTCCACACTACAAAGCTATACCTTCAAATGTAGAGGAATGTGGAGCATTCTCTAGAGCTTTTTTCAATACAATTTCCTCTGCCTTGTACTATCTGAAACTTTCTTTCAATACTAAAGTAATTCTTTTCATCAGGAAACAAAGAATACAACATTCACCACATCAGAGACTTCATTCACAACACCATACACAACAATCACAAACCTTTTCAACAAAAAAATAATCTTCATGTTAGTATCAACTTTAGAAGATAAGGTACAACTATGTATAGATGATACTAATCCATCTCCTTCACTTCGCAACTCTTATGACCAATACTCCTATGTATGCTCCTCCAACCATCATAGCATATGCACATCACTTTGCTTTCTACCTCACAACACTTCTAATCAATTACTCTATGTCTTCACTGATCACCATACTGCAACAATCTCCCTTTGGCATCACTATCCTTTGGTATCTTTGTTGACATCACTAATCAACACTCCACAGCACTGTTGACATCAATGACAACACATATGCAACAATCTTCAGTAGTTTATTAGACATGATATGGTACTTGGTATTCCAAAGGTTTCATGCATGGATGGATTATGTTGAGGTTGTGTCCTTGGCAAGCATCATCAGGATCCCTTTCCTAATGGAAAGGCTCACCATACCTCTACCTTTCTTGAGTTGGTTCATAGTGACTCATGTCATTTCCAACTTCATATTTTTTAGGAGCCAAGTATGTACTCACATCATTGATCTCCACAGAAATCCTAAAGAAAAATAAAGGAGGTTCTTTAGACTACTAAAGGGATCTCCATTTATCAAAAAAAGTATACCATTGACTTTCTTCATCATTTTTGCATGGTTGATTGTAAGCTTGCACCTACACCATTTCAATCTCATGTAACTTTGATTGCCACTTGCACTTCACCTTATGTTGATGCTACTTTGTACAGATAGTTAGTTGGTAGTCTTTTGTATTTGACACACACTCGTCCTGATATCACATTCACTATTGGGCTTATCTCCTTCTTTTCACATGACCCTCATGAGAGTCATTGGTAGGTAGCCACACATATTTTGAGGTACATTCAGGGCACTACACATTTTGGCATTCAGTACATACCAAAAGCATCACACATCATATGCTTCACTAACTTAGATTGGGCTAGTTATGTTTACTCACGAAAGTCTACTTTTGGTTTTGTTTTTTGCCTTGGTTCAAGTCCCATTGCATGGTCTTGCAAGAAAGAAAACTACTATTGCATTATCATCTATTAAGGTTGAGTATCAAGGTGTAGTACTTGCTAGCCAGGAGGTTTTATGGCTTTGACAACTTATGATAGTGTTTGGTCTACCACCTGATCATCCTACTATTATTGTTTTGATAACCAAAGATCCATTCATATTTCTCACAATCCAATTGAGCATCAGAGGACAAAGAACATTGAGATACAAATGTATTTGATTTGACAACTTATCCATTATGGTGTTCTCTTCTTAGAGTATTTGTCTACTCAGGAGCAAATTGCAGACATCTTCACTAGACCTTTGGTATAACCTCCCTATTCTGAGTTGTGACATATGCTTGGTGTGAAGAAAGTTGTCCTTGAGGGGTCATCTTGAGTCCTCCTTCCTTTGTATCTTTTTCAGAGAGGAGTTTTTTCCCATTGGGTTTTCTCCTTTTCTTTGTATATGAGAGACTTTAATGTACATGGGTACCTTATTAGGCCTTGTTTTTGGGACCCATCTTTTATTTTCTCCCTGAGTATCAGTTAAGGATGGGGTGTTAGTGTGAAAAGGCACATTATGTAACTAGTTATCTTTTGACTAGTAGACCTATTCATGCCTTTTCTTTAGTTCACTTAGAGCATAAGATTCCCTTTTGTCTCACCACAAAAGAAAAAGAAAAAAACTAAAAAGTGGAGCAACAAAATTTCATTGCATTGAGTTTCAAAATGTTTCCAACCCTCTGTAAAGAGTTGCAATTAAATATTTATAGCTTTGTTGGAGAGGTAAGGTGAAAATCCATTCCTTCAAGAAAACTAAATAAGACAAAATACAAATAGAAGACCAAAAGTAATTTGACATTCACTTTTTCCTTCTATCCATTCATTATATTTCACTAAAAATTTGATAGCACCCTGGTCCCTCCCATATTTATAGGGAGGAAAATCAAGTCCACAAGTCAACTTTGATGATGGTTAGGCTGGCCCTAAACTTCAAATTTTCTTTTTGGCACATGATGTCAGCTCTTTAATTCAAAATACTCTTTTCTTAAGCCTTGTATAAAAGTAAGTAACTTATTTCATTTGAAACTAGATTTGATAGATGTGATCTAGATACAAAATCTCTATGCAAATGTTATGCTCTCTATGCTATTGAATTATTGCAGGTTTCTATTGATTAAGTGGAAAGACTTTGCTCTTGGAAGGATTTGTAAGAAGGCTAGGAAATGAGATATTGAGTCTATCTCATTTATTCCTAGGTTGAAGCACTTTGCATGATTGGGAGAAGGGTTGGAACCACCAAAATGAGATTGGCATGAGTACCCTCCAAGGGTATGGTTGCATTGCCTTCTTATTCAGCAAACCATTGGTGAATCCACATCCTTGAGGTGAAGTTGTATGTTTCCTTGAGGGAAACATGTATATCTTCGATCATCCTATTCCTATTTTCTTGAGTCATCTAGGGATAGGGTTTGATATATTTGATTAGATCTTGCATGTTGCTACTTACACTTACAGTTTCTGAGCACACAGAACATCTGGTTCTAATCTTGTCTATCTGTGAGGTATGAATACTAAAACAGGAGCTTGACTAAGGCAAGATCCTATATAGACAACATTTTTTCCTTATTTTTTGTGTGCAAATTGAAGGAATAGGTTTCAAAAGACAACAATTGGTAAGATAGAAGGTTTTACAAGTACAAATCTAGTAAAGTTATTAGTTTCTATAAAACTCTAATTAGGGTCTAGGGCACCTAGCACCCTAGTACCTCTAGAATTTTCATTCCAAGTTCCTATTCTACTCTTTTTCCTCATCTTTGCTATCTATATTGATTTTTTGTTTCTATTTCCTATAGTCATCTATAGATCAATTATTCTCAATTAGGGTTTGATCATTTGCCCTAGCTAGATTGGTTGAATTTGGTTTGACATTCATCTATACAAAAAATAGGTAAAACCCCTATAGCTTGGCTCTCCCTCAAGGGTAGAAGCCAAGATCAGTTTGTGTCTCAATGTTAATGGAAGAGGGTTTTGACTTAGTTTAACCTCTTGAGCTAGGTGTCTTTTCCATACAACATTTTGGTGAATCCAACTCTTCTTACACTCTCGCATCCTTATTCATCTGAAAAAACTTTATTTTCTATCATAGATCTTATTTATATTAAGTTCATTCTTCATTTTATTGCTTACATATAATACATTTTGCATTTAAATCCATCATTAGGGTAACAAAATCCTTGCATTTCCTAGAAATATAGCTAGTCTTGAACCTAGGGTTTGTAGATTAGCATGTTGTTTCAGATCTTTGTAGCATTGTTAGGTTGATTAAAGTAAATTCATTTTTTGTACCTTATCATCCTTTGTTTTTAGAGCATTCTTTACATCTTTACATGTGAAATTTGAAAAAAAAAGTATTTGATTTAGATTGGAAAAAAACTATACTTATCATATTGTTTAAATTTCATGAGATTAGGTCATTATAGTGAAATATAAATTTCTGATCTGATGTTTTAGATCTGACTATAACTAAGTTTTATATACATTTATTATTTATGCATCTTGCATTCATTCATATGCATTGATTAGGGTTATCTAAAATCTCATTTTATGGTAATTCTAGCTTCAAAATTGAAATTTTTTTATTATGTTTTAGCTAGTCATTGGATAACATAATTAAATCATTATTTTTCATAGCTTGGTATATTTCATACTATGCATAAATAAAATTCATTTCATTCCCTCTCCTTTACTTTATTACTATAAGGTTTGAAAGAGTAGGGTATGCAACTATGTCAGATTACTTTATTCAAGATTTTAATGCATTTCATGACACATTTAGTAGTGATGATTTTTACATGTTATATGAAGTCTTGGATGACTTCATCTCTAAAGAATCATCCTCTACATCTCCTAAACCATCTCTATTTCAAAGAATAATCAATATAATTTATTTCTAGTTCTCCAAAAGAGCCTAAGAAACCCAAAAATGTTGTACATCTTCGTAACGATGCTCCTCAATCACAATCTCTCACAATAGGAAGTTCTTTAAAAACATCTAGACCTCCTAGTTAAATCTTAAATTATGCAAAGAAAATCACTAAAAATAGTCCACTCAATCAAAATGTGTCACATCAACCCATTCATCATGAAGCTACTCACACATACAACACTATAAACAATAAACAAAAGAAACAATTACAATTTGTTCCAGCTTCTCTTCCACCTTCTCAACCTATTATTTCTCAAGCACCTCATCTTCCTACTCATACTAGTAGAGATTATGATCTTGTTGAGCAGCTTCATGCTACTCTAGTAAATATCTCTTTATGGGAGTTGATACAAACATCACCTACATACCACAGAATGCTCTAAGAAGCTTTACAAAAGATGATTTCTCCACTTGCTATTAAGACAAATGATGTAGAAGATCTATTAGATTGAATGCTTGTGATAAAAATAGATATTATTTTTCAACCACATGAATTACCTCCCATAGAAGTTCAAAAATAATATGATCCTCTTATGATATTTGTCATCATTAATAAAATGAGGGTTAGATGTACCATGATTGATGGTGGATTAGGTATTAATGTTTGTGGAATAGACTTGTTACATAAAATCAATGTTGATACATCTCTTATTAAAATAGATAAACTCAACATTCGTGGCTTTGATAATCTTGGTAGACAATAATTGGGTACTATCACCTTACATGTTAAGGCTGGACTTGTGACACTGCCTACCCTTATCCATGTCATGCCTAATACTCTTTCATACAATCTTCTTCTTAGTATACCTTGGATTCATACCATGGGGGTAATCCCATCTACCCTTCATCGATCAATTAAGTTTACTTATAATAATCAGCTCCAAACAATTAAAGTTGATCTAATTCCAGAAAGTTGTTTACAAACTGAAGCTAAAAATATATCATATTTTAAGCCCTTTACTTTCATTTCTCCTCTTTCTAAATTAAATTCTTTTCCCCCTCCTGTAGAGGTTATTGTAGAGGAATCTAATTCACCTTTGAATACACATTTTGGTGATGATTGGGGTTAGTTATACTTTACACCTACCTTTGTGGGGGAGTATAAAGTCTTGCCATGAAAGATGGAAAATTCTAATGTTGCTTCAATTTCTACTCCTAAGACACCTAAGATCTCTTTGAAAAGTAAAGATGATAATACTTATTCTTATACTACATAATATGAGACCTATCAGGCACCTCCTTGCTCTATGGAAATGGCATCTATTTATGGTCAAGGTTTTAGAATTCTCTCTCAATGCGGATACAACGCTAATGGTTGTGGTATAAAGGAGAAAGGTACTAAAGTCCCCTCAAAGGCTAACCCACATTACTCTTTATTTGGACTTGGATATCATCATTTACAGCCCACTAAAGTTGCTCATCGTCTTAATATAAATGTAAACTCGATCCCTTCATCTACACTTAATTGGGTATTCCTGAATTGATTGAAACAAATTGTGATTCTAAAAATTTTCCTTTGGATAGTTTTTGAATGAATGAAGCTTTAGCTAAATTCCTAGGAGCTTATGATCATTTGCCTCATTACCATCATGATCATGGTTTTCCTTATTATTTAAATGTAGAAGCATACTTTGGGAAAGATGCTAGTTTATCTAATGGTACCTTGGCATCTCATGAGTTACCTATGGAATCCCTTCATCCTCCTAATGTTCCAAACCACAACACTCTTCTTAACAAGAAAATTGTCGATGTCTTGATGGATAAAGATGACCCTGAAAAAGTAATCCCTATTGGAAACTATCTAAATACTGAAGAAATCAAGAACTTACATCTCTCTTACATGAATATCCTAACCTCTTTGCTTAAACATATTTTGACATGCCTGGAATTGAGCCTAAGGTGGTAAGACATAATATTGTCATTCATCCTAATGCTAAACAAGTAAAACAAAAGATACACAAGATGAATCCTAAGGTTGCATTGTTAGTCAAAGTTGAGATAGAGAAGCTTCTACAAGCAGGCTTTATCTGCCCTATTGACTACTCACCTTAGATCTTGAATATTGTGGTTGTTGGTATGTGGCAATTGATCATGCAAGTATTGTACACTAGTTATGTATCCTCATTGGGGTTCAGAGGTTCAGCCCCTAGAAAAAAATGTTTCCCTCTTTTTTGCACGATCGGAGTCAGTTGTTAATTTTTGTTAACCGATAAAAGAAAAATGACACTACAAAACCCTAATTCTAGAAGCTTCTGAAAATATTATTATAAGTAACTGGGATGTATGTTATGGCGATATATTCATGAGATTGTAATCTATTTTGCACTGGATAATAAAATCATTGGATGGCTGATTTTTTGTGGATGTAGCCCATTTTGGGTGAACCACATTAAAAATCTATGTTGATTTCTTTTGTGTTATTCCTCATTGTTATATTTGGGTTATTTAATCTGCATATAATTGTTAGTGTTTATTGCTTAGATCTGCCTGAACCCTAACAACTGGTATCAGAGAGGGTTGTGTTTGATTATCGTCTATAGGAAGGTCTCACGGTTGAGTGGGAGTCTCGTGGTTAAGTGGGAGCAATGGTGGACGAGGGTAAATTAAAGGTAGATAAATTCAATGGATAGAACTATCAATTATGGAAGATGCAGATGGAGGATTATCTCTATCAGAAGGATTTATGGAGGTTGTTGGAAGGAATAGCCAAGAAACTAGCAGCAATGACTGATAAGGATTGGGAACTTCTTGATAGAAAGGCACTTGGAACCATTTGGTTGTGTTAGACATCATCTGTGGCATTCAATATAACACAAGTAAAGACAACAAGTGAACTAATGAAATCTTTGGCCAAATTGTATGGAAAACCCTCAGCCTCTAATAAGGTATTTCTCATGAAGAGTTTGTTTAATCTGAAAATGATTGAAGGTGGATCTGTGTCAGATCATTTAAATGAGTTTAATATGATTACTAGTCAATTAACTTCTATAAAAGTGAAATTTGATGAAGAGGTGAGGGCTATGTTGGTTTTATGTTCTTTGCTAGAAAGCTGGAATAGCTTGGTAATGGTTGTAAGTAACTCTGTCTCTGGTTCAAATACTTTGAAATTTGATGATGTTGTTGGTGTTATCCTTAGCGAGGAAATGGGGTAGAAAAGCACAGGTGAGACTTCAACATCTGGTAATGCTTTGACTGTAGAGAATAGGGGAAGAACAAAGGAGAGAGGAAAAAGCCCAACAAATCACAGGAAGTCACAAGGGAAGTTGAAGAAAGGTAGGTCTAAATCTAGAGGAAGAATGGATTGCTAGCACTGTGGAAAGCTAGGACACTTGAAGAAGGATTGTTGGTCTCGAAAGAGAAAACAAGGAGACAGACAACATGATGACAGTAAGGAAGCTAATGTTGCAAGTACTAAATTACAAGATGCTTTAATTTTGTGTTTAGATAATGCTAATGATTCCTAGGTAATAGATTCAAGGGCTTCATTTCATGCCACACCCCATTGGAAATATTTTGTAGATTATGTTCAAGGTGATTTTGGATAGGTATATTTGGGTGATGATGAATCCTGTCAGATTGTTGGAAAAGGAAAGATAAAAATCAAGTTGCATAATAGAAATGAATGGTTTCTATAGGAGGTAAGGTATGTTCCAAATTTGAGAAGGAATTTAACTCTACAGGACAATTGGGTAGTGAAGGCTGCATAGTTACCTTTTCAGACAAAATCTAGAAGGTCACTAAAGGTGCATTAGTAGTAGTTAAAGGTAAAAAGGTAGGCACATTGTATTTGTGTACTAGTAATACTTATTCTACCTTAGCTTCTATATAAACAATTGCTACTAAGATAGTTATAACACTTGCTACAAGGACAGAAATAGAATTGGGGCACCATAGACTTGGGCACATGAGTGAGAAAGGGATGAAGATCCTTCACTCTAGAAAGTTGCTACTAGGTCTGAAGAAGATTGACTTGGAATTCTGCAAAAATTGTGCTTATGGAAAACAAAAAAGAGTCCAATTTCTCAAAGTTGGGAAAGAGAAGAAGATTGAGAAATTAGAGCTTGTGCATTTAGATGTATGGGGACTAGCTTAGGTATCTTCTCTTGGTGGCTCTTGTTATTATGTTACTTTTATTGATGATGCAACTAGGAAAACATGGGTGTATTTCCTAAAACAAAAATTAGAAGTATTTGAAACTTTTAAAAGGTGGAAAGCTTTGGTTGAGAATGAGATAGGGAAAAAGTTGAAGTGTCTCAAATCTAATAATGGAGGTGAGTATTGCAGCAGAGAATTTGAGAATTACTATTCATACAATGGAATCCGTAGGCAGAAAATGGTTCCTAGAACCCCACAAGAAAATGGTGTGTCTGAGAGGATTAATAGAACCATTATGGAGCATGCAAGGAGCATGAGATTGCATGCTAGACTACCATTAAACTTTTGGACAGATGTTGTACATACCATTTTTTATTTAATAAACAGGGGACCTTCAAATCCTTTGGATGGTGGCATTCCAGAGGAGGCATGGATGGGTCAAAAGGTAAACTATTCATTTCTAAAAACCTTTGGTTGTGAAGCTTTTGTCCATGTTGATATTGAAAACAAAACCAAGCTTGAGGCTAAGTCTAAAAAATGTACCTTCATTAGATATGGAGTAGATGAATTTGGTTATCGGTTATGGGATTTTGAAAATCATAAAATCATTAGGAGCAGAGATGTTATATTCAATGAGAAGGTCATGTATAAGGATCAGCTGTAGGAAAAGAAGCATGAATAGGCCAAAAAGGAATATGTGGTGCTAGATGAGATTCCAAAAAATAAAATGCCATTGGTATTTGATGCTCAGCAACAAGTTATCCCATAGACTCCTGCAAGTGTTATACATTCTACAAGGATAACTAGACCTACAGAAAGATTTTCTCCATCATTATATTCTATATTATTAACTGATTCTAGTGAACCTAAAAGTTATGAAGAAGCAATGTAGGTAGATACCAAAAAGTAGTGGGAGCTAGGCATGAAAGAGGAAATGGATTCCTTGCTACAGAATCAGACTTGGGACTTAGTCCAATTGCCTATAGGAAAAAGAGCATTGCCAAATAAATGGGTTTACAGGTTGAAGGAAGAAGATGAAGGTAAGAAAAGATATAAGGCCAGACTTGTGGTAAAAGTTTTTGCACAGAAAAAAGGTATAGATTTTGATGAAATATTTTCTCCGGTTGTAAAGATGACTTCTATTAGAACTATTCTAAGTCTTGTGGCTGCAAAAGACTTGCATCTTGAACAGCTAGATGTGAAAACAAATTTTCTCCATGGGGATTTGGAAGAGGAAATATACATGCAGCAACCACAAGGATATGAGGTCAAGGGTAAGGAGGAATTTGTGTGTAGGTTAAAAAAGAGTTTGTATGGCCTGAAGCAAGCACCTCGGCAATGGTATTTGAAATTTGATAGTTTTATGGATGAACAAGGTTACAAAAGATGTCATTCTGATTATTGTGTTTATTTCAAGAAATTGAGTAATGGCAACTATATTATCCTATTGCTTTATGTTGATGACATGCTTGTTGTCGGGTCTAATATGCAGCATATTAATGAACTTAAGTAGAAATTAGCAAATTCATTTGCTATGAAGGATTTGGGTGCAGCAAAACAAATCCTTGGTATGAGGATCACAAGGGACAGGACAAACAGAAAATTATTTTTTTCTCAAAGTGAGTATGTAGAGAAGGTGTTGAAAAGGTTTAACATATAGAATGCAAAAGTAGTTAGTACACCTTTGCCCAGGCATTTTAAGTTGACTAAGGAGATGTGTCTAAAGACATAAGAGGAGGAAGACAAAATGTCTAAGATACCATATACATCAGCAGTTGGTAGCTTGATGTATACAATGGTATGCACAAGGCCAGATATTGCACATGTAGTGGGAGTTGTGAGTAGGTATATGAGCAATCCAAGAATGGAACATTGGAATGCGGTAAAATGGATTCTCTGATATTTGAGAGGTACTACTTCAAAGAAACTATGTTTTGGAGGAACAAATTCTGTTCTAAAAGGATATGTTAACTTTGATCTGGTGGGTGTTATTGATAGCAAGAGGAGTACTACAGGGTATGTTTTTACTGTAGGAGGTACTGCAGTCAGTTGGATTTCAAGGCTGCAAAAGGTTGTTGCGCTTTCAACCACTGAAGTTGAGTATGTTGCTACTATGGAAGCTAGCAAGGAGATGATTTGATTACAACATTTTCTGGAGGAATTGGGACAACAACAAGAGGGTAGCCCTTTGTACACTGATAGCCAGAGTGCCATTCATATTGCTAAGAATTTAGATTTGCATTCAAAAACTAAGGACATATAGCTCAGATACCACTTCATCCAGTCAGTTTTAGAGGATGGGCAGTTGAAGCTAGAGAAAATTCACACAAGTCAAAATCCTGTAGATATGTTCACAAAGGTAGTTACATGGGAGAAATTGATTTCTTCATCAGTTGCTGTTGGCCTTCATGACTGATAATGGTGTATATAAGAAACTAGCCAAGCCTGTAATCTAGTGGGAGCTGCAAGTGCAGCGGTGTAGTCCAAGATCAGTCTCCAAGTGGGGGATTGTTTGGTGTGGAGCCTGATCAATCTCCAAGTGGGAGATTGTTGGTATGTGGTGACTGATCATGCAAGTAATTTTTTTCCCTCTTTTTTGCACGATCGGAGTCAGTTGTTAATTTCTGTTAACCAACAAAAGAAAAATGACATTGCAAAACCCTAATTCTAGAAGCTTCTGAAAAGCTTGTTATAAGTAGCTGGGATGTATGTTATGGTGATGTATTTGTGAGATTGTAATTTGTTTTGCACTAGATAATAAAATCATTGGATGGCTGAGTTTCTATGGATGTAGCCTATTTTGGGTGAACCACGTTAAAATTCTGTGTTGATCTCTTTTGTGTTATTCCTCATTGTTATATTTGGGTTATTTAATCTACATATAATTGTTAGTGTTTATTGCTTAGATATGCCTGAACCCGAATAGTGGCTTTTGCTAAATCTGGTAACTGTACTCAAATTTTCAATGACTTTTGAGATTTAAATAAGGCATCTTTAAAAGATGACTTTCCTCATCCTAATATTGATATGATTGTCAATTCCACTGCAAGCCATGCATTATTTTCCTTTATGGATGGTTTCTCTAGTTATAATTAAATATTCATCAATCCACATGATCAATATAAAATAAATTTTATAACTCCTTGGGGAACATTTTGTTGGGTTGCAATGTTGTTTGGATTAAAGAATGCTGGTGTAACTTATCAATGTGCTATGACACTTATCTTTCATGATTTCATGCATAACATCTTAGATTATTTTGTTGATGACATTTTGGCCAAGTCTGTATTGCACTAGGATCACATCAAAATTCTTTGTGAAATATTTGAACGTATACATAAATACAACATGCACTTGAATCCCCATAAATGTGTCTTTGGCATTGACAATAGTAAGCTATTGGGATTCATTGTTTCGTGTCGTGGTATTGAGGTGGATACGAAAAATATTGATGACATTGTCAACATGCCACCTCCTAAAAAAATTTCACAACTTCGTAGTTTACAAGGGAAGATATAGGCCATTTGTCACTTTGTTTCACAACTCAAGATTAGACTCACCCTTTTACACATCTACTCAAGTAAAAATCTAACTTTAAATGGGATAAGGATTTCTAGAAAGGTTTTGACGATCTCAAGAGTTATCTAGCTAATCCTCCTATATTACAACTTGTTGTCTCTAGATGACCAATTATTCTTTACACATAGGCATCTCCTAATGCTCTCGTGGCTTTGTTAGCACAACTTGATGACAATGGAAAAGAGTGCACTATACATTATGTTAGTCAAACTTTACTCGATTATGAAATGCAATATTCAGAGATAGAAAAGAAGTGTCTAGCTCTTGTTTTTGTGACACAAAAATTGAGACACTATTTTTTGAATGCTGAAATTAATGTAATTGTAAAATTCAATCCTTTAAAGTATTTGTTTTCTAAAATAGATCTTTCAGGATGTTTAGAAAAGTGGGTTATGTTGTTAATAGAATTTAACCTTAATTTTGTCTCCCAAAAGGAAATTAAGAGACAAGTGGTTACTGACCACTTAGCACAAGCTCCTTCACCATTTGCTATTCTGAATAAAGAATCATTCCCTAATGATCAAATCCTTTCTGTAGATGTTGATGATAAGTAGAAGCTATTCTTTGATGGTTCTAGATGTCGAACTAGCTCTGATGCTGGTGTTATACTAGTACCTCCTTCAAGTAAGTTGATTCCCCTATCTTACCATCTCAATTTTCTATGTACCAACAACATTGCAGAGTACAAAGCCCTTATTGCTAGCTTGTGTGTCACATTGTCTCTCAACATTAAACACATTTGTATATTTAGCAATTCTCAATTAATCATGATACAAGTCACTAGATCTTATCAAGAAAAGCAAGATAAGTTATCTTAGTATCAATACTTTGCCTTATCATTATTAACAAACTTCTTAGCTTTCAGAATCGACACAATTCTATGAAAAGACAATCGACATGCGGATGCAATGACAAGTGTTGCTTCCCTTATATCCCTTGACGATTCTTTAAGGAACTATCAATTTATCATTCATAATATCAAATCACCTTCAATATCTGGAATATCTAATATCACCTTTTGTGATAACATAGATTTAGATGAATGGTATTCCCATATACTCTAGTATTTGTGTGATGGTACCTTTCCTAATCTAGCATCAAAAAGTGCCCAAACTCGCATGCAAACTCATGGCACGCTATATCATCTTATCCAATATACTATATTAGTGAAGCTATGAAGCTCTCCCCCTGCATCACCTTAATAATTCTAAGATCTTGATTTCCCTAGAAGAGACACATTTAGGTGCCTGCAGAGGACATTTTGGTGGGAAATCTCTTGTTCAAAAATTACTTCGTATGAGTTACTGTTGATAGAACATGGAATGCAATTCCTTTGCCTTTGTCAAAAAGTGTCTATAGTGTCAACAACATAACAATCTCACTTGAGCTCCTGCCCAAGAACTTCATGCCCAAGTTTCAACTTCGCGATTTTCTATTTGGGGCTTGGATCTTATTGAAAAAACTTCTCCTCCTTCTCAAGGACACACTTTCATCATCACAACTATTGATTACTTTACTAAGTGGGTTGAAGTAATTCCTCTCTGATCCATGACTACTGAAGTAATCTATTGTTTCATCCAAGATAACATAATCTCTTGATTTAGTATTACTTTTACTTTGGTTTCTGACAATGGTGCATCATTTAAGAAAAAAGATGTGAAGAAATTCCTCAAAAAATATCATAATCAACACTTCTTCTCTATGACTTATTATCCACAATCAAATGGACAAGCATAAGCTTCTAATAAAATAATTTGACAAATACTTTGAAAAACTATTAGCAAACATCAAAAGGATTTGCATACCCAACTATCACACACATTATGGGCTTACCGAATGATTGTTCGTATGGCTAAAATTACTACCTCCTATAACCTTGTATATGGTACTGATCCAATCATGCCTTTTGAGTTAGAAATTCCTTCATTACAAATTTTTGTTAATGGTATTCTCAAGGAGAATACTCAAAGAGAACTATAAATTCAACTTGAGATGCTCGACAAACAACACATAAACTCTCTCAAGCATCTCCAAGCCCATTAAAAATCTATTTAATGCTCGTACAATGAACATGTTATTCATTGTTCATTCAAGGTTGGAGATCTTGTACTCTATGAAAATCAATGCAATGTCAATGCACCTCCTCGTAAAAAAGGGAAGTTTATCCTGAATTGGCTAGGACCATACATCATCACTGAAGTCTTTGAATTAGGTGCATATAGACTATCTGATATGCACAATACACCTCTTAAAGAACCTATTAACACTATGCATTTACATAGATATTATGCTTAATCTCTATTTATCATTTGTATGCTATCACTTTCTTTATAAAGAAAATGATTGTTAGATAGTAAATTCAAATTTCCTATTTTATTGTTTGCTTCAATCCTAACAAAATATATAGTTTGTCTTGATTATTTAAAGTATTTTTCTTATTTTAGAGAATTACTTGGTTGTTAGCATATAAAATGTTAGGTGTGCACCATGTTCAATAACCGTTGTTGAATCTAATTTAACAATGTTACAACGTTGTTTCATTGGATCACAACCAAATTATTTCGTCATGTGTATAAATCTTCTTTAATATCTAATTAAAAATATGTTTGTTTCATTATAAAATGTATCAATTAAATCATTATTGTATTTGTTTAAACAATTACACATAGTTGTTTACACAAATCACATTTCTATTAAAATTTGACATACATGGACAAAAACAAATCTAGATCTTTGTTGCATTTACTTCACAAGTAGATCACACATAGCATCTAGCATAAACACAATAAATCATGGATCAAAAACATATATATAAATAATAATAGTTTGCATACAAAAGTTCACCACTACATCAAAACATGGTGAATCATAACACAATACAATAAATCTCATCAAGGTGTTGGACTGTGACATCTGTAAGGAAATGAGTGAAACTTAGAATGAACATTTAAGTACAATGGTGTCTTTGGTAACTTTAAAAAACACCCATAACTATGCCACAAAGCAGAATCAGACATAGTTCATTTCCAACATTAACCCTTAGAGGAAAGTACAAGCAACATTAACTAGTTTCAATAGTAGAATTATTAAACATGAAAGATAGAGCCATAACACAATTTACGTGGGGAAAACCCTTATGGGTAAAAAACCCCACACTCCAAAACACAGAACCATTGTATTATTCAGCAACCAAATAGTTACAATACAATTACAGGCTCATAGCCTTTACAAGAGATTAACATCTTGTTCCATCTGGAGACAATCTGATAGTCACTCCTCTTCTCTCTATCTGTCTTGCCCAGTTCTAGGTATCACACTCATCCAGCATTCAGAACTACATGTCCATGCATGAGTGTCAAGACTACTTGTAGACACCCTAAAATGACTAAGTCACCACACCACTTGCTTTTTGTAAATTTGTCAAATCACCTGCATTTCACACATTAATTAAATAATCTAATTATTTAATTAATTTCACCAAATTCTTCTAAATCACAAAATTGCGACATTAATTAAATAAATCCTCTTTATTTAATTAATTAAATCAAATTCCTCTATTATTCTTTCACAATTAAATAATTTTAATTATTTAATTAGATCATGGTCACCTTCCAAAATTCACATCCACATTAATTAAATAAACCTAATTATTTAATTAATTCAACAAATTTCCTCTTATCTACAATTAAATAATTCTTAAATTATTTAATTAAATCAAAATCATTCCTCCAAAATCATGCACAACAATTAAATAAATTTATTTATTTAATTTGCTTTCAAATCTTCTAAATTAAATAATTCTAATTATTTAATTATTTCTTCCAAAATATCTACTTTAAATTTAAATAAATCAATTATTTATTTAAATTACTTTTTCTTCTAAATTTGAGTTATCTCTAAAATAACTCAAGCTTTCTTGCTCATGCAATTAAATATTTCTAATATTTAATAAAGCGAAATATCTTCTTCTTGTTTTAAATCACTTAACTGATCATTACATTCTGTTAATTGCTTTAACTCATTCTTCTATTCTTGATAACTCCTCTCATAGAAAAGAAAGCAAGACACTTGTCTTCTTCTTATTCGTTGCACGTTCCTCAACTGTTCTCCTCCATTGAATCTTTCGAATTATTTGGACTGTTGATCAATCTTCATTGAAACCTATATAAAACCCCCCTCATCTCTTTCTTCACAAATCCTCTTCGATCACTTATTCTTAGGCATACCTTAATAGCACTTTGAGTATACATCGCATCGATTGAGCAACTTCACGATCTTTTGACATTGATCTTCTTGAGCAATTTACGATCTTTTGACATTGATCTTCTTGAGCACCTTTATGATCTTTTAACATTGATCTTTGAGCACACTACTTTCTTGTTGCAACCATGGTTTCGCAGCAATATTGAGCAATCCACATTCAATCCAAAGGGAACAATACAAATCTCGGTAAAAGCTTTCATGTTTCATTGATTATTATTAATGGCTTTTATTTAGATCGGTTTAGCTCGAGAATAAGATCAAAGAGAGAGGTAATGAAGGAGATGAGGGGAGTTTATATAGGTTTCAATGAAGATTGATCAACGGTCTAGATAATTCAGAAGAATCAATGGAGGAGAACAGTTGAGAAACGTGTGACGAATAAGAAGAAGACAAGTGTCTTGCTTTGTTGTTGTGGAGGCAGTCTGTCTCCTTTAGATTTTCTCTTTTCATTTATAAAATCATCATATTCCTCATCAGGAATATCCTGCCCTTTCTTCTTGTTGTACATAGTAATGGCAACACCTTCTTCAATGCCTCAATCTACTCATCAACCCAGGCTTGGGTTAGCTATAAGGTCCTGGCAATGAAAGGATCCAAGGATATGTCTTCCTGTATTGTCAGGTCAGGTGTAGATATGGTATCATTATATATTTTCTTTTCCTCATATTCATCTACCATTATCCTGCCATCATCCCTTTTCAACTATTGAGGAATGGGGATGCAATCAAAGATTTTGATTTGGTTCAATGTTAGCCTCTAGTATCTTCTTCTTCTGGCCTCTGCTTCATCCTCACAATCCGCCCAGAAGTATTCTAGGTGCCTTTGATGAATAGGTTTCCCTATTATTTTCTGTATCCTCCCACAAGGATCATATGGTCTTATCAGTGGGAATGGCTGCAATTGCATTTTGTTCAAATTGACCATCACCTTCTTGATACGTTCTGAGTCTGGGCACATGTACCAGCCAATAGTGACTAGAAACAAAATTAGTGGTAACTTATGAACATCCTTATATGTTTTCAGCATTGTGGAGCTCTACCTTATGAATTTCATTAATACCACTGCATCAGTGGGGTATCTTGGCAGCATGAGGGGGTGTCCTTCAAAACCCTCAATCCTCATATAGGAAAATATTGCAAATTGAATATACCAGGCTCCATGCCTGTAGATTATTTCTTGAGCTTCCATGCTCAATCTTTTTGTCTTATCCTCCTCCATGGTTCTCACCAGATGCATAGATAATGCATCATTGACCAGTTTGTAATCTTGGAGGTAGTTAACTCTTTGTAATTGAGGATGATGATCCCAAATATGCACAGCATTGATTGTGCCTGTGACTTTTCCATCTATAACCAGTGCATCAAATGTGCATCAAAATCATGTAGACACCCTAAAATGACCAAGTCGCCGCACCACTTGCTTTTTGTAAATCTGTCAAATCACCTGCATTTCACACATTAATTAAATAATCTAATTATTTAATTAATTTCACCAAATTCTTCTAAATCACAAAATTGCGACATTAATTAAATAAATCCTCTTTATTTAATTAATTAAATCAAATTCCTCTATTATTCTTCCACAATTAAATAATTTTAATTATTTAATTAGATCATGGTCACCTTCCAAAATTCACATCCACATTAATTAAATAAACCTAATTATTTAATTAATTCAACAAAGTCCCTCTTATCTACAATTAAATAATTCTTAAATTATTTAATTAAATCAAAATCATTCCTCCAAAATCATGCACAACAATTAAATAAATTTATTTATTTAATTTGCTTTCAAATCTTCTAAATTAAATAATTCTAATTATTTAATTATTTCTTCCAAAATATCTACTTTAAATTTAAATAAATCAATTATTTATTTAAATTGCTTTTTCTTCTAAATTTGAGTTATCTCTAAAATAACTCAAGTTTTCTTGCTCATGCAATTAAATATTTCTAATATTTAATAAAGCAAAATATCTTCTTATTCTCATGCAAATCTCTTCTTCTTGTTTTAAATCACTTAACTGATCATTACATTCTATTAATTGCTTTAACTCATTCTTCTATTCTTGATAACTCCTCTTATAGAAAAGAAAACAAGACACTTGTCTTCTTCTTATTCATTGCACGTTCCTCAACTGTTCTCCTCCATTGATTCTTCTGAATTATCTGGACCATTGATCAATCTTCATTGAAACCTATATAAACCCCCCTCATCTCCTTCATTACCTCTCTCTTCGATCTTATTCTCGGGCATACTTAATAGTGCTTTGAGCATATAAACGCATCGATTGAGCAACTTTACGATCTCTTAACATTGATCTTTGAGCACACTACTTGCTTGTTGCAACCATGGTTTCGCAGCAATATTGAGCAATCCACATTCAATCCAAAGGGAACAATATAAATCTTGGTAAAATCTTTCATGTTTCATTGATTATTATTAAGGGATTTTATTTAGATCAGTTCTCTTTATGTTATTGGGTTTTTTGATTTGTTTAGTGAGAACCAAGATCATTTCTTTCACTTGCTAGCAGAGCAAGGAGCCAAATTACCCAAAGGTTTTGATCTATCCACACTTAGCGAGCCTAACAACAACCAAGACACCATACAAGCGGTGCAAACCATGTCAACTGTGACCACGCCCTTACCTGAACAGAGCTCGTAGTATAGGAATCCCCTTTATCAAAACCCAACAGGAGAGAGGGTCGTATCACTACTTTTGACTCCTATGGAGATCTACAAAAACCAACAAGAAACTCTCCAACGTCAAGCAGAGTTAGATAAGCAAGCCACCTTAGCTCGATCGAATATGTAACCACCTCCTAAAGTGTCCACACTAATCACAAGTGGAATCTTGGTTACCCCATCATGAATAGGTTTCCCACCAAATTACAATCTGGGGAACAACTATGTAGCCATGCAACAAGGGTCTCAACAAATACCACCTCCTATATCACCAAACCTTCATGTCTCTCAACCAATTAGAGTCATGCAATCCCAACCACAACATTCTTCTACGATCATCATCAAGCCACCTCAACCGTCACAAATCACTTCTACCTATGTCCCTCCTCTGCTACGTTCATCAGCACTAAATTTCTTTCACACAGTGCCTAGCCACCCTCAACATTCCCAACATCAAGTCTCCCAAAGCTATGTGCCGCCATCACAACCCAACCCAACGAATTTTAGATTTCCTCCCCCAAATTCTTTCCTTCAACCATCACAAAGCCAACACTCTTACCTAGCACCATCTCCACCTCTACCAAATCAAAGCATCCAATTCCAACCCAATCTCAACCCAACGTACAACGCATACGACCCCAACCAATCTGACGACCCTTATAACACCAATGTTCATGGCTTACACTAAAATCTTCCCTATGGGCATCAACAACCACTTCTTGGACAACAGGAGATGCTTCCAACTCCTCCCACAGTGATGGAGCTAAAAATTGTGGAAGTGCAACAACAGCTATCTGATCTTACATTTGGCCACACCAAGAAGACCTTCTCTTTAGAGGAAGTGTGTCCTTATCCTTTTGATTGGTCATTACCAATGATCCATTTTCCTCAAAATTTCACTATTCCCAAGTTTGATAAATACAAAGGAAAAGGTGACCCAAAGGACCATCTCAGGGAATTCTATCTTGCTTGCTTTGAGGTATCACATAATGACATATATCTTATGCATCTCTTTCCTCGTAGTCTTAGAGGTCAAGCTATAGAATGGTTCTCACACTTACCTATGGGCATAAAGTCTTTTAATGAGCTAGCAGAGAAGTTTGCCACCCATTTCTCCTACATTGCCAAGCATGAGATCTCCATGACTGATCTATGCAACAATAAACAGAAAAATGGTGAAACTTTCATTTCTTTCCTTCAACGATGGAGACAAATGGCTAGCAAATTCCCTTTCAAGATTCCTGAGAAACAGCTTGTTAGCATATTTGTGCAAAACCTCAACCAAGAGTTAGGTTTCCATTTGCAAATTCTTAGTGCTACAACCTTCGTTGAAATCACATACAAGGGTATCAACATTGAAAAGGCCCTCATTGCTAAGGGTGTGGTCAAAATCTTCAAAGAAACGAAAGACAATGCTCCTCATCAACAATCGAACGATAAACCCAAGTTTTGGAACAAGAACAAAAATGTGGTCAATGATGGGGTGGACGATTCTAAACATGTCCAAATGTTACAAACACCATTGCAGCTCTCCAAACCAAGTCAAGCTCCACCTCAACAACAGCAACAACAGCGGCAACCATATCAAAATCAACAACAATGACAATGGAGCGACCTCAATAAGATTACCCACCGTGATGTCAATTAACTCCCTTAGGAGTGCCTATAGAGTCAGTCCTACAACAGATCTTACAGAAAGGACTCATCACCTTACTAGATACACCCCCATATGGTGAACCTGTTTACAAAACTGCGCGGTATAGAGAAAACAAATACTGTGAATTCCATAGGAGCAAAGGTCATCGAACTGCATCATGCATGAAGCTCAAGCACCTAATCCAAAATCTCATCGAAGGTAACCAAATCACTTTTGCGAATGAACCACCAGCTCAACACCTGAACAAGGACCTTAATATGTACAAGGAACCATTCCCTCATCATGGTCCACCTCCTCCTCAAGATAGAGGTAAAGGTATCAATCATGCTTCCACTTCCTTTGATTCCATTATAGGTCATTTTGAAGAGAGTTGAGTGTCTACCCTCACAATCAAAGGCAAATCTACAGATTGCGCTATTACAACTCACCGTGGTCGTGTCACCATTCGTGGTCCTACACCCAGTCTTCCAACTCAATCTAATTATAATCTTGTCAAACATCTAGGGAAAATGCCAGCACAGATCTCTATCTTGGACCTTCTACGGTCATCACCTGCACATAGAGTAGTGCTAGAAAATGCCCTCCAAGAGTCTTTGGTTTCTAACAACATAGCATTCGTGGATTTCCAATCTATAGTAGGTAACATTGCTTCGCCCTACAATGTGGTCTTCTCTGAGAAAGACCTCCCTTCCCATGATCCGTGTCACAATGATGCCCTTCATATTGAGGTTCTCATCCATAAGTGCAAAATCAAACGTATACTCATAGATGGTGGTGCTGGTCTCAACATCTGTTCCTTAAAGTTACTTAAGCAATTGGGATACTCTGAGGATCATGTCAACAATGATCAAAGTATTACAATCAAGGGATATGATGATGCAGAACGCCATTCAGAAGGTGTTATCCACTTGCCTATATAACTGGGCCCTGTCATGCTTGAAACCAGGTGTCAAGTCCTTGATATTGAACTACCTTACAACATTATCCTAGGCTGCCCATGGATCCATGCAATGAAAGCTATTCCCTCCACGTATCATCAATCTCTGAAGTTCCCATACAATGGTATGGAGATCACTATCCTAGGAGACCCCAATCCTTTTGAATTCTGCCGTGTCTTGCAAGGCAGTTATAAGAATTGCAACCAGGTGCCTAAAAATGAAAAAGCTCTTGAATCCCCACTATATGTCGATCTTGAAACTCTGACCCAAGCCTCTACAAGTAACCCAAATCCTCTACCTGAGATCAAGTTTCACATTCGTGATATAGGCTTTGGATCTTATGATATCTCAAAATCTTGTTGTGTAGGGCGGATGCCTTTATCTCCAAAATCTTACAGCAAACCACCCATTGCCAAAGTAACCAAAAAAGCAGCTATTCTGTCATGCCCACATTGACCTTGTGGTCACAACACACATCACACGTGTCATAGCCACATCTGTCATGTGGTTATGACACGAGATATGAAAAAATTTTCTCACACTGCCCTAAAAGCCCCCTCGCATGCGTAAGCATGCTCGGCGGTGTTCTCTCAAGGCGAAAACATTACAGTTGTCGGCGGGGTACAAGTACAATTACGTGCAACCAGACGCAAGTAGACCAACCACGACACCGTTAATGTCATTGCAAGAGTGAGATTACCATGGTTCCTAAATCTAAATCTTGGCAAATTCCGGCAGCATAACGCCTTACGGCGTTAGTGGGAATTACTCAACACTATTTTACGCACGTGGTTCGCTGATAGATTAACAACTTCCCATGACGCCTTGTTCCGACTAAACCAACTCGTGATCTCCCTATTTAGTCATTTTCAGCAAGGCACAGTTGTCTGTCTCCTCTCTTCCTTCCTGAAACATACTCCTCCTTCGACTTAGCATTCTCAACAAGGCGATTCGTTTGCTCTTTCTTCCCTTTCCTCAGGGTCTTAATTTTGATTGCATTTTTATCGCGCTCACCTTAACTATTTCTGTGATAATTTAGTTTGTTTATATTTCGGTCTCTCTCTCTTTCATTTTCCTTTCTTCATATTGGGCATCAATCAAGGTTATCACTATTTCTATTGTTAATATTAAACCTAACATCTGGATGATCCAGGTAACATAGGTTGGTTTACTACTTCGCTGGACTCGGTCTCCTAGTCTTCTCCGATCTAGGTTTCTTCTCTTGTATATATTAATTAAACTTGTTCCTAAGCAAATTTTGGCTGGAGGGTCCTTCGACTTAGTTCTCTTATCCCATGTGGGAATTGTCGCGCATTTTCTCCTCTATGTTTTTCCAATATTACTTTTTCTTCTTCTGACTCTCTTACAGGTTTACTTATATGGACGTTTACTACAGTTGAGATTAAAATGGCCTCACATGGAATTTCTGTGATGACTCCTTAAGTTTATTTCCAGTGACCTTTTAAGCATGGTGACGTGTAATTTTCCTCTTCATTTTCCCGGTTATTGAACCGCGTTGATAGTGAAACTTCCGAGAAACTCTTCCCGGTAACACAGTATATTCCTTTATGCTCTCATTAAATTATAATTTTATTTTCTCTTATCTATAATTACTGTTGTTATTATTACTAATCAGTATTATTAAGACTCTTATTGTAAATCATTTACCGTTGTTAATACAAGTAGGAGGCTCTCCACTTTATAAAACCCTGATCATGGAAACATAACTTCTTTGGTTGTTGTGTTCAACACTTAATAAAAACTAACTGTGAAAATATTTTTTTTGTTTTATTTTTGTATATCCATGTGTCACATTTTATCAAGATTTTAAACGAGGGCCCAATAAAATGGCTCATAAAACTACTCCTATATATATATATATATATATATTTTAATGTACATGTAGTTGACGAAATTGTTCTTTTAATTTGTTTAACAAACTCCATGTAATCCCTTATATATATATATATATATTGTGATAGGTGAAAGTCAGGTGTGGAAGATTAGACATAGTCATGAAACCCTAACCCTACCATCATCAAGGAATCTAACCTAAATGAAATCAAAGGATAATGCAATTCAAGCATAACATCACCTAGATCGTGTGATTCCTTGTTTGAGAGAGAGATGTGGACTGCTTCTTCAACGATAAGCAATTACAAAGCTGAAAGCTGCCATTGATGGATGATAAAAGCTCGAATGCTCGAATGCTCAAGATGATAATGGAGGTGCTATATGATTGCTGGATTACTAGTTTGCTGGATTGCTGGATTGATGGATTGCTTATATGGAATGAAAGGGTGTTTATATAGAACCAAACCAAGATCAATCAACGGTGGAGATTCAAAGGCTATGTGAATGGCTAAGATTGAAAGTTACTAAATTTAGGTCCAATTAGTTGTGCATGTGAAGGATATGAATGAAAGTTGTCTTACAACACATGATGAATGGGAAATGGACAAGTGTTGCAATGTGATAAATGATAAAGGCTTAATTCAAATAAAGTATTTGAATTAGTTGGGATATGAGTTGGAAATTAATTAAATAAATAAAATTTATTTAATTAATAGGATAAATGCATAAAATGGGATAAGACATGATGTGGAATTAATTAAATAAATACAATTTATTTAATTAATTGGCTAAGTGAATGAGAATGGGATTTTAATTAAATAAATAAAATTTATTTAATTAATTGGATAATGGATTAGTGATTTAACAAGGTGTCGCTAGACATGGACAAATTTGGGTGTCTACATTTTGCCTCTCTTTGATACAATGTTCGATAGAACGTTGTGTCAAAGAAGATGTGAGATGCATTCGATAAACAAGTTATGCCCCAGTGTAACTGGCAGGTGATGCCCCCTCGAGAGGTAAGCCAGGCAAACCAGGAAGGGCTGGGTTGGCTCTCGATAGAAGAAAAGGCGGAAAAGAGGGCAGACACGAAGGAAAGGGGGGTTGCATGGAAGAAAATAGGCTGTGGTATAGAAGAATTAGGGTTTGGAGAAGGGCTATAAGTAGGTGCTTTAAGGGCAAATAAGCTCATTTGTGCTCATTTGTGCTTAGAAACTTAGAGAAATCCAGAGCTCCTGAGAGTGAGAGTAGCAGAGCTAACAGGATGGTGATTCCACACAGAAATCATCGTGCGGAGCGAGTGAGGACACATGGACGACTAGAGGGAGCAGGCGCACCGGTATGTTTCAAAACTTTTCCCAAAAGCGTGCATTTAATAGCCTAGAAGCGTAATTAATTCACACACGTCACCAAAAGTGACTAGTTTAGGACATGGCACATTTAGGTCGCTTATATAGGAATAGAGGTCGCTTAGAGTAGTTCAAGTCGCTTATAGGCGCGGGTAGGTCGCTTATGGAAATGAGGTCGCATCCTGTCGGCAGGAAAAACGCAGTCGAAATGCGCGTATGGAGGGAAACTAGTCGCTTATGAGCAGATAGTAGTCGCGTAGGGTAGTGTAGCTCACATAGGACTAGAAACAGCTCGCATATGGTAGATAGCGCGCGTATAGGGCTAAAATAAGCGCATATAGTGATTGGGCTCGCGTATAAGGATAAGATAGGCGCATTTAGGAAAAGAGCTCGCTTTTAGGGTAAATAGAGTCGCACATAGGATATGGCTCGCATATAAAGCAAGGATAAGCGCATATGGCAATAAAGGTCGCGTATAGGAAAATAGTAAGCGCATGACGTAAAAGAGCTCACGTTTGGTCAAAACAGGAGCGCAAATGGTAAAGTGGGTCGCTAGTGAGCAGAAAAAGAGCGCATGTGGTAAAGTGAACCGCATATGGTAGGTGTAGGATAAAATAGCAGATAGATAGGTAGATTTTGATATGAATGATTAACGGGATGGACTGACAAGAGTAAATGGATGATGCAGGATGTACTACAGCCATTGCTATCGCGGGAGCCCCATTCGAGAGATTTGCGGCTGGTGAGACGGTTGGATGCAGAGGAGCTACTGGTGTTAGAGATCCTGGGTTTGGAGCATGTTTCACGATTAGAGCTAGTTCAGGCACATCGAGGGTTGATGACTGCGATGGTGGAGCGATGGATGAGCGAGCACAGTTCATTCTTGTTACCGACAGGAGAGGCGACCATCACCTTAGAGGATGTGTTCCGGATTTTGAGGATTCCGATAGATGGGGATCATGTAGATTATGATCCAGAGATGGGCCCAGCGGCATTCAGGAGATTGTTTGGGACACCAGACATCGGAGTAGAGGGTTCAGAGATACCGATGGGGAGGATGGAGGAGCTCTGTGACAGGTTGCAGCGGGTGGTAGTGGCTATCATTAGATGGCTAGTGGGTGATAGGAGAGCCAGAGGGTTTCCTGTAGGATGGGGGACAGTGATGGAGGGCATGTTCTCCTATGGCACGAGATATGCATGGGCAGAGTGCGTGTTGGGACAGCTCTATCATTACCTGCATGATTGCGCATATATGTTTGGAGCGAGCATGTCAGCAGGAGTGACAGTTTTGCATGTATGGGCTTATGAGCACATTCCGGTGACGAGACCAAAGGGATGGGTTGCTAGAGCAGTAGGAGA
The DNA here is from genome assembly GCA_027924645.1 of Cunninghamia lanceolata. Taxonomy (NCBI): domain Eukaryota; kingdom Viridiplantae; phylum Streptophyta; class Pinopsida; order Cupressales; family Cupressaceae; genus Cunninghamia; species Cunninghamia lanceolata. Next base: position 3,778,970 of record BSBN01000697.1, read on the forward strand.
GCCATTTGCACGGATGTATAGAGGAGCCTTGATGTATCGACAGCGCTGAGGGGTGGTATACTGGCGGCGGAGATTAGATGAGATAGACAGATTTGTATGGAGGCCATGGCTAGGATGTGAGCAGTGGGAGGAGGAGGATGCCGAGCTTGCTTATGCTAGACAGACGAGGTACATTTTTGGACGCAGCGTGTACATTATAGAGCGCTATTTGCCAGAGAGAGCCCTGAGACAGTTCAGAGAGGCACAGGCAGTACCTGTAGGAGATGCTGTTTTTGGGAGGACGAGGCAGGAGGTATTTGATTGGGGTCCAGAGGTTGTGGTGGACACAGCCTTGGCAGAGAGAGATGGATTGCAGCCAGTAGCATGGCAGTGGAGACAGGGTCCTGCAGATCCAGGTACATTGCCAGAGTATGATGCACACTGGGCGACAGCTAGGCCGACTCGGTTGACACGAGATGGAGAGATTGGGGAGATTGGGATGGAGAGGCCAGTTCGGAGGCGACGACGATGAGCTCCACCAGCACAGGTAGTAGTGCCAGCTGCACCAGGGATACAGATGCCAGGGCAGGTGCCAGGTCAGCCTGCTATATTAGCACAGCCACAGGCACAGATCAGAGTAGGAGATGATGTGGGTATTCAGCAGCTGCGGAGACAGATCAGAGAGGAGAGGAGATGGAGGCAGCAGGCACAGATGAGCCTGAGGAGAGTGGAGATGGATAGGCATCAGGCCGTGATTAGTCTGAGGCATGCTAGAGCACAGGCACAGACTTATCAGGCTCAGCTACAGTTGGGAGCTCAGAGAGGAGATGGACAGGATGATGGTGCTCTCGCGAGAGTTACAGGAGGGAGGGATACAGCTAGGCAGCATGAGCAGATGATGAGGCTTGAGCGAGATACTACAGTACAGCAGGAGCAGGCTATGTGAGCAGAGAGAGATGGTCTGCGAGCTGAGAGAGAGGGTCTGCGAGCTGAGAGAGATAGGGCAGTGCAGCAGCTGCAGGTTATGACTAGTGAGCGGGATAGAGCAGTGACTGCCTTGGGGACTGATGGAGCTACCATGTACTTAGCCACATAGCTGACAGCAGTACAGGCCGAGCTTCGGAGAGTGCAGGGTGAGGTTGAGTATTATAGAGGCTTATATTATGGAGCTGTGCCGACAGAGCAAAGACAGCCTAGCTTCAGGAGCAGGTCAGGGGCTTCGAGCTCACGGAGGTCAGGTGGATCTCGATCAGTAGCTTCAGTGATGGGGCCACCGAGAGATGGAGGACCAGGTACAGGACCTGTTGGTGGTGGTGGTTAGGGCGAGGGAGCTGGCAGTAGTTGCTAGGGCATACCTTGTTGACATTGTATCATGATGAGGCCTAGAGCCATTGTTGTACATTCATGCTTTTCAGGGCTCAACTTGTATTGTAGACACTTGTATTTTGACACACACATGTATATATATATGGCAGTTTTGGCGATCTATATGATGTTATAATGGTTGTGATGTTGATATTATGATGGCTATGCATGTTATGTGTATGGATTATATATGGATTATGGATGGATGTTTATGCAAATGGTAATGGAATAGAAAATGTTTGAATATGTAAAAGGTAATGATATGAATAGATGTATGCATATAGGTAGATGGTAAAGAAAAAGATATGGACTTATGTATGGCTAATACTTGTTTTGTAGGAGCGGGAATATGGACAAAGGATGATGGAGATGATTGATCTTGGCTGAGGATGATGGAACGAATGGATAGATAGAATGGATAAGATAGGATGATGATGGGCAGCTTTCAAGTAATTACTCAAAATGAAAAGAAATGCAGTCCTTATGTTTGATATAGCATATGGATGTTATGCACCAGGGCATAAGAAACCAAGGTGTCAAGGTATCCAATGCATAACTAGCATGTTACAATCTTGTCTGAACGCATGTGGGCAAGATGTGGAGCCAACATGCACAAGATATGAATAGCAGCTAGTGTTGGACTTTGACGCTACAAACAATGGTTTGAACTTATCTCCACTACACATAATGATAGCTTGCTGGTTATATGTATGGAGTTAGTCTTAACATAGAATAGTCTCCAATGCATAAGAGACTGTTTAGCTTCTCAGATGCTAGAGATATTGATATGTAAGATGCTAATCCCAACACGTACAAGATACCAAGACGCATAGGAAGAGAATAAGATCATCCCGCAAACATGGCATACGAAAGCTATATGACCATGCCCCAATCCTTACTTCATCGCAACATACCAAGATATAAATAGATCAAGGCAGTCTTGATTAGGTATAGAAAAGGGACAAAAGATAAATCAAAAGATAAAACAAAAGATACTATCATCACGTTCTCTTGCCAAATTTGGGTGCTCTTGGATAGATTAAGCTGGTGCCTTGTTAAGAGGAAAGCTACATCCTGTTGAAGGCTAAAGTTGTTGATAAACTGCTATAGCAAATGTTGGCTTAAGGCATGCGGACAAATAGCTTCTGGCTTACCTGTGATTGGTTAAAGTGCTGGAGCTTGCAATAGACACATGGATTGCTTCCTGTTTGAGCTGATCAAAGAGAAGAAGATGGATGATGAATGAAGATGAAGAAGATGGGGTGGATCATCTGTGCTTGAGTACTGGAAACTTCCTTCGTATTCCAGACTGCCTACATACCCTGTATCCACGGGATCAAAGCACATTTACGTTGAAGATGAGACATGATGAATATGTAGTTCTGGGTTTTATTGATGATGTATGTGATGAAAGATAGAAGAATGTGAGCTGAAAGATTGAAGGATGTTTAGAAGAAAAGATGACAGATGACTAATGAAAGGGGCTATCATCTTAGCCTGAATCAGAGTGCTTCCTTCGCATCTCAGATTGCCTACATACCCTGTATCCACGGGATTAAGGCGTCAACGATAGAGCTAGATGTAGTTCTTATTGATGTGGCTAATCGATTGGATGTTTGATCAAGCGATGTTTGTTACGATTGTTGGATGAATGTGGATGGATTGCGAAGGTATGAATCCTGGTTGCAAGTCGTTAGGTCATATTTGTCGGTGGACATGTGCCACGGCTGAAGTTGATAAGGTGTGCTATGTTGTAAGCTGAGTTGTTTGATGTGTTATGAGCTAGAGATAACAGGATCCACTTCCAAACAAGACTCAACAAATGCCCCCAGTGTGGGATGAGGTTTATTATGCAGAAGCGACAATGCAGAAAAGATGTGGCCAAGATGCTAAGGTGCCAAAAGATATAGATATCATGACAATGTCTCAAGTATGATAGCTAGCATTGGCAAAGGATGAAGAGGAAAGGCTATGTGTGAGATTGCGATAGGGCTTATGAGTATGGCTTATACAAGATGCAGTGGGGAAAATGATCAAACGAACCAAACAAATGAGGGAAGCTGGTCACTACACATAGCGCCTGTTTGCCAGGTTTTCACTATGGTACTTATCCAAGGCGCCTGTTTACCAGGTTTTCACCAGAGGACGGATTATTTATCTTTTTTTTTTTTTTTTTTGGCCTTTTATGATTTTTTTGTGATTTTTTTGGTTTTTTGGGGGATAGCTGAGATTCATGGATAAAACTTCTTGAGATGAACGCTGTTGATGGGTTCATCCAAGGGAATGCCTTCAGGTGTTGACAAAGTGTATGCACCGGATCCATAGACTGCTGTGATAATGAAAGGACCAAGCCAATTTGGTTCAAACTTGCCCTGTTTCTCTCGATGCTGTTGATTCCTTTGGTTTTCTTTAAGGACAAGGTCACCAACTTGAAATCTGCGTTCTCTGATCTTTTTGTTGTAGCTGTGGCGTAGCCGGTTTTGATAGACTTGAAGATGGTTCAATGCTGTAAGGCGGCATTCATCTAAGAGCTCAAGATCATGGAGTCGGGACACTCGATATTCTTCATCTGAGATAGTATGTTGCAAGGATATGCGCAAAGAGGGGATCTCAACCTCGATAGGCAAAATAGCTTCAGTGCCATAGACTAGAGCATAGGGTGTGGCGCCAGTAGGAGTTCTGACACTTGTTCTATATGCCCATAAAGCAGGATGCAGTTGTAGATGCCAATCTCGACCAGCTTCATTAACAGTCTTTTTAAGGATCTTGATGATTGTCTTATTAGAGGCTTCAGCTTGACCGTTGCTCGAAGGATAATAAGGCGTAGAGAACCTATGTTGAATATGAAACTTATTGGAAAGATCTCTAACCTCTTGGTTCTTGAAAGGCCGGCCATTATCTGTGACAATAGCTTGAGGAACTCCATAACGGTAGATGATGTAATGTAAGATGAATTTAGCTATTTGTTTACTTGTGATGTAGGTCATTGGTATGGCTTCTACCCACTTTGTGAAATCCTCAGTGGCAATGATAATAAACTTATGACCATTTGATGAAGTAGGATGGATTTTACCCACAAGATCAAGTCCCCATTGCGAAAAAGGCCATGGAGTGACAATAGGCTGAAGCTCATGTGCTGGTGCATGTATTAGATCTCCATGTTTCTGACATTGTAGACATCTCCTTGCAAATTGTTGGGCATCTTTTTCCATAGTTGGCCAATAGTATCCTGCTCGTAGAAGTTTCTTAACAAGGCCAGGGCCAGCGGAATGCGAACTGCAGACACCTTCATGTACTTCACATAAGGCCATTTTTGCTTCCTCAGAATCAAGACATCTAAGAAGGATACCATCAAGACTCCAGCGGTAAAGGGTGTCTCCTAAGATAGTGTAACGAGAGGCTCGATGGATAAAAGTTTTACGCTGGGTGTTGGATAGTTGAAGAGGCAAGGTGTGATTACGGAGATACTCGTATATATCTTTGTACCACCACGAGTTGGGACCAACAATCTCACATATGATCTCAGATTGTGGAACTTCAAATGCTGGGATCAAAAGCTGTTCGACCAAGAATTCACATTTATGGGTGTTAGATGGCATGTCTAAAAGAGATCCAATCATAGCCATGGCGTTTGCTGCTCTGTTTTGTAGTCTTGGAATTTGCTCAAAGGTAATGTCCTCAAAATATTGCTTGAAATCATCCACCATTGGCTTGTATGGAAGAAGCTTCTCGTCTTTTGTTTGATATTCATCTAAGACCTGTTTGATAACCAGCTGAGAATCGCCACAGACTTGTAACTGTTTGATAGCCCATTGTACTGCCATGCGCAAACCTGTGATTAAAGCTTCATACTCTGCTATGTTGTTGGTACATGGGAATGCTATTCTGTATGATTTAGGTATGCAGTCTCCTTGGGGAGTGACAAACAAGATACCTGCTCCAGATCCGTGTTGAGTGTATGATCCATCAAAGTATAGCTGCCATCGTGCTGGAGAGCTTAAATTAAACAATCCTTCATCAGGGAATTCTGGGTATATTGGCTGAATGTCTGTGATAGGTGCTGCAGCTAATTGATCAGCAATGACTTGTCCTTTGATAGCTTTACGGTTCACATATTGTATGTCAAATTCACTCAAGATCATAACCCATTTTGCTAATCTCCCTGTGAGAAGTGCTTTTGAAAGGAGATACTTGAGGGGATCCACATTAGAGATGAGCTTTGTTGTTTGGTTCAGCATATAGTGTCGCAACTTTTGAGAAGCAAACACTAATGCTAAACAAGCTTTTTCCATGAACGAGTAATTGAGCTCATATCCCACAAGAGTTCTGCTAATGTAGTAGATAGCTTGTTCTTTTCCTGAATCATCATGTTGAGCTAGAAGTGCACCCAATGCTGCGGTTGTTGATGATATATAAAGCAGTAATGGACGATCAAGTACAGGAGGTATTAACACAAGAGGTGTTGCCAAGTATTCCTTTATCTTATCAAAAGCCTGTTGACACTTTTCATCCCACTTAAAAGGTTCACCCTTACGAAGAAGATGCTGAAAAGGATGACATTTATCTGCAAGTTGTGAGATAAATCTGCGGATAGATTGTAGCCTACCCTGTAAACTGCAGAGCTGTTTGAGATTCGTTGGTGGAGGCATTTCTATGATAGCTTTTACCTTAGCTGGGTCCACTTCTATTCCTCATCGAGACACAATATATCCCAATAGTTTTCCTGATGTTACGCCAAATACACACTTCTTTGGGTTTAGTCTGACTTGATATTTTTCTAATCGATCAAAAATTTGTGCCAATACTTGTAGATGTCCTTCCCTTGTCTTAGATTTTCCCAGGATGTCATCAACATAGTCTTCCATGATAGTATGAAAAAGGTCATGAAAAATAACTGTCATAGCTCGTTGATAGGTAGTTCCAGCATTTTTAAGACCAAAAGGCATTACAACCCAGCAATATGTGCCCCATGGACAAATAAAAGACGTTTTATCTTGGTCTTCCTCTGCTATTCTGATTTGATTATAACCTGAAAATCCATCCATCAAAGATAGCATTTCATGTCCTACTATAAGATCAACAATGTTGTCTATGCTTGGTAATGGAAAATCGTCTTTAGGACATGCTTTGTTAAGATCTCTAAAGTCTGTGTAGCAGCGAACTCGTCCATCTGGTTTTGCTACAGGTACTAAGTTTGAAACCCATTCTGGATAATCAATAGGCTTTATGAACTTTGCTTCTAACAGTTTCTGAATTTTTGCTTTGACCAATAAGGCAACTTGTGGATGCATTTTGCACAATTTTTGTTTGACAGGCTTTGCATCAGGGAATACCGCTAAATGATGTACCACAAGTGAAGGATCTAGTCCTGGCATGTCTGCATAAGTCCATGCAAAATTTATAGCTCGTCTCAGAAAAAATGCTGTGAAGTTCTTTCGTTCTTGCTCTGATAGTGATGCTGCCAAAAAAGTGATCTTCGGATTTTGTTCTATTCCCAAGTTCATGTCTTGTGATTTTTCAACTAGCACAGTTGATTTCTCATGGTAATCAGCGGCGACAGGAAGATCAAATCCCTCATCCTTAGGCGCCTCAGAGAGGTTTTCACCTTCCGATACATCCTTTATTTTTACTTTTTCACGGTCAAGAGACGCCTTGCGGTTTTCACCTAGTGACCTATTTTGTTGAATTTTGTTTATTTCACTTTTGCGACTAAAGGATTTGATACTTCCGCCAAAATATGCTAGTTTAGGTAATTCCATCATGAAACCTGCTTTATGATCACCCAATGGGATACCTTGTCTCAAACCCATGAATTCTGCAATGGCTTCGTCATTTTCAAATGTATCTAATATCGGTGCCCCCTGTTGGTCCCAATCGATGAGGTCAGGATATACGAGTGAGAGGCTAATGGAGGGATTATGATGGCTAGAAGAGGTTGCGGAAAACATGAAGATGGAATGTTCTTGAAAAAGGTCGGTGATATGAAGGGAGGATTCATCGATGGTATCCGAGTTAGAAGTCTCTCTTACCGAAGAAGGTCCAACGTCAATATCAGAAATACATTTAATGTCTTTGGGTCGCGGTACCTCCGGTTGGTAACCAAGGCCTTGCTTATTAAACTTCGTAGACACAATAAGGGGCTCAATAGGTCCTTGTTCCTGTGATCCCAAGCTGCCATGTCCTTTATAGCCCATGTTCTTTATGATACGAAACCCGTTGTTGTATCGCTCTACTTCAAGTTGGACTTGGTCATTTTCATCAAAGAATATCCAAGAGTCGATGTCCTCAATGTCTTCGTCATCCAAGAAACCACCTTTAATGAATACGGTAGGGGGAGCTTTGATAACAGCGGAGGATGAAGTGGGCTTAGATGTAGAGGGCTTACCGTGGGATTTAGGAGATAATGGAAGGGTACCAACGCAACAGGATTCCTGCAATTTGTATTCACCAGGGCCATGTTCGGTATATTTGATATGGAGGTTGGAAGCGACTTTGCTAGATGAGGGCTTGAGGAGATCGGATGGGTCTACATAGGAGGATGACGGATATGCCTCGGTGTTGATAGGGATACGGTTTGGACTCTGATATTTAGCTTGAAAGGCACGACAAAACTCAAATGGATTGGGATCAGCTTGAATGGTAACTTCAACACCCTTATGTGGAAATTTAAGGCATTGGTGATATGTAGATGGAACTGCTTTAAGGGTATGGATCCAAGGGCGACCGAGGATGATGTTGTAAGGCAGATCAATATCAAGGACTTGACAGCAAGTTTCTGTAATGACCGGACCAACTTGAATAGGCAATAAGATGATCCCTTTAGTATCTCTTTCAGCGTCATCATATGCTCTGATGGTAATAACCTTGGAGGTGTCAACATCTTTCTCAGAATATCCCAATTGTTTGATAAGTTTCAAAGAACATATATTTAGACCAGCTCCCCCATCTATCAAGACTCATTTGATACGGCGTTGGTTAACAAATACTTCAATATGGAGGGCCTCATTGTGTGACGGATGAATGGAGGGTTGAAGATCTTTGTCGGAAAAGGTTAAATGACAAGGGGCTGCAATGCTAGCGACCATGGATTGAAATTGTGTGATATTAATATTATTAGGCATCGAAGACTCTTGTAAGGCCTTATCAAGGATAGCTTTATGTGCGGGGGATATGCGGAGCAGCTCAAGGATAGATATGTGTGCGGGTGTTCTACCAAGGTGATCCAAGAGGTTATAGTTAGAGAGAGGTCGAGGAGGATGAGGAGGTGCTCCTTGAACAGTAACTCGACCTCTTCACGTGGTTACGGCACAATCAGGTGCTCCTTGGACGGTAATGGTAGAAATGCGAACATGGTCAATGCGGCCAATGGTAGATGATGCATAATTATAGGGAATAGCATTTCCAGCTTGAAGGTTATTTGTCTGATCATGAGATGGAAGTGGATTCTTGAAAGTCTCTAGATCATAGTTTGATGTGGATTATTGAGCAGGTTGAGCTGTTGAAGGTGTGACGTTGATTAGACCTTGATCAATGCAGTCTTGGATAACATGTTTTAAGCGCATACAACCATTTGTTTTGTGTCCTTTAACTCGATGGTAATCACAATACTCATTCTCTTTGTACCAAGGAGCTCGAAAGAGTGGTTCGCCGTTTGGTGGTGCATCGGGTAGAATAACATCTCTGGCTTGAAGCAGCTTTCGAAGAATAACTTCCATGGGTTCCACTAATGGTGTAAATTGTCGACGTGGATTAGAAGTTTGGCATTGGTTTCTTCGTTGTGGAAAAGGCTGTCTTGGTGGAGAGCCTGCTTGAATGTTGATGGGAGCTCTCATAGTTTGGATATTCTTTGTATCAACAATACCGTCATTGACAACATTCTTGTTCTTGTTCCAAAAGCGAGACTTATCATTGGAATTTTGGGGAGAATCTTTGTTATCACGAAAGATCTTGATAGTTCCTTTAGCAATTAAGGCTCATTCAATAATAACTCCTTTGGAAACTAGTTCGTCAAAGGTGCTAGCACTTTGCAATTGTAGTTGGAATGACAGTTCAGGATGAAGATTTTGAACAAAGATGTCAAGCTGTTGTTTCTCAGGGATTTCCCATGATAATTTGCTAGCCATATTACGCCATCGTTGGGTAAATGAGGAAAAGGTTTCACCATTGCGTTGTTTGTTGTTGACAAGGTCATTCATGTTTACCTCATGTTCAATGTTGAAGGCAAAATGTGATCGAAACTTGTTTGCCAATTCTGAAAAAGTCTTAATTCCTGGAGGTAAATGGGAAAACCATTCTAGAGCTTGTCCTGCTAAGCTTCGAGGAAATAGTCTCAAAAGATATGTATCATCATAGGCAACATCGAGACATGCCACGAAAAAGGCTCGAAGATGGTCGTCCGGATTTCCTTTCTCTTTGTACTTATCAAATTGTGGGATTTCAAAGTGTGGTGGAAAAGGTATCATATTAAGAGACTTGTCAAATGGATAGGCGCATATGTTTTCGAGAGAGAAAGGTTTCTTACCTTGTCCTACCCTTTCATCGATCATCTGTTGGATATCGACTGAGGATAACTGTTGTTGTTGCGAAGGGGGTGGAGTGTGATATGAGACATATTGTGGTTGCGGTTGTGGTATATGTGGAGTTGTGACTGTTTGTTGTGGTTGTGGGATGTACGAAGCTGTGACTATTTGTTGGGGTTGTGTGCCCACAATGTATGTCAAAGGAGTGGTATGTGACATGTATGTGTTAGAGGATTGCTGTCCTTGAGACACAAGTGGCAAGTGGGTGTGCATTACATGAGAAGTGGATGTTGGATTGATAGTAGCAGATGGTTGGGAAGTTGGGATTGAATTCATGACATGGTAAGTGACGGAGGGATTGGTAGATACAACAGAAGGGTGAACATTGGGATTGGTATTTTGGACAATATGAGGATTGGTATATGTCATGTGTTGGGTGATATTAGAGAAGCCTTGGGTAGCATAAGAGGGATTGATGGTGTGTGAAGGATTGGAAGAAGAGGACAGCATGGATGTAAGCTGATCAACATAAGCGATCTTATTGTTTGGATTGGCTTGAGAAATGAGGGGATCACTCATGTCAATGAGACTAACGTTGGGATTATAGGATAACATGGAGGAATTAGCAGTTGGTATATGAGATGTGGTAGAGTGTAATGGTTGTGAAGCATGGACAACATGTGTTGTTGGAATGGTTTGAGAGGTATATACACCGTAAGACATGGAACTAGCTTGTGATGCTCGAAGTGTTTGTGCTTGTGTTACATGGACAGCTTGAGTTACTTGAGGCATGGAAACAGTCATGGTGGAAGGAGAGATATGTTGAGGGACATGAAAGGGTGGAATATTGAGATTTTGTGACATGAGAGGGAGCACATTGGTGGGCACTATCAATGGTTCTAAAGTATGCTCTGATCGTGGTAACTCAAATGAAGCAACAATAGGCAATGAGGATGATGTTTGCGAGGTAATAGGAGATGATGCGACTATAGTAGATGGTCTATATCCAACAACAGCAGTAGTGTTGGGATCATGCTCTCTAATAGTGGATATATCAAAGTCTTTAGGTAGTTTAGCACCCATGCGAGCAAGTTGGAGAAAATAGCGATCAGGCTCAGATATCATGAGTTTCTCAACTTGGTCCCATAGATAGGTATCTTGGAATTCTGATGAGTCGTCTTGAGATTGTTCTTCGAAAGCTTCCAAGGATGGTGGAGGGTGCATTTGTTGTGAAGATGATTTGCCCCTAGTGTACCCTTGAGGTATAAACATATGAGAAGGCATACCAGTTGTGAATTGAGTTGCATCCTTAAGAGGTGTTGTGAATTGTTTCATCTCAGCTTGCAATTTGGCATCCATTTCAGCTTTCAATTTGGCTTCTATTTCAGCTCGATATTGACTCCTAGTTTGAGGCATGATGTTGATGATGAAGTTGAGCTTGTCAAAGTTTTGAGACCCAAAAGATGATAATTGGCTAGTTGGTTGATTGGTTGTTGTTTTGGTTTGCTGTTTGGCTAAGTTGCTTGGTTGATTTGTTTTGGCTGAGTTGTTGTTGGTTGTCCCTAGAGGTAGCTTAATCACTCAAGGGAAAGATTGTTTGCTGTTGATGTTTGTTGGAGCTAAAGCTAAAAGAGATTGTTTGCTGAAGCTAAAGCTGAAGGATGTTTGTTGGCTGAAGGATGTTTGTTGGCTGAAGCTAAACTGAAGGTTGTTTGTTGATTGAAATGATTGGATTGATGTTTGATTTGCTGGTTGGGGTCTCACAAAGATGGAAAAGCTCATGAGTTGTGATTGATTGATAAGCTCAAAATAGGAGACAAAGTCCAGGTATTTGCTATTGATCAAAAAGAAGTCTGAAAGCTGATGTTTGATATTCAAGCAAGCTGGTCCTGAGGCTAATTCAGCTCATGCACTGAGATTTGCAGGAATTTTAGCTACAGGTGACTGATGATAGCTCAAAGGCGACTCAAAGGATGCTAAAGGTGATTAATGATAGCTCATATGTGACCTGGTTTAGTTTTGACAGAAAAATGACAGTGCTAACCAGAAGCGAATGCTATGCCAGAGGCGATGACTGTTGGTTCAAAGGCAATTTTCTGTTGATCAGAGGCGACTCAGATATCCCTAAAGGCGACAGTCTGTTGTTCAGAGGTGAGCTTGTTTAGGAATCAGGCGAATAACTGCGGCTTAAAGGCGATCTAGCTTAGACAATATGCGACTGGTCATGACTCAGATGCGACTTGGTTCAGGAACTAGGTGATCATCTGTGGTTCAAAAGTGATTCTGTTCAGTCAAAAGGCGATCAACTACGGTTTAAAAGCGACTCTGTTTCGGCAATATGCGAGTCACTATAGTTCAGAAGCGATGTCGATGGTCTGTGCAAGCAGTTTAGGTTCAAAAGCGACTGTGTTTGTGTAACAGTGGTCTGATTTTACAATTTTTCAGCAAGAAAACAATGATAATAGTCAGTCACACTCACAACAAGCACAAACTGATACAACCTAGGCTAGGATAGGACAGTATCTGTTGAATCCCCTAGCTGCGCCTATTCAAAGCGGGTAGCTCCAGGATCTTGGTAGCACCGGCTCCTCCTTACATTTTCACACACTTCTCACGCATACCAAGATCCAGGATTCTTATAAGGCTTGACCCTCTCCAAACCTTTAGATTGTCCCTGCTACCTTGGCTAAGAACCGCATGAATCAGGGCTGCTTCAAGGGTTTTGCCCTCTGCGTCAACAGATAGAAGGTTTTTGGCTACTACACAAAGTTGCTAATAAGGGCATCCGTTCGGGTGGCTATACGTGCGGCAGCGCTACTCTCCGTTATGGAGTCTCCCAGCCTCCAAGGGTTGCGCCTTGGAGGGTTTTGGGGGAGGTTGGCTATCGGTATAACACAACTGCACCCGTTGTTTGTCTCTTTCGACACAAACACTTTTCTTATATAGCGGTTCGGAAGGACTTGGCTTTAGCCCGTTATCGCTTGGGTCGTATCCCTTCTCACACCGGGAAGGCAGGCCCTCTAAAGATAATGACAAGTTCTCATACACCCAAGATCCATTTGATAGGCAAGGGGAGAGGATACTTTTGTTATTAAATTTGGGTTACAATCAAGCACATGCAAGCAATCAAAAAAGATAAATCAAGCACGGAGCAAGCAGTAGTTCATTTTAAGCACCAAGCCCAAATATGCCTAATTTAGTGAAAAAAAAACCACAAATCTTGGACCGATCGAACCTGCAACAGATATGTCAGTAGTTTGATAACCTCCTTTCTTGGACAGATCGATAAGATGCTGCGCAAATACCCAGTTAATAGCCAAAAATCAAACTAGAACTGAAACAGACAAGAAAACAACAGAACTTTACCAGATGCGATTCACTGTTGATCAAAAGCGACCTCTATTATATCAGAGGCGAAATACTGCAGATCATATGCGACGCGCAAAAACACAGCATGCAACCCCTGTCAGCTCATAAGCGATGCAGATTGGCCATAAGCGATCGGTTGAGGGTTGGATGTGACCTGTTTCTGCAAAAACACAACCGATAAACAAAAACCCTAGCCTAACAGGCAAACAATATCAGTTCATAAGCGATACAAATGAATGTAAAAGAAGCCTCTGTCATGTCATATGCGATCCCGATATACCAGAAGCGACCTGTTGTAAGTCGAAAGTGACCTGTCTCTGCAAAACAAAAAACTAAACCCTAATCTACACAGGTGAACATTATTAGCTCATAAGCGTCTCAGATCAGAATAAAAGCACGCACTGTTAGATCAAAAGCAATGCGGAATTGTGCAAAGGCGGCCCCTGTTAGGTTAAAAGCGATCTGATTATGCACAAAAGCGGTAGCTGTTAGGTCAAAAGCGGTAAATACAGTGAACACAGTCGCATACATTACAGGCGATCATTTTAAAGATAAAAGTGATACGTTTTACCTGAAGCGACGACTGTTTGTTTCAAGGCGATCCAGAGAGGATAATGCGGCCTGTTCCAGCGTAAAAGTGACGCAGAAATTTGGAAGCAGCGGTTGTTCGTTTAAAAGCGACTGGAATTTTCTGCGAGCACCTGCAAAATCTAATCTTCAAAGAAACAACTCCAAAAAACGAAGTTAATCAGGGACGTGAGTCCCAACGGGCGTGCCAAAATGTGATAGGTGAAAGTCAGGTGTGGAAGATCAGACATAGTCATGAAACCCTAACCCTACCATCATCAAGGAATCTAACCTAAATGAAATCAAAGGATAATGCAATTCAAGCATAACATCACCTAGATCGTGCGATTCCTTGTTTGAGAGAGAGATGTGGACTGCTTCTTCAACGATAAGCAATTACAAAGCTGAAAGCTGCCATTGATGGATGATAAAAGCTCGAATGCTCGAATGCTCAAGATGATAATGGAGGTGCTATATGATTGCTGGATTACTAGTTTGCTGGATTGCTGGATTGCTGGATTGCTTATATGGAATGAAAGGGTGTTTATATAGAACCCAACCAAGATCAATCAACGGTGGAGATTCAGAGGCTATGTGAATGGCTAAGATTAAAAGTTACTAAATTTAGGTCCAATTAGTTGTGCATGTGAAGGATATGAATGAAAGTTGTCTTACAACACATGATGAATGGGAAATGGACAAGTGTTGCAATGTGATAAATGATAAAGGCTTAATTCAAATAAAGTATTTGAATTAGTTGGGATATGAGTTGGAAATTAATTAAATAAATAAAATTTATTTAATTAATAGGATAAATGCATAAAATGGGATAAGACATGATGTGGAATTAATTAAATAAATACAATTTATTTAATTAATTGGCTAAGTGAATGAGAATGGGATTTTAATTAAATAAATAAAATTTATTTAATTAATTGGATAATGGATTAGTGATTTAATAAGGTGTCGCTAGACATGGACAAATTTGGGTGTCTACATTTTGCCCCTCTTTGATACAATGTTCGATAGAACGTTGTGTCAAAGAAGATGTGAGATGCGTTCGATAAACAAGTTATGCCCCAGTGTCATAAAATTTAAAACAAGTTTATTCTTATTCGATGATATTTAAATATCAATTCATATATATATATATATATGTATATATGTATATATATATATGTATATATATATATATTTCAGTTTCAGAATATCTTTTCATTTTCTCAATCAAACAATATTCTGTCAATAATTAATAACAACTGTTATATATATATATATATATATTTATATATATATATATATCTATTTATTTCATAATCTTCTCAAATTAAATACTTTATTTAGTTTCTTGTAGTTAGTTAAAAAATCAAGTAATAATTAGATAAGAATATATATATATATATATATATATATATATATATATATATATATATATATATATATATATATATATATATATATATATATATATATATATATATATATATATATATATATCTACACTTAAGAAAATGAAGTTTTAAATCAGTATATTTAGGCAATTAATACATGTCCATTTCAACTCTTAGGACATCCAGAAGTAATTATAATAGATTTTCTTTAAAACTTACAAAATAACTAAATCCATTACTTATGAAGGAGAAACTTAATCATTTAAAACTAACTTATCCATTAGAACAGTGAATCATAAAACTGATCTTTCAACTAATTTAGCAGTTCTATACTTATAATGACATAAATAAACTCAGATTAGATTGCAAATAAGTAATGAAATTTCTATTTAAAAAGGTTTACAAAGCAACAAACTTGAAAATTGAAGGTATTTGTTTACCACATTCATATTACAGAAAAGTTAACTCTTCCACTACAAATAGCAAGAGAATAAATTTTAAACCATGGATACAACAACTAACTTCCCAGATATGAACTTCCTTCTCCCAAACAATATACAACTGATAGCTTGTGACAACCAAGTAAAAGTCCATCAATAACAAGATCAGGGAGGTGATTTCCTTCACTTCCAGGGTAACAATAAATTACAGCAATAACAAGAGAGGTACTCTCTCTTCAACTCTTATGAAATGAACCTGGCCTAATTCTCATGACAAAGAAGAATAACTGTTTCATCATAAATATAACTCCTCCCAAGCAAACCAGAAGCTCCAAGAGAAAACCTACGTATCAAAGACAAACAAAGAAGAAAACACCACTCATCTAGCTCTCCTCCCTTCCGTAGACCCGCAAGAGGGTCACCCCTGAGCTAGGGAGACCATACTCACACCTGGGTAACTCAAACACTCCACTTCACAACAGTAACAACAACAATCCCAAAGCACACAAAAACCCGTGGGTTATTTACACAACACGGAAACTCAACTACAGTGAGTTTCATAAGGGGTAGGAGAGTGGACACACTCGACTCCAGAGTGTCACCCTGACAGATAAGTTAACCAATACAATTTCTCTTGGTCTCAAACCAAGTTTGATCACAAATTTTTAAGAAATCTGTATATGACTCTCAAGTCAAAGATACAGACACAGATACATGCCCTCAAGGCTTTCAACATCCCAAAAGATAGAAACAGGTATGCACCCGAGGAGGATCTCTCCTCCCCTACCCCAAACTTGATGAGCATTTCTCCCAAGTGGGAGAAGCTCTGTCAAACAACCCGACAATAAACCCCACAGAAAACAAATCTAAACACAAATTCACACACTTTACATACACATTCAGCTATACGAAACAAAGGTAAAATTCAAACCAACCTTACAAAGCCCTCCTGGAATGAAGCTGTTGCAGAGCCCACAGAGTTCTCTTCCAACCTTAGCCACCAACTCCCTCTCCCTTCTCTCTCCTGCAAGCTAACTTTTCTATTTTTGGTAAAACAGAATGAAAGTTTCCCCACAATTCAACTAACTCCCTCCCCTTCCAAAATTGGAAACAAATAACCCCATTTCTTTTCAGTTTCGAGGAATGGGGAGGTGACACTTGTCACCTCCTCACCCTTCCCCAAAACCACTATTCTGTCCTGGTGGCTTATGTCACTCACCCATACCTAGAGTACTCCTTATCCCTTTCCTCCTGTCATTTCTCTTTCACATGGGAGAAATAAAAGGAGTTAAAGGAGTAAAAGACAGGTGACCCATGCCTCTTCTTCCTTCCTTCACATGGGTGGCCCCACAGCACATGGGGGAATCTCACTAATGGAGGGGGTGACTTCAAGTCAATCCTTCAATAATGGATGGGCTTGTAGTCATCTCTTACCTTGGGAATTGTAGAGGGGATGGGTTGGGTGTTGGTACAACCCATCATGTCCCCTCCATACCTCCAATTTTCGCCACTTAACTTTAGGGGGAAGTTAAGATGACTAGATGGAGGTTACTCAAGGGTTACCCATGCCAAATGGGCCCCTGGACCCATGGGGTATAACCCAAGGTCAACTTTAACCCATACAAAACACCCCTGGTCAAGGTAAAGCACAAGAAAAGGCCTCATAAATTTAGATAAAATAAGGAAATTCAATTTCAATCCTTTTTACAACACAAATTATAAAATAATGTTACATGAGGGTAACCTAACCCACTCGACCATACGAAAGACCACATTACATCATTACATCAAACACAAAGAGATCTTGGTTCCTCGTGGAACCAGATCGGCTTAACAGGGAATAACAAATAACGAGGTGCAAAATGATCTCCGAAATCTGTGGTTCGATTAGTAATTCCTGCACACTAAATTACAAGATCAGTAACCACATAAAATCATCATAGCTGAAGCAACTTAAAAACATGCATTATCATGACATAGTACTAATTAACATAAATGAAATCTTATTACAATTTTTTCCATCATCACCTAATTAATTTTTCTGAAATGTAAACTTATCCAAACATCACCCAATTAGTTTTCTGAAATCATAAGAAAGTTTAATAGCTTGACAATTCTGAGAACTGCTATCCCACAAACATAAAAAGTAACAATAACAGTAATGTAAATAGTCATAACAACAGAAGTAAAAAGGGTGGTCCTCACATCCTCTCCCCCTAAGACGGTACTTCCTCCTATAAGTCGTCAAAAAGGTGAGGATAAAGGGTCTTCAGTCTCTCTGCATCTTCCCATGTCGCAGTGACTTCGTCGTATAGGTCCCACTGGACTCTAACCTGGTCCAGCTCTCGACCTCGAAGGGCCAGCGTCCGACGAGCCAATATGCGAATTGGCTCCAACGCCAGCTGTCCGTCTACCTCTACCTGAAGAGCACTCCAATCCAACACGTGAGATAAGTCAGAAATATATTGACGTAAAACTGATACATGAAATACATCGTGGATACGTGACAGGCTAGGTGGCAAGGCTAGACGATAGGCTACTGGTCCTATCCGCTCCAAAATTTTGAAAGGTCCTACAAATGGAGGTGTGAGCTTAGAGCCCTTCCCATAACGGATTAGACTCTTGTGCGGTCGCACTCTCAAAAATACCCTTTCCCCCACAGAGAAGCTTCGGTCTGTCCTCTTAGCATCGGCATACTTCTTCTGCCTATCCTGAGCTTCCTGAAGTCTCTGTCTAATCTGTTTGACCTGCTGTTCCATATTCTGAACTATCTCTGGACCAATGACCGTTCTGTCCTCTATCCGATCCCAACTCAATGGTGTTCTGCATGGTCGGCCATATAAAGCCTGGAAAGGAGGCATACCCAACGAGCTGTGATGCCCATTATTGTAGGCAAACTCAACTAGATATAGGTACTCCTCCCATCTAGACTGATGGTCCATCACATACATGCGAAGCATGTCTTCTAACACCTGGTTAACTCTCTCTGTCTGTCCGTCAGTTTTTGGATGATATGCTAAACTGAAGTTGAGCTGTGTGTCCAACGCCTGATGTAAGGCTTTCCAGAATGATGAAGTGAATACGAAGTCTCTGTCAGATATAATGCGGCGAGGTACCCCATGAAGTCTAACAATCTGATCGAGAAACACCTTTGCCACTGATGGTGCATTGTATGTTGTGCATATTGGTGAAAAATGCGCCACTTTGGTCAGCTTGTCAACTGTCACCATAATAGCATCATGGCGACGTGATGACATAGGTAGACCAATGATAAAATCCATAGAAATGGTGTCCCATTTCCATTCAGGTATCTCGTGAGGGTACAACAGTCCCGCTGGATGCTGATGTTCGGCCTTGACCCTCTGACATTCTAGGCAACGAGCAACAAATTCGGCAATGTCACGCCTCATCCCAGCCCAATGATAAAGCTGTCGTAAGTCAGCATGCATCTTCTTCACTCCTGGGTGTGCTGCATAGGGTGCTCTATGAGCCTCTGATAGGATTACTGTACGAACATTACCCGCAAGGTGTACATAGATGCGCTGCCGATGTCGAAGCATACCATCAGACTCAAGGGAATATCCTGTAAATTTGCCCTCAAGGGCCTTCTGATTTAATAATGCCTGCTGCACTTCAAGAAACCATTCGTCCTCCGGCAGATGCTGTAAGATGCGATCCTTCAAGTCCACCTTCAAGGTCAGGGTCTGGATCTCGTGGCGCCTTCGACTCAAAGCATCAGTGACCATGTTCTCCTTCCCTTTGATATAGTGGACATCGAAGTCATATTCGCATAGGAATTCCATCCAACGCCGTTGACGGGCGTTCAAATTTGGCTGTGTAAAAATATACTGCAAACTATGATGATCCGAATGGAGTTCAAAGCATCGACCTAGGAGGAAGTGTCTCCAGCGGACTAAAGCATGAACAACTGCTGCGAGCTCTAAGTCGTGAGTAGGGTAGTTTAACTCATGTGTCTTTAGTTTCTGTGATTCGTATGCGATCGCTCTACCATCCTGCATAAGCACGGCTCCCAATCCTTCTAATGATGCATCTGTGCAAACTACAAACTCCTCTGTAGGATCTAGGACCGCTAAAATAGGAGCACTGGTAAGATGCTCCTTGAGGACTCCAAAGGCCTTTTCACACTGCTCGGTCCAATTGAAACCCTTCCCTTTTCGCTGAAGGGAAGTAATGGGATGTGCTATCCTGGAGAAGCCCTCGACAAACCGACGATAATATCCGGCTAACCCCATAAAGCTTCGGACCTCTGTCACGTTAGTGGGTGCCGGCCATTCCTGGATTTCTCTAATCTTAGATGGATCTACGGAGATGCCATCGCCTGATAAAATGTGTCCCAAATACTACACCTCTATCCTGAAGAAGGCACACTTCGCCAAGTTGCCATAAAGCTGCTACTCTCGTAATTGCTGCAAAACTTGACGCAAGTGCTCCACATGCTCCTCCTCAGTCCATGAATAAATCAAAATGTCATCTAGGAATATTATCACGAACTGATCTAGGTACGTGCGGAACACCCCGTTCATGAGACTCATGAATACTGCAGGAGCGTTCGTCAACCCGAAAGGTACCACTGTGAATTCATAATGGCCATATCTGGTTCGAAAAGCAGTTTTATGAATATCTGCCTCCGTGATGCGCAATTGGTGATACCCAGATTTTAGATCAATTTTTGAGAACACTCTGGCTGCCTGCATCTGATCAAAAAGGTCGTCAATCCTAGGCAGAGGATAACGGTTCTTCACCGTCACCTTGTTCAACTGCCTGTAGTCCATGCATAATCGAAGAGACCCATCCTTCTTCTTTACAAAGATAACCGGTGCGCCCCATGGTGAAACGCTAGGTCGGATGTGTCCCTTCTCAAGTAATTCCTCTAACTGTAGTTTAAGTTCAATGAGTTCATGTGTAGTCATCTTATAGGGTGCATGGGATATCGGTTCTGCACCCGGCACCAAGTCGATGTGGAAGTCTACTTCTCTGCGTGGAGGCATACCTGGTAATTCCGGCGGAAATACATCAGCAAACTCTCTAAGGATAGGGTGATCATCTAAAGTAGCCTCAGGTTCATCCTCTGCTCTATCACTGACCGTGATGGCAAACATCTGACATCCCTTCCGCATACAACGCTTAAGCTGCTGAGCGGATATCATACGAACAGCCGTGGGCTTTTGAATGCCCACTATCTCAACCGACGAACCATGATCGTCTAAACAGCTAATCGTCCTCTGGCGACAGTCAAGCTTGGCTCTATGTGCCGCAAGCCAATCCATACCTAGAACTACTCCGTAAGATCCTAATGGCATAATCCTAAGGTCACATGTTGTGGTGAATGATCCCAATGTGATCTCACAGTCTTTAACCAAGGTATCTACTGACATCCTGGCCCCTGAGGCCAACTCAACTTCCCACCTAATGCCTTGCCTAGAAGCCACCAGCCTGCAACGCTCCACTAACAATGTAGACAAAAAGGAGTCAGTAGCTCCTGAGTCAAAAAGGATCGAGATGGGGAAGTCTCCAATCGTACCTGCTGCCTCGATGACAGAAGCCTAGAAATTAGCCTGGCGGTTATCAACCGCTGCAAACATGTGGTGGGATCTGCCCATGTCACCTACGGTCTGCTCAGATCCACCTGATCGGGGCTGTCCCCCTGCAGTAAATCCCTGCGGGCACTCTCTAGCCAGATGCCCTGCCCCACCACACACATAACATGGTCCTCGAACCTGTAACTGCCCTGACTGTGTTTTGCCCGATTGTTGTTGCCCAGTCCGTCCAGTGGATCCCTGTGAGCCTCTGTAAGACTGCTGGGACCTTGCGGGTCCTGCTGATGAACCCTGCTGTCTCTGATCTCTACATGAACCCTACTGCTGCCATCCAAGGTTCTGTCCTCCCTGTCCCCTCTGTTGAAATTTGGATTTTTGCTGATGTTGCTGCTGCTGTGGAGGCCTAGGAGGTAATGATGAAGGATTATATCCTCCTCTCTGTGTTGTGTTTTGAGGCCTTCGAAAGTTTTGCTGTTGTTGGGGATTACGTTCCTGGTACTGTGGGCGTGAATTCTGCCCTCGTCCCTGAATTTCCTCTGATATAAGGGCCTTTTCAACAGCCTCGCTCATGGTCTGGGGATTTGCCATACGAACTGGTCCTGCTATCCCGTGATTTAGCCCTCTGATGAATTTGTGTATTAAGATTTTCTCATCATGGAGGTATTCCGCGTAACGAGAAAGCTCAATAAATCAGCTCTCATACTGAGTAACAGTGAGTCCCCTCTGCTGTAAATCATGGAACTCATCGATCCTGCGCTGTCTGTAATGTTTGGACAAATATCGCGCATTGAAGTGCTCAATGAAGATGTCCCATGTGAGTGTATCCACGGATAGTCGGCGCTTGCACTCCTCTGTGCGCCACCAGGTAGCTGCCGCATCCCTAAGAAGATGGACTGCCACTCGTGCTTTCGTGTTGCTTCCATATGGTCGCAATGCAAAACACCTGTCCAAACTAATCAGCCAAGCCTCGGCCATAGCTCCCTCTGTAGCACCTGCGAAAGTGGGTGGGTTGAGCCTCAGTAGATCTCTGATGGGGTCCCCTCTGTCTCTAAGTCTCACAAGTGGCTCTTCCACACCATCCTCATATAATCCATGCTGAACCTGTTCTACCCTCTGGATCTCATCTCGTCTCAAAAGTCTCGGAGGACTCCTGCTCCGTGCATGGAAAGCTGACCCTACCTCCTCTACTATTGTGTCGGGAATCTCAACGAAAGGATCCACACGTGGCACCTCTAGTGGATCAACGCGGGGCTCCTCACGTGGCTCAATATGTGACTCGGCACGTGGCTCCTCTCGCGGATCAACACGAGGCTCTATACGTGGCTCAGGAATCACTGGCGGTAACCTGTCTAACATAGTCTGTAGTGCCTGTAAGATCTGTGGACCTATATCTAATATTGGTGTCGCCTATGGTACTAGTGGTGCTTGTGGTACAGGTGGTGCAGGTGGTGCTGCTGTAACTACTGGTGTCACCTGTGGTACTAGTGGTGCTTGTGGTACAGGTGGTGCAGGTGGTGCTGCTGTAACTACGGGTGCCAGTCCCTCAGCTGAGGAATCAGTGTGCACCTCGACAGACGCTGTG
This sequence comes from Cunninghamia lanceolata, assembly GCA_027924645.1. Classification (NCBI taxonomy): domain Eukaryota; kingdom Viridiplantae; phylum Streptophyta; class Pinopsida; order Cupressales; family Cupressaceae; genus Cunninghamia; species Cunninghamia lanceolata. The sequence goes on from BSBN01000697.1 coordinate 3,801,740, forward strand.
TGACGTGACCGCGCTCGTCGAACACGGGGAGGCATCCTACAAAACAAGGTAGAAACTAATTAGCCAAAGTTGCGGAATAACAACGTGCCCAAATACGCCCAGTGTTTAAACCTAGCTCTGATACCAAATGTCATGCCCACATTGACCTTGTGGTCACAACACACATCACACGTGTCATAGCCACATCTGTCATGTGGTTATGACACGAGATATGAAAAACTTTTCTCACACTGCCCTAAAAGCCCCCTCACATGCGTAAGCATGCTCGGCGGTGTTCTCTCAAGGCGAAAACATTACAGTTGTAGGTGGGGTACAAGTACAATTGCGTGCAACCAGACGCAAGTAGACCAACCACGACGCCGTTAACGTCATTGCAAGAGTGAGATTACCATGGTTCCTAAATCTAAATCTCGGTAAATTCCGGCAGCATAACGCCTTACGGCGTTAGTGGGAATTACTCAACACTATTTTACGCACGTGGTTCGCTGATAGATTAACAACTTCCCACGATGCCTTGTTCCAACTAAACCGACTCGTGATCTCCCTATTTAGTCATTTTCAGCAAGGCACGGTTGTCTGTCTCCTCTCTTGCTTCCTGAAACATACTCCTCCTTCGACTTAGCATTCTCAACAAGGCGATTCGTTTGCTCTTTCTTCCCTTTCCTCAGGGTCTTAATTTTGATTGCATTTTTATCGCACTCACCTTAACTATTTCTGTGATAATTTAGTTTTTTTATATTTCAGTCTCTCTCTCTTTCATTTTCCTTTCTTCATATTGGGCATCAATCAGGGTTATCACTGTTTCTATTGTTAATATTAAACCTAACATCTAGATGATCCAGGTCACATAGGCTGGTTTACTACTTCGCTGGACTCGGTCTCCTAGTCTTCTCCGATCTAGGTTTCTTCTCTTGTATATATTAATTAAACTTGTTCCTAAGCAAATTTTGGCTAGAGGGTCCTTCGACTTAGTTCTCTTATCCCATGTGGGAATTGTCGCGCATTTTCTCCTCTGTGTTTTTCCAATGTTACTTTTTCTTCTTCTGACTCTCTTACAGGTTTACTTATATGGACGTTTACTACAGTTGAGATTAAAATGGCCTCACATGGAATTTCTGTGATGACTCCTTAAGTTTATTTCCAGTGACCTTTTAAGCATGGTGACGTGTAATTTTCCTCTTCATTTTCCCGGTTATTGAACCGCGTTGATAGTGAAACTTCTGAGAAACTCTTCCCGGTAACACAGTATATTCCTTTATGCTCTCATTAAATTATAATTTTATTTTCTCTTATCTATAATTACTGTTGTTATTATTACTAATCAGTATTATTAAGACTCTTATTGTAAATCATTTACCGTTGTTAATACAAGTAGGAGGCTCTCCACTTTATAAAACCCTGATCATGGAAACATAACTTCTTTGGTTGTTGTGTTCAACACTTAATAAAAACTAATTGTGAAAATATTTTTTTTGTTTTATTTTTGTATATCCATGTGTCACATTTTATCAAGATTTTAAACGAGGGCCCAATAAAATGGCTCATAAAACTACTCCTATATATATATAGATATATATATATATATTAATGTACATGTAGTTGACGAAATTGTTCTTTTAATTTGTTTAACAAACTCCACGTAATCCCTTATATATATATATATTAAGTATTTCATTATATATTGCTATATACATAGACATATATAGTATCTATATATGTCTATATATATGGCAATTATAATGGATTTCCTTTCAAAATAGACCATCTTATATGTTAGGGCCAAAAGCCCTAACATTTTTTTTTGTTTCATTTTAGACACAGCCAGCGGAGGAGATGGGCGGCGGTGGCCGCAGCGGCAGGGGAGACAGGGTCGGCCGCGTAGAGGGAAGGGCCTGTGTAGGCCGCGGAGGGGAAGGGAAAGGCAGCACTGCAGAGCTGTGCCCCGCGGGAGTTATAAGGGAAGGGGGATGTGGGGAGGGGCGGAGCCCCACCCACATCCCACGATGTGGGGTGTGGGTGGGGCTCCGCCCCTCCCCACACCTCTTAACAAACAAAATGGAGACTGCGGTGGGGAATACTCCCCACCGCCCACCGTGCAAGCTTGACTGTGTTTTTACACAGCGATTTCACATTTCGCCTTTAGTTCGGCGGTCATAAAATTTAAAACAAGTTTATTCTTATTCGATGATATTTAAATATCAATTCATATATATATATATTTCAGTTTCAGAATATCTTTTCATTTTCTCAATCAAACAATATTCTGTCAATAATTAATAACAACTATTATATATATATATTTATATATATATCTATTTATTTCATAATCTTCTCAAATTAAATACTTTATTTAGTTTCTTGTAGTTAGTTAAAAAATCAAGTAGTAATTAGATAAGAATATATATATATATATATATATATATATATATATATATATATATATATATATATATATATATATCTACACTTAAGAAAATGAAGTTTTAAATCAGTATATTTGCCTTAGGCAATTAATACATGTCCATTTCAACTCTTAGGACATCCAGAAGTAATTATAATAGATTTTCTTTAAAACTTACAAAATAACTAAATCCATTACTTATGAAGGAGAAAACTTAATCATTTAAAACTAACTTATCCATTAGAACAGTGAATCATAAAACTGATCTTTCAACTAATTTAGCAGTTCTATACTTATAATGACATAAATAAACTCAGATTAGATTGCAAATAAGTAATGAAATTTCTATTTAAAAAGGTTTACAAAGCAACAAACTTGAAAATTGAAGGTATTTGTTTACCACATTCATATTACAGAAAAGTTAACTCTTCCACTACAAATAGCAAGAGAATAAATTTTAAACCATGGATACAACAACTAACTTCCCAGATATGAACTTCCTTCTCCCAAACAATATACAACTGATAGCTTGTGACAACCAAGTAAAAGTCCATCAATAACAAGATCAGGGAGGTGGTTTCCTTCACTCCTAGGGTAACAATAAATTACAGCAATAACAAGAGAGGTGCTCTCTCTTCAACTCTTATGAAATGAACCTGGCCTAATTCTCATGACAAAGAAGAATAACTGTTTCATCATAAATATAACTCCTCCCAAGCAAACCAGAAGCTCCAAGAGAAAACCTGCGTATCAAAGACAAACAAAGAAGAAAACACCACTCATCTAGCTCTCCTCCCTTCCGTAGACCCGCAAGAGGGTCACCCCCGAGCTAGGGAGACCATACTCACACCTGGGTAACTCAAACACTCCACTTCACAACAATAACAACAACAATCCCAAAGCACACAAACACCCGTGGGTTATTTACACAACACGGAAACTCAACTACAGTGAGTTTCATAAGGGGTAGGAGAGTGGACACACTCGACTCCAGAGTGTCACCCTGACAGATAAGTTAACCAATACAATTTCTCTTGGTCTCAAACCAAGTTTGATCACAATTTTTTAAGAAATCTGTATATGACTCTCAAGTCAAAGATACAGACACAGATACATGCCCTCAAGGCTTTCAACATCCCAAAAGATGGAAACAGGTATGCACCCGAGGAGGATCTCTCCTCCCCTACCCCAAACTTGATGAGCATTTCTCCCAAGTGGGAGAAGCTCTGTCAAACAACCCGACAATAAACCCCATAGAAAACAAATCTAAACACAAATTCACACACTTTACATACACATTCAGCTATACGAAACAAAGGTAAAATTCAAACCAACCTTACAAAGCCCTCCTGGAATGAAGCTGTTGCAGAGCCCACAGAGTTCTCTTCCAACCTTAGCCACCAACTCCCTCTCCCTTCTCTCTCCTGCAAGCTAACTTTTCTATTTTTGGTAAAATAGAATGAAAGTTTCCCCACAATTCAACTAACTCCCTCCCCTTCCAAAATTGGAAACAAATAACCCCATTTCTTTTCAGTTTCGAGGAATGGGGAGGTGACACTTGTCACCTCCTCACCCTTCCCCAAAACCACTATTCTTTCCTGGTGGCTTATGTCACTCACCCATCCCTAGAGTACTCCTTATCCCTTTCCTCCTGTCATTTCTCTTTCACATGGGAGAAATAAAAGGAGTTAAAGGAGTAAAAGACAGGTGACCCATGCCTCTTCTTCCTTCCTTCACATGGGTGGCCCCACAGCACATGGGGGAATCTCACTAATGGAGGGGGTGACTTCAAGTCAATCCTTCAATAATGGATGGGCTTGTAGTCATCTCTTACCTTGGGAATTGTAGAGGGGATGGGTTGGGTGTTGTACAACCCATCATGTCCCCTCCATACCTCCAATTTTCGCCACTTAACTTCAGGGGGAAGTTAAGATGACTAGATGGAGGTTACTCAAGGGTTACCCATGCCAAATGGGCCCCTGGACCCATGGGGTATAGCCTAGGGTCAACTTTAACCCATACAAAATACCCCTGGTCAAGGTAAAGCACAAGAAAAGGCCTCATAAATTTAGATAAAATAAGGAAATTCAATTTCAATCCTTTTTACAACACAAATTATAAAATAATGTTACATGAGGGTAACCTAACCCACTCGACCATACAAAAGACCACATTACATCATTACATCAAACACAAAGAGATCTTGGTTCCTCGTGGAACCAGATCGGCTTAACAGGGAATAACAAATAACGAGGTGCGAAATGATCTCTGAAATCTGTGGTTCGATTAGTAATTCCTGCACACTAAATTACAAGATCAATAACCACATAAAATCATCATAGCCGAAGCAACTTAAAAACATGCATTATCATGACATAGTACTAATTAACATAAATGAAATCTTATTACAATTTTTTCCATCATCACCTAATTAATTTTTCTGAAATGTAAACTTATCCAAACATCACCCAATTAGTTTTCCGAAATCATAAGAAAGTTTAATAGCTTGACAATTCCGGGAATTGCTATCCCACAAACATAAAAAGTAACAATAACAGTAATGTAAATAGTCATAACAACAGAAGTAAAAAGGGCGGTCCTCACATATTCCTCCCCCAACATTCCTAACCCAATTCCAACATGGACTGTTATTGGAAGAGGAAACTATTGAGGATATTTCTTCTTAGCTCTATAAGGAGAAAGAACCAGTCACAATACCAGTCAAGCAATATGGAAATGGCTTAAGAATAGTAAAAAACATGGGCTATAAAGGCAAAGGTGGCCTTGGGAAACAGAATCAAGGAACTATGGAACCCATTGTTGTGACAAAGAAACTAGACAAGAAGGGATTAGGATTTGGTAAGAAGGTACCACATGCCTTGGACATTGAGTATATCCTCAATGAGGTAGCTGACACTTTTCTTGCTGATTCGACATCTATAGAGGATATCATCGATGACTCTTCCCTCCACATGACCAACCTATTTGTAGAATCCTCCATTTTTATGCTATCCTTTGTATCCTTAACCTCCACCACCAGCACCTAGAACATAACACTTGTCTACCCTGAACTTATCGATTGGGACCAACAAGGGTCCCCCATTATAGATGTATTTCAGAATGACGAAGCTTTAGCTGAGTTCATGGGGCTTCGGGAAGGTATCCCCCTTGGCAATCACAAAGCAGGTTTTGTCATGGAACTAGAGCCAATAGCTTATTTTCGTGAGAATGCCAAATCCTCCAGTCGCAAAAGTAAAAATAAAGAAAGATCTCTAGGCGAAAACCACACTGTGGCACCTCCTGATCACAAAATAGTAAAAACAAAGGACGTATCCAAAGGCAAAAACCCAACTGTGGCACCTGAGGATGGAGGATTTAACCTTCCCCTACCATCTAAGTATCAAGAGAAGTCAGCTCTCCTAGTAGAAGATTCTACAGAGATAAACCTTGGCATAGAACAAAATCCAAAGACCACATTCCTAGCAGCATCATTATCAGAAATAGAGCACAGGAATCTTAACACATTCTTCTTGCAAAGAACCATCAACTTTGCATGGACCCATGCGGATATACCAGGGCTAGACCCTAAGCTAGTTGTTCACTATCTCACAGTTGATCCAAAAGTTAAACCAGTCAAGCAAAAACTGTGAAAGATGCACCCACAGATAGCTCTTTTGGTAAAAGTGGAAATATAGAAATTGTTAGATGCAAAGTTCATACGACCTATTGACTATTCAGATTGGGTCTCCAACATTGTACCTGTATCTAAACCTAATGGGCGCATCTGCATGTGTAATGATTTTAGAGATCTTAACAAAGCATGTCCCAAAGATGACTTCCCACTATTGAACATTGACATTATAGTAGACTTGACAGCAGGTCACGAGATGCTTTCCCTCATGGATGGATTCTCTGGCTACAATCAAATAAGGATAGTAGAGGAAGATCAGCATAAAACAACCTTTACTTGTCTGTGGGATAACTATTGTTGGTGTGTCATGCCGTTTGGTCTAAAGAACGCAGGAGCAACCTATCAGAGAGCAATGACAGTGATATTCCACAACCTCTTTCATCATATCATGGAGGACTATGTGGATGACATACTAGCTAAATCTTCTAGGGCAGATCACATACAAGTTCTCAGGCAAATCTTTGACAAGCTGGAGAAATATCAAGTGCACCTCAATCCAAAGAAGTGTGTCTTCGGTGTAACATCAGGGAAGCTATTGGGATACATTGTATCATCAAGGTATCAAAGTAGATCCAGCAAAAGTAAAGGCTATAGTAGAGATGCCTCCACCAAAGAATCTTAAAGCATTAAGGAGCCTCCAAGGAAGGTTGCAATCCATCCGGCGTTTTATCTCACAGTTAGCAAATAAATGTCAACCATTTCAACACTTGCTCCGAAAGGATGTCTCATTTCAATGGAATTATAAGTGTCAAGTAGCATTTGATCAGCTCAAAGAGTATCTAGCTACACCTCCTATATTGGTTCCACCAGTTGCTGATAAACCTTTGATATTATACATCTCAACTACAACTTCGGCCCTAGGGGCCTTACTAGCACAACATGATGAAACAGGGAAAGAGCATGCAATTTACTATATTAGTAGAACCTTGGTGGGATATGAACTCAATTATTCATTGATGGAAAGAGCTTGTTTAGCAGTAGTGTTCGCCTCCCAAAAGTTGCAGCATTACATGTTGAACCAACACACAATTCTTATAGCTAAAATTGATCCCTTGAAGTATCTACTAGCAAAAGCAGCTCTTACAGGCAGACTAGCTAAATGGGTCATGATCCTTAGTGAGTTCAACATTGAATATGTGGATCGTAAAGAAATCAAATGACAAGCTCTAGCAGATCAACTAGCAGAAGCACCCATGCAAGATACGCACCTGATGGTAGCAGACTTTCCAGATGAAAATCTCTTCACTCTTTCCAACTCAATAATGTGGAAGTTGTACTTTGATGGCTCCTACACACAGCATGGATCAGGGGCCGACATCTTGTTCATCACACCTCAAAATGACTACATTCCAAAGTCATATTGGCTTGCATTCCCTTGCACCAACAACATAGCCGAGTATGAAGCACTCCTCATAGGTCTCAATACAGCAGTTCAATGGGACATCACAGAATTACAAGTATATGGAGACTCACAGTTAGTCATTCACCAAGTCACAGATGAGTACCAAACAAAAGATGAAAAGTTGGTCCCCTACAAGCAACTAGTGGATGCCTATACCACATTTTTCTAGCATCACATTTGAGCAAATTTGAAGAGAACATAACAAAGCTACAAATTCTATGGCTTCTGTAGGGTCACTAATTGACATGCTTGCAAATACATAGAAGTGTGAATTCTTGATCGAGCAATTGTTGATACCAGCCATCAATGTTCCTGTTACTAAAATCATCTACAAACTTGTTGGTCCCAATTCCCCATGGTATGAAGATATCTATGAATACCTCAAGAACAAAACCTTTCCCCCTGACCTATCATCCACCCAACGCAAAACCTTTATTCGTCGAGCCTCCCGTTACATCATTCTGGGTGATACACTATATCACCAGAGTCTTGATGGTATCCTCTTACGATGTCTTAACGCGGAAGAAGCCGAAGCTACCTTATGAGACATACACGAAGGTGTCTGTGGTGTACATTCTACCGATCCTAATCTTGTTAAGAAGATACTCAGAACAGGTTATTACTAGCCTACAATAGAGCAAGATGCTGCATAGTTTGCTAAGAAGTGTCTACAATGCTAGTAGCATGGAGATTTGATTCACGCACTAGCTCATGAATTACAACCTATGACAACTCCATGGCCTTTTTCTCAATGGGGTCTCGACCTCGTAGGACAAATCCACCCTTCCTCCTCCAATGGCCACAAGTTTATCATTACTGCCACTAAGTATTTCACGAAGTGGGTGGAAGCCATTCCTATGACCTATATCACCGGTAAGCAAATAGCCAAGTTTATTCTAAACTACCTCATATGCCGGTATGGTATTCCCGAAGCCATTATCACTGATAATGGGAGACCATTCAAGAATCAAGATGTCCATGCCTTGTGCACACAATACAATATCCAACATCGCTTTTCAACTCCCTACTATCTGCAGAGTAACGGCCAAGCTGAGGCTTCCAATAAAACCATTCTCAAAACACCAACTGGTGCCACACCCTATGCCTTGGTCTATGGCTCTGAAGCCATCCTACCTATAGAGGTTGAGATCCTATCCCTCAGAGTATCCATGCAGGACCTGATCGGCGGAGAGGAGTATCACACTTCCAGATTAGCTGAGCTTGAACTACTAGATGAAAGGCGCCGTGCCACACTTAACCATCTACATGTCTATCAAAAATGACTCAGGTGTAATTACAACAAAAAGATCAAAGAAAGATAGTTTCAAGTTGGTGATCTTGTACTTAAAGAGAATCAGAGAAATCAAGCAGATCGAGAAAAGAAGGGCAAGTTTGAGCCTAATTGGTTAGGTCCCTTTATTGTGACAGCATCATATGGATTAGGAGCTTATACTTTAGCTACACCTGACGACATTCCTCTAGATGAGCCACTTAATAGTGTCCATCTCAAGAAGTTCTATGCTTGATCCTCAGAGTATTCCAAAAAAAATTCAAAAAAAAATTCAAAAAAAAGTAAAAATCTGTCCTCTGGTGAAAACCTGGCAAACGGGCGCCTTGGATAAGTACCATAGTGAAAACCTAGCAAATAGGTGCTATGTGTAGACAGCACCATTGTCTATCAAGTCCTTTCCACTCCATTTCTAGTTTGTAGCACACTTTCCATCCATCCATAATAAAACCATTGACCTTGTTTGCATTTCCATCTCCCTATCTAGTATAGCTTGGAAATTTGTCAATGTCCATCATCGTCTCCCCATGTCTTGATCTGTGTCTACAGTTAACACTGTCTTGTCCTAGGTCAAAGCTTTCTATGTCTTCTTCAGCAATCACCCATACAGTTTCCTCTACCAGAATGGGGGCAACTCTTTCCTTAACTTAAGTCTAGGATTGGTTCCTTGTTCATGGTTCGCAATGCACACTTCAATCTCTTTATCATTGTTCACAGGTAACACCCTTTAACAAACACATCGCTCCTATGATAAGGTTGTTATCTTCTCAACACTTTTCCCACATCATCACACCAACCAGAACTACATATCATCTCATCTCAATCTTAAGGTACCTTGATCCCATGGATATGGGTATGTAGCAGTCTGGACTACGAAGGAAGTTTCTAGTACTCAGGTACATAAGATCTCCCCCTCACCACCTTGACCCATCTCATCACTCTATCCAGAACTACATATTATTATCTTTCATCTTCCATCATAATGTGCCTTGATCCTATGGATACAGGGTATGTAGGTAGTCTAGAATACAGAGGATGTATCCAATACTCAGGCACATACGATTCATCATTCTCCACCCATTCAATCCATTAGCACTGTCACCTTTCTAGTCTTCCATTTATCAAAATCCATTCACCTCGACTTGACTAACTCAAGCAGCAAGCTAGCGCATCCTTTCAAAGCAAAAGTCCTTAACAAACCTGAAGCAAAGCAGCTTTCTTCCAGAGTCATCTACTGTCCTGTTCTGATTGCCAACATCAGCTAAGTCCCGCTTAACCAAAGCACCAGATCAACAAGCTTGTCTTCTACAAAGTGTTCCATTGTCGAGACCAACACACACGTCTCCTACGACATGTGGCATTTCCTGCAGCAAGACATTGTCTTTTTAGGTAGATAGCCCCCTTTAACGGACACAGAATTCCTACAATAAGGTTGTTATCTTTCCTATCCAATCTATCCTGAGCAACCTCTTTGGCAAGAGAATATGTTGGCTGTATGTTTACTTTGTAAGTCAGTCAATTTGTTTTATGGTTTATCTTTTGTTCCTTTATCCATTATCTATTCAAGGCTACCTTGATTTATCTATAATCTTGGTATGTTGTGATGCAGTACAGATTGGGGGCATAGTTATTGCTTTTGTGTGTCATGTTTGAGGAATGATCTTTAGCATCTTTCTTAGCATTCTATTTATCTTGTGTGTGTTATGACCTAGCATCTTACATATTAATACTCTTCTTGCATTTACATGTATTGAAGTTTATTTTATGTTCAAGACTATGGCTCATTCACATGTACCAACAAGGTTATATTATGTCTAAGGGATCTAAGTTCAAACCGCTTGCTTGCAGAGTCAACGTCCATGCACTCAGATATTACTGCACCTTGGTCTTTTATACCTTGGTGGCGAACTATCCACGTGCTATATCAAAAATAAGGATTGTTCTTTATAAACATTTGTGAAACCATTGCAATAAGCTCATCCATTTACACCATCCATTTTTCCATGGCCTTATATAGTTTTCCAGCAAACATTAATCAACAGTCTTTCTCTTATGTTCTTTTCTATTTCCACTTTCTTCTATTCAACCTCGCCTATCTCCAACAAATCTTTTAGTCGAGTGTCAACACAGTTCTTCTATCGTTTCCCTATCTTTCCTCTCGAGGGGGCACCCTACGTCAGCAACATTGGGGCAACTAGCTACACTGGGGCATCAAAAATTGTATCATGTCTTCAACAATCAATTTCTTTGATGCAACGCTGTAAACTACATTGCATCAAAGAGAGGCAAATGGTAGACACCCTAATATGACCAAGTCACCGCACCACTTGCTTTTTGTAAATCTATCAAATCACCTGCATTTCACACATTAATTAAATAATCTAATTATTTAATTAATTTCACCAAATTCTTCTAAATCACAAAATTGCGACATTAATTAAATAAATCCTCTTTATTTAATTAATTAAATCAAATTCCTCTATTATTCTTCCACAATTAAATAATTTAAATTATTTAATTAGATCATGGTCACCTTCCAAAATTCACATCCACATTAATTAAATAAACCTAATTATTTAATTAATTCAACAAATTCCCTCTTATCTACAATTAAATAATTCTTAAATTATTTAATTAAATCAAAATCATTCCTCCAAAATCATGCACAACAATTAAATAAATTTATTTATTTAATTTGCTTTCAAATCTTCTAAATTAAATAATTCTAATTATTTAATTATTTCTTCCAAAATATCTACTTTAAATTTAAATAAATCAATTATTTATTTAAATTGCTTTTTCTTCTAAATTTGAGTTATCTCTAAAATAACTCAAGCTTTCTTGCTCATGCAATTAAATATTTCTAATATTTAATAAAGCAAAATATCTTCTTATTCTCATGCAAATCTCTTCTTCTTGTTTTAAATCACTTAACTGGTCATTACATTTTGTTAATTGCTTTAACTCATTCTTCTATTCTTGATAACTCCTCTCATAGAAAAGAAAGAAAGACACTTGTTTTCTTCTTATTCGTTGCACATTCCTCAACTGTTCTCCTCCATTGATTCTTCCAAATTATCTAGACCATTGATCGATCTTCATTGAAACCTATATAAACCCCCCTCATCTCCTTCATTACCTCTCTCTTCGATCTTATTCTCAGGCATACTTAACAGCACTTTGAGCATATAAATGCGTCAATTGAGCAACTTTATGATCTCTTAACATTGATCTTTGAGCACACTACTTGCTTGTTGCAACCATGGTTTTGGAGCAATATTGAGCAATCCACATTCAATCCAAAGGGAACAATACAAATCTCAGTAAAAGCTTTCATGTTTCATTGATTATTATTAAGGGCTTTTATTTAGATCGGTTCTCTTTATGTTATTGAGTTTTTTGATTTGTTTAGTTTAATTTAATTGATTTTTCCTCATACACACTACTCTTCTTATCTCTAATAACCAATCGAATAGAATAGCCTGAACTCTCTCTGTCTCCCTCTCTTCGCACACTTACCCTCTGTTACAATGCGTTTAATATATCACATTATAGAAGAGAACATTTACTTCGACTACCATAATAGACCAAACAATTACAAAAGGCAACTGTTCAACTGTTCATATTCGTGAAATCTCAATGGTCCCACATGCACCAGTCGACGGTCGGTATCCCAGTTTATATACACGACCACAAGTATGGTAACCATTAACACTTTTGCTGCCGACAAGACCAGTCAGTATATTTCTAACAACCATCAGGAAGACCCTGGCTGATGTCCTTCATCAGAGTGACCAAGACTACCGGAGTGACTTTTCCAAATAGCACCGATGGTTCTTTTCTTGCCAATGTCCAAACTTCATCGGAAAGACATAAACCATCAGAACAACTTTCAAAACTTAGACCAACAGTGTTTCTAACGCTAACCTCCATTGATCTTCATCGGAATGACTCTCACCAATGCCAAACCTCCATTGAAGTGACACTTAACATCAGAGCAACTTCTTAAAGATGGGCCGATAGTGCTTGTCTCGCCGATACAAAGAACAACCCACTACTTTCATGTGATTGGTGAGACTCCGGTCATCTCTCACCGATGTAAGAAACAAACCATTGTGAACAATTCTTTCATGTGATCATTGAGACTCTTGCCGATGGCTGAGACAAAGAATAATTCTTGCCAATGCCTGTAAATCTGAGACACATTTACTTAACATTCTCCCACATGACAAGGGATTTACAGGATTCCATCAATGCTCAAATTCACTATATCAGCTTAAACACTGCCTTGATTTCACTATGCTCACAAGATATATAGAAGCATCAATATTATCAACTTCAAAGCTTCATCCTGAACACAACCATGAAGTCATTCTCCAGAAACAAGATAGATCATCAGCTAGAACAACAATCAGAAAAACATGATAAAAAAAAATTGACTGCTCCCATCCAACTGAACAAAGCCCACGCAATTGAAAAGAGCACACATAGCAAGTGCTAATTCATCCAATCATCCATACCTTGAAGTTATTCACATCAGCAGACTCACACCACCTACATATACACCCATCAACTACAAATACAAGCTCCATGTGTCAACCAGTTGAAGAAGACCAAACACATCCAAGAACTCCCACTACGTGGGTAAAGCAGATCTAAAAAAGATCATGGCATACAAAGTCTACCAATAGCACCATATGGTAGGTGTAATAACACCATCATGTAGTACTAAGGAATATCCACAATGATATGTAAAACTCGTAAACAAATATCCTGCAAGAATAATTCTTCCCACGAGTCTAGAACTCTCCCGAATTCTCCACACCCAACAAAAGAAAAGAGATAATAGAACCTCCATGTCATCACCCAAGAACATAAGTGAAAAACACATGACCACAAGCTAGTGATCACAATAAGCTCCAATAAAACCTCAAACTAATGTAGTGTGAAACAGGAAGATAACCAGAATAAAGAGAGAAACACTGCACATCATATACCTATAGAAAATCCTTCTACATACACCTTTAAGTGCCAACTGTATCAAGTATGATCTCCTCTTCACAACCCCAAAGAGAACAACATAACAACACCCAAACAAACATTCAATCTCAAGAGATCAAATTCAACATATGTAATCATGCAACTAACATGGATGTAAGCCTCTCAAATCAAAGAAGATCAAACTAATCCATTTCCCGTTTCAGGAAATCAACCCATACAACCATCTCCTAACAGTCCTCATCAATGAACAATATCTTAAACTCAAATGTACAAGGAGATTAATCATGCTATCCATCTCTCACAATGAATCCTCATGATAGAAAGCATAAAACACCTGAGAGAAATAATGGGCAATACCTCTCAAGTAATAAACTGCTGAGTAGACCATGAGTGGGGATAAGAATGCTCCTCCAAGATATACAAGCCATCATGACTCCTTCAAGAGTAATCTCCTCATAGGTCTCTGTTGAACTCACGTCCAACCAAGGTGTAGGCTCCTCAGACTTTCTGCTAAAATCTTCATCAAGGGTAACCATTAATAACACTTCTCTTATCTTAGGAGAATTATAGCCTCGCCTTATTCTCCATGTACACATGAGCATTTGCAAATAATCATTTCATGATAAACTCCAAATGCATCACTACACCAACATGAAGTAATCATCAAAAGATCAATGCACCCAACACACAAAGAATCACCAGACCACTGTCAAGGCTCGAATAATCTGAATCAGGAACTTATCATGACATCATGATCTTACCATCCCCCTTAGGAGATTCCATGCTCTAGGTGAACATAACCATGGGGATCAAGAGCAATGTATCATGCCAAAACTCAAATGCATAAATCAAGAAAATACCATGACATGAAACAAACCAAACTCTAAACCAACATCACCTGTCAAGCAACACCAACACCTCAGCCAAGGATTTCATGAATCCTCCATGGCTCCAAGATGTTACACATACTCAAATAGTGCCCCTACAAATGCAGAAGAACCCTTCTGTAGCAACAAGATCATTCACCACTAAGTGATGAACACACAGTCAATGCTAAAGCTCCCACTGAATTTTGACAACCGAGCTTTCAAGGCATCATGACAAAATTTCCCCTAATCTAAAAATCCTCCAGGTCCACACATTAACATGTCCATGTGACAATAAAACCAAGTGGAACCAAGATCTCCAAACCAAGGAAATACACTATCACTGTCAATAGCTTACACAAACCTATGTATCCAAGCTATTCATGACATCATGATACACATGCTACAAGTCCCCTTAACCAATTGTTCAGGTACTTTACAACATCCATCCTCTCATTCTGAAGTAGTCACACCAAAGCACAAGTGACCACAGACAAGGCCAGCTAACAAGTCTGTATAATCACATAATCAATCTTGTGGATATAGACTGTCCACTTCTGAGTTATCCCACTGCAATCAATAGGCTGTACACACCTAAAAAACTACATAACTTGTAGATCCAATAAACTGAAACATGCAAACCTACTATTGCACTGGAAACTACAAAACTGAGATCTTAAGGAATAAACAAAATATATCATGTAGACAACATGACTCAAACACCAGATTACATACAAATCTAATTTGCCAAACATGTCCACAACCTTTGCACCATAGTCTAGAAAACTAGAAGCATTTCCACCAAAATGCTAAGTGACATATCACATACCAACACTCCCATGTAGAGAAAGCATTTCACCTCCTCACACCATGCACAAAGTATGCAAAACTGCAACTATATCATCCAGCAACACCCCAAAAGCCAGGGTCTAGAAATAGCTTAACTGCAGTTTCACAAAACCACAAATTTTTCTCTTGACCATGTAAAACCTACAAAACCACTATGTTTGAAAAACACCCATGCACATTCATACCCACTTCACATCTGGAAGACCAAGAATATGAATCAAGAAACACCATAATGGTTAAACCAGAAAAATGGATCATCATGAATATGCATAACCATAGATTTTAGGAAAAACTATGAAACCCCTCAAAACTAAGAAACATGATTCTGAGACATGCAAGTACAAAGCATCCATTAAAGTAAACAACAGTTCAAGAACTTTAGGCCCACTTGCAGGCCAATTCCACAACCACCAACATGCACATGCATTCAAAGGAGATAGGCTATTATAGAAGCTTTTAGACCATCCAATGATCAACTCCATAGCCTACATGCAATCGAGGTAACATAAAGTTATGCCTTCCAATAACAGGACAAAACACCCAGCATAAGCACATTTCTCCATAGCTGAGAAATAACCCAAGCTTCTCCATATCATCAGGGAGCCTCTCACACAGACACCCAATATGAAAGCTTTGTTGTAGTACAACCACAATGTTGGGAATTAAGGTGTCTCAACCTTGGTAATTCTCTACATTTGTAATGTTTGTATTTATTATTCAATTGCCTATGTTGTAAATAATTGGAAATTCCACTTTGTCATATTGTGGGATGTGGCATGGTGATGTGTCAATCCTACATGGATTATGACAACTTGTTATTTTGTCCTCACATGAGGAGACAGGCGTCCCACTTAGTGGTAGGAATATTCTTCCATGTGTTGGCATCTTCTATGTTGTGTAAGGAATGTTTGACCGAAACGGTTATGACGGATTCCTATGACGAATCTATGACATGCAAGAGTTGAGAATAGAAGGTTGTAAGACAAGTAATGACGTGTCATGTAGCATCTTTGAATGAGGCATATTTGGGTACCCCAAGGTGGAATATGATGTGTTGTAAGAGAATATGCTATTTATAGCATGTGTATGATAGATTCTCTTACAGCTGTAAGTTGTAACTGCTATGATAGATTCTATGATAGTCGTAAGTGTCGTAAGAGCATCTGTCATAGCCCATTTTGGAAATAGGCAACCTCTTTGGGATGGGAGCTATGGACAAGTGTCAAACACATTCTACAATGTTGACCAAGTATCCCTAAATGTGGGTTTTGGTCCAAGATACCATATTGGACGCCCATTCCAAGATAGTTCCAATATTGCCTTGTATTTTCTTTATATACAGGTGCTTGGAGATGGAATTTGTATCATAGGTTTATAGGTACTATTATGCTATCAAATTGACTCCAGACATGAGTGTCGAAGACCATTGAAGCTTGCATTGCAAGTGTATTGTAAACATTCTTTCAGATTTGTTAATACATTGTGCAGGTTTTTGAGTGTGGGGTTTTTCACCTGATAAGGGTTTTCCCCACCGTAAATCTTTGTCTCTCTTCTTCTGTCTACTTTCTGGTTCTTGTGTTTTTCTGCAATATCTCATGTTAATGGTTTAACATTGCTGTAATAGTTAAGATAAAGTTGAATTTACATAGCCCTCTCCTCAATAGATTAGTGTAGGAAGCGTTTTCTGCACACCTAGCTTCCTTTCAGTTGGTATCGGAGCTTGATCACCTTTGGTCCTAGTTGTAGAGTAGGGGTTTTTTGAGCTAATCATAGGTTGAGTGGGAGTCTATACAAAACATTCTGTATCTTGTTACAGCAAGGAGATGGTAGGCACATCAGGAAGGTTTGAAGTAGAGAAGTTCAATGGCAATAATTTCAAGCTGTGGAAGCTCAAAATGGAAGACATGTTAGTTGACCGAGACCTTTGGGAAAGTGTGAACAGAACTAAACCAGCTACAGTGACACAAGATGATTGGGATCTCAAGGATCGGAAGGCTAAGGGTCTCATAAGACTTAGTCTTGTCGATTCTGTGTTGTTAAATGTCCATGAGGAGACTACTACAAAACTCCTTTGGAAGAAGTTGGGGGATGTGTATCAAGCCAAATCCCTAGTCAATAAACTTTTCCTGAGAAAGAAGTTGTATTCTCTTTGAATGGAGGACAGAGGATCCATGGTTGAGCTTATGAATGCCTTCAATATGCTAGTTGCATAATTAACATCTATTGGTGTAAAGATGGAGGAGGATCGGTGTATGGCCCTGCTTTGTTCTCTATCGGACTCATGGGATCATCTTGTCATGGCAATTGAAAGCACCACATCCACATTCAAAATAGAAGAAGTGGTTTCTTTGCTATTGTCTGAAGAGATGCAGAGAAAGTCTTCTAAGGTAGCCAAAGAGGCCCTTGTAGTTCGTGAAAGACCCAAGGAGAAAGGGAAGAAGAAGGACAAGAAAGCTGAGAAGGGTAGATCCAAATCCCGTGGGAGATCCAAATCTCCTGGAAAGTCCAAGGCTCTTTGTTGGAACTGTGGCAAGACCGGGCATTTCCAAAAGGAATGCAAAGAGGAGAAGAAGAAAAAGAAGAAAGCTCCTAATTTAGATTCTGACAAATCACAAGATGACGGTGATGCTTTCATCACAGCCCTGGCAACCCATGTACCTAATGATGTGTGGCTAATCGACTCTGGTACACCATTCCACATGACCTCGCATCGAGACTAGTTCACTAAGTATGAGGATTTCAATGGTGGAAAGGTGTATCTAGGTGACGACTCTCATCTAAAGATCATTGGTCATGGAAGAGTCTCTATCTAATTCCCTGATGGTCGAGTGAAGGGGATCTCTGGGGTTATGCACATCCCAGGCTTAGCATGGAACCTGCTTTCTGTAAGTAGTTTGAATGATGCAGGTATGCAGGTTGTCTTTTGAAAGAAGGATGCAAGATGACTAGAGGATCTATGGTACTTGCTAAGGGTACTTGGAGAGGTACTTTGTTTCAACTGGAAGCATGCATTGCACAATGCAATAGTTCTTCTGACTCAAGGAAAAGGGTAGAAGTCAATTCATCCCCACCATCTGAATGAGTAGTGAAGAAATCTGTTGTTTCTAGTCTTGATGGTTGCAATCATGCATTGGAAGTTAAACTTCCTACAGAAAAGACAATGTTATGGCATAAGAGATTTGGCCACATTGGTGAGAAGGGTTTGCGTACCCTAAAAAATAATAACCTTGTTGAGGGGTTAGATGATTGTAATCTTGAGTTTGACTTTTGCGAACATTGTATTTATGGAAAACAAAACCGTGATTAGTTTTACTCGAGTTCTCATAAGTCTTCTGGTGTGTTGGACCTTATTGATTCTGATGTGTTTGGTTCTGTTAATGTACCTTTGTTATCAAAATCTATATACTTTGTATCTTTTATAGATGATTACAGTAGAAGGACATGGATTTATTTTCTCAGAAGCAAATCTGAAGTCTATAGAAAGTTTAAGGAGTTTAGAGCCTTTGCTGAAAATCAGACTGGCAAAAAGATTAAATGTTTGAGAATTGACAACGGTGGTGAGTTCTGTTCTACAGAATTCGATAAGTATTGCAAGGAACTTGGGATTGAAAGGCATAAGACAACTCCATACATCCCGCAACAAAATGGAGTTATAGAGAGGATGAACAAGACAGTGATGGAGAAGGCTAGGAGTATGCTTAGTGGAGCTAGTCTAGAACAAAAGTTTTAGGCTGAAGTTGTTGCCACTACTTGCTATCTGGTAAACAGATCTCCTACATCAGCTCTTGTTGGAAAGACACCCATGGAGGTGTGGTCTGGTAGAAAGCCTTCAGTAAGGCATCTTCGTGTTTTTGGTTGTGAGGCATATGCACATGTGCCTAGGGCGAAGTGGTCAAAGTTGGAGAACAAAGCTGTTAAGTGTATCTTCATCAGCGACGGTGTTGGTGTGAAAGGATACAAGCTTTGGGACCCTGTGGCTGAAAAAGTGTTGTATAGCAAAAGTGTCATCTTCAAAAAGCTTACACCTTCTTCCACTATTTTGCAACCAGAAGAAAAAGAAAAGAAAGAGGATGTTGTTCAATTTCCTCTCACCCCTAAGAAGACTGAACAGAAAGACAATGTTGGACCTGATGATGAGGAGAGCTCTAGCAGCTCTGAAAGCTCAGAGGAAGAAGCTGAACCTCAACCTCAACTCTTGAGGAGGTCTACACAAATAAGAAAGCAACCTAAAAGGTTTGGTTTTACATTGCTTGATTCTAGTTGTGCTTATTCTTTGCTTACTAACAATGATGAACCTAGAACTATATCAGAGGCTTTGGATATGAAAGATGCAGGTTCTTGGAAGGAGGCCATGGAGGAAGAAATGGCTTCTTTGGAAAAGAATCAAACTTGCGACTTGGTGCCTTTGCCTCCTAGACGGAAACCCATTGGATACAAATGGGTGTTCAAGAAGAAGATTGGTGCAGATGGCAATATTGAGAAGCATAAGGCTAGATAGGTTGCAAAGGGGTATTCACAAGTGGAGGGTATAGATTATGGTGAGATCTCTCCCATTGTAAAGCTGACATCCATTCAATTTCTATTGTCACTTGTAGCAGCTTATGACTTGGAGGTAGAATAGATGGATGTGAAGACAACTTTCCTTCATGGTGACTTGGAGGAAGAGATCTACATGTCACAACCAGAGCATTACATGGTGAAAGGTAAAGAAAATTTGGTTTGCAAACTTAAGAAGTCTTTGTATGGTTTGAAACAATCCCCTAGGAGATGGTACTTGAAGTTTGATGCCTTTGTGTTGTCAATTGGATTTGTGAGATCGAAATCAGATCACTGTGTGTATTATAAATTTGATGGTGATCGTATTCTCATTATTGCACTATATGTTGATGATATGTTGCTCATTGGGAAGGGTAAAAATATGATTTCTAATTTTAAATCTCAGTTGTCAAATCAGTTTGAAATGAAAGATTTAGGGGCAGCCAGGTACATTCTAGGAATGGAAATTAGAAGAGATAGAACCAACAGAAAACTTTGGTTAAGCCAGAGTAAGTATGTGAAGTCCATGTTGGACAGATTCAGTATGGTAGATTGTAGACCATTGTGTGTTCCTGTTTCTTTGGGAACAAAGTTGTTTGTTGAGGATTGTCCAAAATCTCCTAGTGAGGTGGAGGATATGAGTAGAGTACCTTATGCTAGTGTTGTTGGTAGTTTGATGTATGCTATGGTCTGCACAAGACCAAACATTGCCCAAGCAGTGGGAGTCCTTAGTCGATTTATGGCTAATCCTGGATGGGTTCATTGGGATGCAGTTAAGCGAGTGTTCATATATTTGAGGGATACTTTTGAGTATTCCATTTGCTATCATGGTAATGTTTCAGGACCTCCACATTCTATTGATATTCATGGATTTGTTGATTTAGATTAGGCAGGTGACATTGACAGCAGGAGATCCACCAGTGCTTATGTTTTTACACTATTTGGTGGTGCTATTAGTTGGATGAGTAAGCGACAACCTATTGTTGCTTTGTCCACAACAGAAGTTGAGTATATGGCAGAAACTCATGCTTGTAAGGAAGCCATCTGGCTTAAGAGATTGTGTTTTGATATTGGTGTTGATGCAGGTCAGATCACGATCAGTTGTGATAGTTAGAGTGCAATTTGCCTTGCAAAGAATCCAACTTTCCATGCTAGAACCAAGCACATTGATGTTCAGTTTCACTTCATGAGGGACATGGTTGAGGATGGAAAGGTAAATTTGGAGAAGGTAGATGCTTTGAAGAATGTTGCAGATGCATTGACGAAACCAGTGGGCATAGAGAAGTTAAGATGGTGTTCAGAGTCTATCAGCCTCTCGGCCTATAGCAGTTAAATCCTATTTTTCTATTGGCTTTTACAAGGTGTTAGACAAGTGGGAGAATGTTGGGAATTAAGGTGTCTCAACCTTGGTAATTCTTTGCATTTGTAATGTTTGTATTTATTATTCAATTGCCTATGTTGTAAATAATTGGAAATTCCACTTTGTCATATTGTGGGATGTGGCATGATGATGTGTCAATCCTACATGGATTATGACAACTTGTTATTTTGTCCTCACATGAGGAGATAGGCATCCCACTTAGTGGTAGGAATATTCTACCATGTGTTGGTATCTTCTATGTTGTGTAAGGAATGTTTGACCAAAACGGTTATGACGGATTCCTATGACGAATCTATGACATGTAAGAGTCCATAATAGAAGGTTGTAAGACAGGTAATGACATGTGTCATGTAGCATCTTTGAATGAGGCATATTTGGGCACCCCAAGGTGGAATATGATGTGTTGTTGGAATATTTATAGCATGTGTATGATAGATTCTCTTACAGCTGTAAGTTGAACCGCTATGACAGATTCTATGATAGTCGTAAGTGTCGTAAGAGCATCTGTCATAGCCCATTTTGGAAATAGGCAACCTCTTTGGGATGGGAGCTATGGACAAGTGTCAAACACATTCTACAATGTTGACCAAGTGTCCCTAGGTGTGGGTTTTGGTCCAAGATACCATATTGGACACCCATTCCAAGATAGGTCCAATATTGCCTTGTATTTTCTTTATATACAGGTGCTTGGAGATGGAATTTGTATCACAGGTTTACAGGTACTATTATGATGTTAGATTGACTCCAGACATGAGTGTTGAAGACCATTGAAGCTTGCATTGCAAGTGTATTGTAAACATTCTTTCAGATTTGTTAATACATTGTCCAGATTTCTGAGTGTGGGGTTTTTCACCCGATAAGGGTTTTCCCCACTGTAAATCTTTGTCTCTGTTCTTCTGTCTACTTTCTGGTTCTTGTGTTTTGCTGCAATATCTCATGTTAATGGTTTAAAATTGCTGTAATAGTTAAGATAAAGTCAAATTTACATAGCCCTCTCCTCAATAGATTAGTGTAGGAAGCGTTTTCCACACACCTAGCTTCCTTTCACACAAGGCAAAGAATCACACCCCATGCATCAGGGTTATTTCAATGTCAACTAGGAGCCTTAGACCAAATCATTTCAATATGACCCGGTCCAGTTTCTCCATTTTCACCATCCTTCAAGCACCTACTATAACATGAAGACAAGATCAACTGCAAGGCTTCCACTCAAACAAGGATCAATCATCAGTCGATTCCTTTTGATTTCCTCAAGCTTTCCAGGGTAAGAAATCTTATAGAAGAAATACCCAGAACTAGAAACACCAGGAACAAACAAATCCTAACAAAATGCTCTGATATCACTTGTAAGGAAATGAGTGAAACTTAGAATGAACATCTAAGTATAGTGGTGTCTTCGGTAACTTTAAAAAACACCCACAACTATGCCACAAAGCGGAATTAGACATAGTTCATTTCCAACATTAACCCTTAGAGGAAAGTACAAGCAACATTAACCAATTTCAATAGTAGAATTATTAAACATGAAAGACAAAACCAAAACACAGATTTACGTGGGGAAAACCCTTACAGGTAAAAAATCCCACACTCCAAAACACAGAACCATTTTATTATTCAGCAACCAAACAGTTACAATACAATTACAGGCTCATAGCCTTTATAGGAGATTAGCATCTTGTTCCATCTGGAGACAATCTGACAATCACTCCTCTTCTCTCTATCTGTCTTGCCCGGTTCTAGGTATCACACTCATCTAGCATTCAGAACTACATATCCATACATGAGTGTAGAGACTACTCTTCTGATCTCTAATAACCAACCGAACAGAATAGCCTGAACTCTCTCTGTCTCCCTCTCTTCACACACTTACCCTCTGTTACAATGCATTTAATATATCACATTACAAAGAGAACATTTGCTTCGACTACCATAATAGACCAAATAGTTACAAAAGGCAACCGTTCAATTGTTCATATTCATGAGATCTCAATGGTGCCACATGCACCAGTCGACAATCGCTATCCCAATTTATATACACGACCAAAAGTATGATAATCGTCGACACTTTTGCTTTCGACAAGAGTAGTCGGTATATTTCTAACAACCATCGGTAAGACCCTAGCCAATGTCCTTCATCAGAGTGACCAAGACTATCGGAGTGACTTTTCCAAATAGCGCTGATGGTTCTTTTCTTGCTGATGTCCAAACTTCATCAGAAAGACATAAACCATCGGAACAACTTTCAAAACTTAGACTGACAGTGTTTCTAATGCCAACCTCCATTGATCTTCATTGGAATGACTCTCACCAATGCCAAACCTCCATTGGAGTGACACTTAACATTGAAGCGACTTCTCAATGATGGGCCGATAGTGCTTGTCTCGCCGATACAAAGAACAACCCACTACTTTCATGTGATCGGTGAGACTCCAGTCATCTCTCACCGATGCAAGAAACAAACCACTATGAATAATTCTTTCATGTGATTGCTAAGACTCTTGCCGATGGCTGAGACAAAGAACAATTCTTGCCGATGCCTGTAAATCTGAGACACATTTACTCAACAACATCTAGATCCCTCAGGACTTGGTGGTTCCTGAGAAATAGAAGGTTGTCTATGTGAGGCTACTAATCATGAGTGACTCCTAGAGGTACTCTATGATCGTATGCCCCTAAGCTTACCTCTAATCTCTCTAAAATCCCATGTGGAGTCTCTGTATAGCCGTTAGAATTGATCTCTCTCAACTCATAGTCGATCCACCTCAACCTGTAGATAACTCAAAAATATGTTATTAGTCCTTGATGTAGCTACTACTCGATGCTGATCTAACTATATCTAGAGAGCATCCTGTGCCTCCTTAGCATCCACTACCCTCTGGATCACTTGGTCTCTCTTTATCATGAGTTGATCTTGCTCTACTTGTCCCTCTTGATATGCTACTCTTAGTTGCACAACAAGATCAAATATATCTGCATGTCAGCCCATCGTGTGTGGTGGCATTTAACAAGCCCACACTAGTTGTTACATTAGCTTAGTAGGTACCATCTTTGCTATGACTCAACTCACAAAGTCACGCCATGTGGTAATGTAAACTGTAGAGAAAAATAAAGGTCATATCAATATCTCAATCAAAGTAACATTATGCATCTTAAACTAACATAAGTACAATAACAAAATATAATCCTCACTAGGTTCACCCTCCCGCCATGATGGATCAAATAGAATGGTGATTGTGTTGATCTTTGTAGTTTCCCTTGCTATTGGGGGCATTGTAGTGGCACCATCACTTGACCCCCCCACACTTGAGGCAATGTTGTACTCCTCTGGTAGTGTGCCACAGTTGTAGGCTACGATGTTGGACCCTGGGTCTCTCCTCGGTAAAACCTACACCCTCCACTCCTTGGCATCATCTCCCTCTCATCACTAGCATAGGTACATCATCCTCATCCTCATCATCATCATCTCTAGCATGATCCCCACTGCTATCTCCCTCCTATTGTGTGGTTGCACAACACGCCCTATTTTGCCATAGCAAAACAGGGACCCTTTTTTTTGCTCCTGATTGTGCTTGGTTTCTTGCTTTGGGTCTGGCAAAAAGGTCAAGTTGGGTATATCACCCTTGCACATGCATGTGCATCATAAAGGGGGGTCAGTTGCCAAAGTTAAAATTTAATGTCATAAACCCCCATAGTCTTAAAGAGTGTGAAATTCTATGAAGAATTGGCATTTGGATCATCTTGATATTGTTTAAGGGTAGAAAGTTATGCTAAGTCAGAGTTTGGTCAACCCAGATATTTCCTATAGGGTCATATTTTTAAATGTCAGTCATATTCGCTAAGATGACCTGAACATAAGAAGATCACCCGATGTCTTCATATCCCTGATTCGCAAACATCAAACTTAGGTGCGAGGGTACATACCTGTTAAAACCTTCATGCATGTTTCGGAGGATCATATTTTCAAATATTTGTCATCTTAAAAAATATCACCCTTTGCAAACATGACCCTGGCATCATCCAATTCTAATGTATAGAAGAAATCACCCTGATGATGATGTCATTAGTACACCCGACCCTCGCAAGGTCACATTTCCAAACATCTGTCATATTTCTCAATATGATGATGACATCACCATAACCTAATATCAAAGAAGACATGATATCATGATGATGTCATCATGCTCCAACCCAAGAAGGTCATATTATGAGATATCCCCAACCTTAACAAATATGGTGATGATGTCATTTTCCTTTAGTAACTCTAAAAGACTCATAAACCGATGATGTCACCCTTACATTCTTGAATGAGGGTAATATTTCTTAGTGTTAAAAGACCTAGATATCATCAATATCCCTCATATTAACTTGGATAAACTGAGATACCTAGTCTATCAGTAACCAATCCAACGATGCCATGTGGCACTACCCTGAGCATTAGCAAATGCATAAAGCCCCGATCTCAGTTACTGGCCAAAGGTGAACCCTACTTAAAACCATATCACCCTCATATGTTAGAAGCAGGTTTCAGAGGGTCATATTTTTAAATATCCCTGGTCCTCGCAGAGATCACCCTCTACATTAAATGTGAACCCAACGGTAGGTCATGCCTTCTAGTTTCAAATATAAGCCCACCACTTGTCAAGCATCCACGAATGTCATGCATTCATCAATGGACTTAAATAAAATTACTAAATGCACTCTAATTTGTCGTATTGATCAGTTAAAAGGTAAATTTTAGGGTTTATTCACATTTACCCTATGTTTAAGCAAAAATTACAGAGCTTCAAGGATCAGCACATCACCGCTACTTGCAAATGGAATGGACTTGCAGCTAAATGGAACAGAGAATAGAAAACATGAGGCCATCACGCTCATCCCATTATCACCTATACAGTAAAAGGGGAAAAGTAGTTATCAGGTATGTAAATCAAAACCCTCTCTTTTATCGTTTACCATAAATCATAAGGTATGTAAAAATGGTTTTCACTGAGTTGATTAGCATGATTATTACATGACAAGAGTTAGAATGATAGAATCATTGCCGTGGAATGTATGAGATCCATAAACCCTGCTACATACAACACAACTAGGGTAAGATATGCATGGTTTTATCGCAGGAGCTAATGGCGATCACAAGGAATAGGTCTGATACAGAGTTCTTAAAGCCCATGTTCTTACAACTAGAAGGGGTAGGATTCAGGTATGGGATGATAAATGATACACATCAGGGAAATACAGACCTAGATGCATGGATGAGAAGATTGGATAACGGCAGTGGAAACCCTAGACTGCAAGGAATATATTCCTCAGGGATGTGGCATGCTGGGGGATTTCCATATGCCATGGAAGCTACTGAGTTAGTGGTTGAATGTGCATGTAACTTTAAATTAGAAACCAAAAGAGTTGAGAAGCATGGCAGGGTGTATGCAGATTTCTCAATTAAGGGCTTCACCTCTGCATTTAATTTACCTATAGGATCTGATGTGGTCAAATTGAGCCTAAGAAGATTGGAAAAAGAATACTATAGTAATGAGAAAGAAGCCAGGAGGGTCATGTATCAGTGGAGGTCAAAGAGAAGTACCTACAAGGCCTCTGCTAAATTGCTAGTGTATCTTTTCAAGTTTGATTTTAGTGAAGAGCATCAATAAATTATGGTCATGTTAATCAGAATGACGGCGAGGCGACATGCTGGAAACTTTGAAAATTGAATGTATAGAATTATCTGGATGGTGGAATATTCAGATGAAAAGCTTCTCTGGGCTAAAATCATATGTGGTAGTTTAGATGAGGGAATGAGAAGGCTAGGTGGCAAGATGTGCATGTTTTATATGACTTCTTATGTTGTCTATGCATGTACATTTAGAGGTGCATTTAATGTGTTACAAACATTAGGCAGGGTTGGAAACAACCCTAATGATGTAAACATATGGGAACATTACCCACAATTGAGCAAAAGGGAATCCCTCCAAAATTATAAGATAGTGAATGACTCCTTTTCTATGCATCTGGTCAGAACCATGGAGGAGGATAGAACAAAAAGATTAAGTATGGAAGCCCAAGCTGTTATTTATAAATATGGGGCATGGTTTATCCAGTTCCCTACATTTTCATACATGAGAATAGAAGGCTTTGAAGGGCAACCTCTCATGCTGCCTAGATACCCCAATGATAGGGTCATTCTGATGGAATTTGTTACACAGATATTGACCTCAATAAAGACTCACATTAAGAAAGGAAAGATTCCACCTATGTTGTTTCTAGTCTTCATTGGCTAGTATTTATGCCCTGATAGACAAAGTATCAAGGATACCATCAGAGGATTAAAGTTAATGTACTTGCATCCATTTTCAATAGCCAAGTCATATGACCCATATGACAGGATACAGATATTATTGGGAAAGCAAATACATCAAAGGCACCTTAAGGATTATTGGACTGATTGTTATGATGAAGCAAAGATCAGGAGAAGGACTTATCAAAGGCTCACTCTCAATCAAATTTACACTTTTGATTGCATACTAGTGCCTGTCCAGTTGCACAAGGATGATAGAAAGATCATGTCTAGTGAGTATGAGGACAAGAAAGTGTACAATGAAACTATATTAGCTCTTGATCTAACTTAGCTTGAAGTAACTTCATTAGATTAAATAATGTAGAAGGTTATTCAATTGACCCAGAGTTGGGTAAGTGCTGAAATCACTAAGTTAAAGAAGAAGGGTGTAGCCCTTACCATGGATAACAAGAAGAAAAGACAAGAATTATATGAAGAAGAATATGATTACTTCCTCATTGAGAAGAGGAAATCCAATGGAGAGAGGCAACCAGCTGAAGAGCAAAAGAAATAAGGTAAAAACAAGAAGGCAGCTTATGTACAAGAAGGAGTAATAGTTAGGAGACTCCAACCAAATGGGGATGTGACATCTACATCTGTAGTTGCATCACCTCATACCCCTGCCAAACAAAATGAAAGGGTCATAAAGCCTGCTCCTGTGATCATAGAAGAGGAGGAACCCTTGGGAGAAGAGCCATTGGAGGAAAAATAGATGGATGAGGAGCCTCGAGATGATGATTTTTTGACTAAAAAAGAAGACAAAGAGGGTGCAACGGACCCCACCCCAAAAGAAACAGAAAATTGTAATGAGAGGAAATGTAAATGTTGATCCTATTATATTGAGGGGTGTAGGTGGTCTAGGTTTTATGAAGAACCTACAACATGAGGTTCCTATCCTGGACATTATATAGTTCAAAACTGAGAAAGCAGAAAAGCTAAGGGAACAAATGCATGAGGCTAGGAGGGATCCACCTTTTCCACTTGATGACACAGCTGAATTTTCAAATGATGAGGTAGTTAATGATGTTTCTAGACAAAGGATGGAGGCTCTAGTGGCCAATACAAATATGACTCCTCATGGTACCCCTATGGTCCAAAATGTAACCCATCAAAAGGAGGTTGAAATAGAGGAAATGGAACAAGATGACCCTAAGAAAGTGGCTCAGAAGATAGGTCTAACAAATCTGGTAGAACAGGTCACCAGCCCTGATACAATAGACTTAACATATCAGAATGATGAGAGCTAGAATAAAGGTATTAATGCACCACCTGAACAAGAAAAGATAGAAACTAATTTACAAAAGGAGGGTGATCAAGAGATACATGACAAAAACAACAATCAGAATGAAGAGGTGCATGCCCATAAGGATAATCAGGATAGTGATCCTACACATGGAGAAGGAACAAGTCAAAAGGAGCTTAGAAAAACTCAAGAACAAAGAGAAGTAGGTGCCTCAAAAGGTGAGGAACATAGTCTGCCCCAAGATGATGGTCACCCAAAAGAACAAGAGAATGTGACCAAGAGTGATCAAGGTGATCCCTTGGAAAAAAATGGACCAAAACGCACAATCTTCTCATGGAGGTTAGGTGCAACAAGATGAACAAAATCAAAAGGTTAAAGATCCTCATAAAGATGAGAGGAAACAAAATACCCAAGATCAAAATGTTCAGGAACCACATGAGGGTATATTACAAGATAAGGTACATAATCAGAATGTACATACACCACAAGAGCCTCCCCTTCAAGAAGAGCCCCCTCAATAGGAAATTCCCTAGTAGGAAGTCCCTTGGGAAGAGATCCCTCATGAGAAAGTGTATGAGGAAGAATTGAGGAAGGAGACATCTCCTTCAAGGATGGAATAGAACATGGAATCATAGGATGCTCATAATGAGAAAAATGATCAACAAAGAGCCAAGGGTGATGTCCCATACTAGTTGCAACAAGAGATAAATCTACAACAGATTGAGGAGATTCCTGAGTTTGATGTGTCTAGATTGTTTTTTGCAACGAGGGAAGCCTAAAAGAAAGGCAAGGCCTACGTCTACAATAAGAAGAGATCCTACCACAGGTAGGAGGACATCAAAAGTAGCCTTACCAATGGCAGATAAAGAAAAGGGAAAAATAGGCCTTGATGAGTTTCAAATAACAAGCATTGATTTAGGTTTTGCCAATGAGGATCAGGAAGGTCAAGAAGGCAAAGATATTATTGATTCCTTAACATAGAGGGTGAAAAGAGAAAAGGATAATAATAGGAAACATAAAGAGCACATTGCTTAGTTACATTCATTCATTAAAGGGTTAATTGATCCCAACCATATGCCTACTAACACAGTTACTCCACTAGCTATCATATCTCAGGATGAGATAACAAGCTTAGATATCATGAAGCACAAGGCTCATATAATGGATAACTAGTTTATTCTTTTTATTGCTGATGCAGAGAAAGTAATAAAAAGCATCCCTCTCAAATTGGGATTTGCTTAGTACATTGAAGACTGAGGTTGATAAGTTGTAAAATGAGGTTGGGAGAAGATCTTACAAGTTGGAAAAGTAGTTAGATGCCATGGCTGAGATGATGAGGATAGACACGAAGGTCCTCATGGATAATAAAGTATTAGATAATAATACTATACAATTGGTGGGCTTATGGTATGAAGATACAAAGTTCAAGAATGATATCTTGAACAAATACAATGGTAAGATTAGGGATATCAGTGTGAAGTTGCACCACCTAATGGCAGATGAGATAATTATCTTGGGATCTTTGGAGGGTAATATAGAAGGGAAGATAGAAAATCAGGATGCTGATTTTGCAATCCAAGCTTTCCACAATAATTTTAAATAGGAAACACATAACCCTTTGCATCATCTAACAAAAGAGGTGATCAATAAATCCATGAGAATGAAGGTCAGAGTTAAAACATATAGTGAGACCCTGAATAGTAGAAGAAGCAAATGGACTACTTTGCAGGCTCAGTTTCAGTCTCAAAAGCATGTTGTAACGAAGGCTAGAGTGTAGGATGGAGGAGAAATTGAGAGGATAGTACAGATATATGAATCTATCAGAGGGGTAATCAAAGTACATATTGTTGGCAAGAGACACTACTAGGCATGATAAGTGTTGTCATTGATGGAAACTAAGTCTCTACTACACATCCGCATTTCATAATTTTCCCATACCAGAAATTAGATTGAAGATTTGTCTAAGTCTGAAAAGTCAAGAACAGAGTGTGTGATAGGGTCCGGTATCTTGGTCTGGATCTCTCCGAGAGTAGATCAAAGTTTGTTGCAGATCTGAGGGATTCATAAGCATTGGCAAGATAATGTAGATCTAAAGTTTTGGCCTCCGGTGATGAAGGATTCAATAGTTATTAGCATTTGAGTATCGGGTTAACAGTTTGACAGAATAGGCAGAAGAAGAACAGGTCGACCTTGTAATTAATCTTGGTTCTGGATGTATGGAATTTGTTAGTTGGACAAGTTGTGATGATTAGTGATAGTATCTAACCTGATTAATGATTTTTGAGTGTAAGTTTTGGTCCATGTTACAAGTGTTCATGGATTTAGCCGACAGAGCAAAATTCTCAATAAAGTTCTAAGTGTTCTTGAAGCCGACTGAAAAGTGGTTGAAGATCATGATGTAGATATATATAGTAGATGTATTTGAATGATTTTGGTGTGTGTGTGTTGTGACTATGAAATAAGTGTGAAAAGAATAGAGATCTAAGATTCAGATGTGAGTAGAACAGTGAAAAAGTGGTGCACAACACCTAGCAAGGTTCTTAGTGTCTAGTCTATTGAGTCAATTTTACATGTTCTCCTAGTTATGATAGTATATTCTAGAATCAAATTTTGGGGTAATGGTCTCATTCATAAGAGACAGAGTGGATTTTGTTTTCAAAATAATGTAATAAATCCATTTCATGGCATGAACAAGTAGTGGAGTTCTAGAATAGTAATCTTCTTTAGTAAGTCTACAGTTCTCCTAGAAAGTAGGATAGTTTCTTTGTTTTTTTGATGGAAAGGCTTTAATGCCTTCTTTTCTAGATTTTCCAAGATTAGAGAGTAAGAGAGTCATGGATTTCATGGAAACCAAATATATTTTGCCCTTTTTTTGGAGAAAAGGTTGTTATGGAAGTTTGAAGGAGAAATAATAAAGAATGATCTTTGTTTTCTGCAATTGTTTTTATACATTATTGTTGTTCCAATGTTTTGCAAGAGGCCGTATAGTACTATCATGAATTCTCATACATAGAATGTTGTGATGGATGATTTTACCTTTGTTTTGAATCAAGTTTGAGGATTTTTTATGATGGTTGAAGCATTCTATAAATGATTTCTTCCAAGTCTGCTTGCATTTTCTGAGTTTTCTTGTTGTTCCCAGTGACTCTACTTGCCCGTACTGGTATGTCATGAACTCCAATGCTTGAAATTTTAAAGTGCATAGATTTACCTATCATTTGAGTCAAATTTGGAGGATTCTTCTAGGAGTTAAAGGATTTTCTAGTCTCTTTTCTGAAACTGCGCCATTTAGCTAGGGTTTTTGAGGGTTTTAAGAGTTTTTGTGGTAATCGATGGATTGGCAGCCTTATCCATCTACACCATAGACAAAAAAGGGTTTAAGGGCTCTATCTTGCATGTCTCTTAATTGGGTTTTTGTGTAGAAGCAAGGGATTGAAGAAAAAGATAGATTTGGGTGCAAGAAGTCTAATATCTCTATGTATTAGACAGTCCAAGCATAGGTAGAGTGAGGTTTTGAAGGTAAAGTAGCTTGTGTGATGGTTAAAACCATAGGATTAGCATAATCCATCATATTTAAACATCCCAATCACCATATAATAAGAATTTGCAGTGTGGGTCAAGTTTTCCACTCACTTACTTTGGTGAGGAGGCCTAATTAGGCCTAAGGACAACAAGAACAGTCATGTTTTGTGGCACATGTCTAAAATAATCTATATTGCATGAAAGATATGTTTGAAAGGAGCCTAATGAGTATCACAAAAACTAGTTGGTTCATGGGTTTGACCTAGTTTCCATGAGATATGCTTCAAAACCCTCTTTTTAAGGGCAACAAGCAAGAGGGTCAAGTTGTGAAGGAATGATAGATGAAATAAGCATTCAGGGTGTTTTGTGAGTTTAGTGAGTATCTCCTAGTCAATTTAGAGTAGTCCAAGGTTGTTGGGAGGTTTGATAAGTAGTTTGTGTATTTAAACCATGAAATGGCTCTTTTTACCTATCTTTCTAGCTTGCATTGTAAGAGGACAACAAGTTTCTTTCATGATCAAACAATGGACATCAAGAGGATAGTTTGAACACCTTCTCTTGCTCTGCATCAATTGGTATCAGAGCCTAGGGCAGATTCTATTTGGGAAGAAAGAAGGAAGTTGAAGTGTGACAAAGAGATAGTACAAGATGCCTCCAAGAGCTAGTCCAATCCTCACTAGAGAAGTGAGAATAATGAAGGAGTCTCAAGAAGGAGTCTTGCCCAAACTTGCAGCTATTGAAGCAAACCTGAGAAGAGGTGGGGTCATTGAGGAAGACAGTGACCAAGAGAATGAGGGTTAGGATGCGGGCCCTCAAGATGGATCCAATGTGGAAGACATGGATCCAGATGATAGAAGGTTTATGAAGATGATGTAGGCTATGAAAGGAGAGGGTACTAATGTCAAAATAGAGTTACCCATGTATGAAGGAAAAATGAATAGTGAGGAAGTATTAGATTGGATTGATGCCTTGGACAATTACTTTGAGTACAAGGAGATGCTAGAAGTGTAGAAGGTCAAATTGGCTAAGACCAAGTTGAAGGGGCCAACATTGACATGGTGGAACTATGTTCAATTAGAGAGATTGAGGCAAGGAAAAGCAAAAATTAGTTCATGGGACTGGATGGTGTCCAAAGTGAAGAGTCAATTTCTTCCTAAGGATTATGCAATCCAAACCTTCAGGAGATTGCAGAATTTAAAACAAAAAAACATGGATGTTATAGCCTATACTGAAGAATTCCATAAGTTGACCATGAAGACAGGGCACACTGAAGATGAAGTTGAGAAGATTGGTAGGTATATCAATCTGCTTAGGCTCAATATTCAAGATGAAATCAGTCTTGCCACCCCTAGAAATGTGGAAGAATGCTTCCAATTGGCAGTGAGGGTAGAAGAAAAGATAAAAAGAAGACAAGAGTAGTAGACTAGGGGCAGAGGAAGAGGTTTCGGAGGTAGAGGGGACTTCGGTGCAAGAGGACAGTCGCAGAAATAGCAAGGAGAATCAAGAACCAAGAAGTGAGTCAAGTGAAAGAGGTAGTTTTAGAGGAAGAAGATCAAACAATAGAGGAAGGTTTGGTGGCCAAGGTAGAGGATCAAACACTTTCTCAGGCAAATGTTACAACTATCATCAGTTTGGACATCATACATTCAAATGTCCAGAGAAGAAAGCATCAAGTTCTCAAGGAGGTGAACGAAGAACCCAATTAATGCATGAAGAAGACAGTGAAAGTGTCAATTCACCATTGCAACTTGCTGCTCCTAAGAGAGGTGATGCATTCATGATAAGGACACTCCTCAAGGTGCCAACAGCCAAGGAGCCTTCACAAAGGAAGTCATTGTTTAGAACAACATGCAAATCACATGGCAAAGTGTGCAAGGTAGTTATTGACTCAAGATCCACTAATAATCTAGTTTCTTTGGAAATGGTAGAGAAACTGCATTTGAAGAAGATTCCTCACCCCACACCTTACAAGGTGTCATGGTTGAATAAGGGGAAAAAAGTATTAGTAAATGAACAGGCATGGGTGGAGTTCAACATTGGTGGTTACAAGGATAAGATCCTTTGTGGCATCATCCCTATGGATGTTTGTCACCTATTTCTAGGAAGACATTGGAAACATGATAGAAAGAGCAAGCATGATGGTCAGAAGAATATTTATGTAATAGAAAAAGATGGAGTTTCATTCTCATTAACACCCCTTCTTGAAGAAGAATCTGATAAGCAGGTTGGATCTAGCATTATGGTGGTAGGAGAGAAGGAATTTTTACAAACAATGAAAGAGGAAGGACAAGGATTTGTAGTAATGATTAGACATAAGACTAAATCTGATGTAGTAGCAAATAAGGTAGAAGAGATACCTAGTGAAGTTCAGTCTCTGTTGGACAAGTATAAGGACATAGTGGTTGATGAGTTGCCAAGTTCATTACCTCCCATGAGAGACTTTAGCCATCATATAGACCTGATACCTAGTGCCATTTTGCCTAACAAGGCTGCATACAAGCTTACTCCATAGCAGAATGATGAGATCAAAGCACAAGTCCAAGAATTGTTGGATAAAGGACTCATCAGAGAGAGCTTAAGTCCCTATGCTGTTCCTATAGTCTTATCACCCAAGAAAGGTGGAGAGTGGAGGATGTGTACTGACTCAAGGGCCATAAACAAGATCACCATCAGATACAGGTTCCCAATCCCAAGAATGGAGGACCTCATGGATTGCTTAGGAGGTGCATGCTACTTCTCCAAGATTGATCTCAAGAGTGGATATCACCAAATCTGGATAAGGGAAGGAGATGAATGGAAGACTACCTTCAAAAACAATGAGGGACTCTATGAATGGATGGTAATGCCTTTTGGACTCTCAAATGCTCCTAGTACATTCATGAGGTTAATGAATGAGGCCCTAAAACCTTTTATTGGGAAGTTTGTAGTTGTCTATCTAGATGATATTCTTGTGTTCAGCAAAACAAAAGAGGAGCACTTGCAGCACCTTGACATATAAAGGTTGAATGAGGAGAAGCTGATGATAAACCTCAAGAAGTGTGAGTTTATGAAAGAAGAGCTAGTCTACCTGGGTTTTGTCATCTCTAAAGGCACATTAAAGATGGATCCATCCAAAGTTGAAGCTATTCTTAGCTGGCCAACTCCAAAATCAGTAGGAGAGGTAAGAAGTTTTCATGGTTTGGCTACATTTTATAGGAAGTTTATCAAAAATTTCAGTCATATTTGTTCTCCTATTCTTGACACTATTAAGGGAGATAAGAAGAGAAAGTTTCAATGGACTGAAGAGGCAGCAAAAAGTTTTGAATACTTGAAGAAGAGAGTAGCACAACAGCACATACTTGCTTTACCTAACTTTGACAGTCTTTACAGTGGAATGTGATGCTAGTGGAGCAGCCATAGGTGTAGTACTGAGCCAAGAAGGAATGCCAATAGCTTTCTTTAGTGAAAATCTCAATCAGGTGAATAGGAGGTACTCTTCATATGATTTGGAGCTCTATGCATTAGTATAGTCCCTAAGGAAATGGAGACATTGCCTCTTACCCAAAGAGTTTGTAGTCTACATAGACAGTCATGCATTGAGTTTCTTGAATAGTCAAGACAAGTTAAGTCATAGGCACATCAAGTGGGTGGAGTATTTAAAGAGTTATACTTTCAAAATCAAGCATAAGAAGGGCCAAGCAAACAAGGTAGCTGATGCACTGAGTAGAAGATCAGTCCTAGTGCATGAAGTACAACTTTAGAGTGTTAGTTTGGAAGCACTAAAGGACATGTGTGCAGCTGATCTAGATTTCAAGGATGCCTACTCCATTTGCCACCAATTCCAAGGTACTTTTCATGAATTTTTTTTTGATTTTCTACTGCATGAAGGACTGCTATTCAAGGGAGCTTAGTTATGCATCCCTAGATGCTCTATGAGGACAATCTCATCAGGGAGAAGCACTATGGAAGTCTTGGAGGACACTTTGGCATAGACAAAACACTTGATCAGGTAGAAAGGTTTTATTTTTGGCCTAAGATGCATATTGATATCAGAAAATTTGTTGAGTCTTGTGGAATTTGTCAGAGAACCAAGGACTCTAGTTCCAATGTAGGCTTATATCAGCCTCTTCCAATTCCTAATAGACCTTGGGAGCATCTTAGCGTGGATTTTGTGTTAGGCCTACCTAAAACTCAGAGGGGAGTTGATATTGTTTTTGTAGTTGTGGATAGATTTAGCAAGATGGAACACTTTATTCCTTGCAAATGTACAAGTGATGCATCTAATATTGCAAGTCTATTCTTTAAGGAGATAGTTAGAATACATGGACTGCCCCTCTCCATTGTTTCAAACAAAGACTCAAAGTTTATAGGCCACTTCTGGAGGACCTTATGGAGAAAACTTGGAACCAACTTGACTTTCAGCTCTGCCTATCACCCACAAATAGATGGGTAGACTAAAGTAATGAATAGATCATTGGGGAATCTACTTATATGTCTTACAAAGGAACATGGACAACAATGGGATCTTGTCATCCCACAGGTAGAGTATGCTTACAATGACTCCATTAACAGGAGCATTGGTAAGAGCCCTTTTTAGGTAGTATATGGATTGAATACAAGAGGTATCTTTAAGTTAAGAGATTTAAGAGAAGTAGAGAAGAGAAGTGCTAAAGGAGAGGATTTTTCTATGGCCATGAAAGACATCCATGATCAAGTTAGAGAGCAACTCAAGAAGAGTGTTGAAACCTACAAGAAGCATGCAGACTTGAAGAGGAAAAATGTTCAACTGATAGTGGAAGATCTAGTACTTTCTCATCTCAGGAAAGAGAGGTTACCTAAGGGCAGATATAATAAGTTGCCAATGAAGAATATTGGGCCATGTAAGGTGGTCAACAAGTTTGGTGAGAATGCCTATGAGATAGAACTCCCTCCTAGAGTTGCTATCTCACCTATCTTTAATATAGCTAACTTATATCCTTTCAAGGGATCTTTGGATGTAGGTACAGGTGTTCATGAAGGTGATGATGCTGATTGGATTAAGGATCTTCCTCCTACTGCACTAGTCAAACTTGAAGCCATTCTAGACACCAAGGAGGTCAAGAGAACGAGACATAAAGTTTATAATGAATACTTTCTAAAGTGGCAAGGTCTTCCTCATGAGCATGCCACTTGGATGATAGTTGAGGACATTGAGAAGCATGCCACTACCATGACTAATCTAATTTTAGGGGATGCCTGAAATCCTTTCTCCTGGGGTGTATGGTGCAGGGCACCTAGCAAGGTTCTTAGTGTCTAGTCTATTGAGTCAATTTACATGTTTTCCTAGTTATGATAGTATATTCTAGAATCAAATTTTGGGGTAATGGTCTCATTAATAAGAGACATAGTGGATTTTGTTTTCAAAATAATGTAATAAAGCCATTTCATGGCATGAACAAGTAGTGGAGTTTTAGAATAGTAATCTTGATTAGTAAGTTTGCAGTTCTAGAAAGTAGGACAATTTCTTTGTTTTTTTGATGGAAAGGCTTTACTGCCTTCTTTTCTAGCTTTTCTAGGATTAGAAAGTAAGGGAGTCATGGATTTCATGGAAACCAAATATATTATGCCTTTTTTTTTGGAGAAAAGGTTGTTATGGAAGTTTGAAGGATAAATAATAGAGAATGATCTCTATTTTCTGCAATTGTTTTTCTACATTGTTGTTGTTCTAGTGTTTTACAAGATGCCATATAGTACTGTCATGAATTATCATACATAGAATGGTGATGGATGATTTTATATTTCTTTTGAATCAAGTTTGAGGATTTTTTATGATGGTTGAAGCATTCTATAAATGATTTCTTCCAAGTCTGCTTGCATTTTCTGATCTTTCTTTCTATTCCTAGCGACTGTACTTTCCTGTACTACTATGTCATGAACTCCAATGCTTGAAATTTTAAATTACATAGAGTTACCTATAATTTGAGTCAAATTTGGAGGATTCTTCTAGGAGTTAAAGGATTTTCTAGTCTCTTTTCTGAAACTACTCCATTTAGCTAGGGTTTTAGAGGGTTTTAAGGGTTTTTGTGGAAATTGATGGATTGGCAGCCTTATCCATCTATACCATAGACAAAAATGGGTGGAAGGCTCTCTCTTACATGTCTCTTAATTGGGTTTTTGTGCAGAAGCAGGGGATTGAAGAAAAAGATAGATTTGGATGCAAGAAGTCTAATATATCTATGTATTCAACAGTCCAAGCATAGGTACAATGAAGTTTTGAAGGTAAAGCAGCTTGTGTGGTGGTTAAAACCATAGGATCAGCATAATACATCATATTTCAACATCCCAATCACCTTAGAATGAGAATTTGCAATGTGGATCAAGTTTTCCACTCACTTTGGTGAGGAGGCCTAATTAGGCCTAAGGACAGCAAGAACAATCATGTTTTGTGGCACATGTCTAAAACAATCTATATTGCATGAAAGATATGTTTGAAAGGAGCCTAATGAACATCACCAAAACTAGTTGGTTCATGGGTTTGACCCAATTTCCATGAGATATTCTTCAAAACCCTCTTTTCAAGGGCTACAAGCAAGAGGGTCAAGTTGTGAAGGAATGATAGATCAAACAAGCATTCAGGATGTTTTGTGAGTTTAGTGATTATCTCCTAGTCAATCTAGGGTAGTCCAAGGTGGTTTGGAGGTTTGATAAGTAGTTTGTGTATTCAAACCATGAAATGGCTCTTTTTACCTATCTTTCTAGCTTGCATTGTAAGAGGACAACAAGTTTCTTTCATGATCAAGCAATGGACATCAAGAGGATAGTTTTAACACCTTCCCCTACTCTACATCAAAAAGGTAGAGTGAAGATGAAGTGTATCAAGTTAGTATTGTGTGCTTAACCAAAATTGAATCCTTGCATTGATAGATGCTAATTATCAATTCAATCTCATTGTAATCTTCTTTCTGTAGGCAGTGAGCCTTTTATAGGTAGTAAGCCTTCTTTGAGCAGTGAGCTCTAGGCAGTGAGCCTAAATGCATGTGTATTCCTCATTGTAATACTTTTAATAGAGTATAATCTTTGTGGGTTAACCCCCACCATGGTTTTTCCCTTAATCAGGTTTCCATGTAAAAAATCTTGGTTTCAAGTGTGTTACTTATGTTTCTGCTCATGTGTTATTGATTCATGCTTTAATGTTCGTATAATTAATTTGATTAGAAGTTTTAAAAGACAATTAAAGGTAGAAAAGTTTAAATTGTGGGACAACTGATTCACCACCCCTTTCAGTTGTCTGGACCAATTCCAACAATTGGTATCAGAGCAAGGTTCCTTTGAAAAAGTTTAACAGCTTAAGGAAGATCTGTAAAGGTAGTAAAATGGATGAATATAACCTTTAAGGGCAACTTAATCTTTCCCTAGAAGATCTTGAGTAGTCCAGAGCAGAAGTCCAAGAGCTATAAGAAATCTCAAAAAGGCTGAAGACTTCATTGAGATTCTAAAAGGAAAACTGAGAAAATCAAATGAAAAGGGGAAGGAGCAACCTCTTCAGGTGGGAAATCATTATGAAGACAAGGTCCTTAAAGAGAAGACAAAGGCATGTAAAAATTTAGCTAAAGAAGTTATTGTCCTAAAACATGAGATGGAATCTGGGGTGATGAGACTAACCAAGGAAAATAAAGATAGGAAGAAAACTGAAGAAGAGATGACACAAAATCTAAAAGAAAGTACTAAAGAATGTTGCAGATTGGATGGAATAGCTAGTTTCCTAGAATCTAATCTACAAGAAAGTAGAGACAATGAGAGAGAACTTGAGAGACAAATTATCACTCTCAGACATAACCTAGAAGTTGCAAATGAATACAAGGAGAAGTTCAAGATAAGCTCAGCTAAACTTGAAGCATTGCTTGAAGGACAAAAAAAGGCTGATGACAAGCATGGTCTTGGATATGAGAAAGGTGAAAGTTCCAGATCTAGATAGAGAAATTTTCAACCAAGGAATGGGAGAAACAGAACTAGAAAACCTCTAGTAAGACAGGCAAATGCTCAAAGATATCCATCTTTCAATGGAAATTGTTTCAACTACAATAAATTTGGCCATAAAGCTACTCAGTGTAGAAGCAGAGTAAATCAAAATGATCCATCCTTCTCTGGTCAATGCTTCAAGTGCAAGATGTATGGTCATAGATCTAATGAATGTAGAAGTATGATAATGAATAACTCTAATGGCAATTCCTTCAATGGCTACTATTTTTCTTGCAATGGATTTGGGCACACGGCTAATCAGTGCAGATCAAGAGGAAATCAAGTATGTAAGCAAGGAAATGTCGTGTGCTTTAATTGCAATAAATCTGGTCATATTGCAAGATTTTGCAGAAGTAGGAATAATGGAAGAAGGGGTCCAGTAAATAGAAAACCAGATGAGCTGAGACAAGACAAAGACAAAAGAAAAATTGATGTGAATGAGACACAAAGAAAAATGAACAAGATCCAGGTGAAGAAAGATACAATGAAAAATGGTAATGGGTCCTCATCAGAATCTAGTGCTGACAATTCCTCCAAGAATTAAATTAGGAGCTCTAGCTCAGGGGTAGCTGCATTGAACATCAAATTCCCCTAGTCAATAAGTGGGTGCTAGGATATGACACATTGAGAGAAGATATTTTGAAGTATTTCTAGAAGGAAAAA
Source organism: Cunninghamia lanceolata (assembly GCA_027924645.1). NCBI lineage: Eukaryota > Viridiplantae > Streptophyta > Pinopsida > Cupressales > Cupressaceae > Cunninghamia > Cunninghamia lanceolata. The sequence continues at coordinate 3,842,891 of BSBN01000697.1, forward strand.
TGTTGATATGAAAATTTGTGAAGTAGTTCATGAAGAATAGTTCAAGAAGCAGAGTAACTAGATGGAGTTAGGGTAGCACATTTATTACAATGCAAAATTAGGTTTTGCAAAGGATAAAAGGTCACTTAATCATGCATTTGAACCACTTTAAGGAAACAAGTAGAAGAGCTTCTGAGCTACAAATCCTGAGATTGAAGAACAAAGAGTGAATTCAACCAGTAATTGATCAACCCTAACCTCGCGGAAGAAAAAGGTACTTCTCTGTAAATCTTTGGATCTAAAATATGTTGAGATGGCTTATCCTCATGTTGTTGACATTACTGAAAGGCCTCGACCCAAATTTAAGAAACATCCTCACAAATCAATAGAAGTTGAATCGCTAGGTGCTTTTTCAAGTGTTCTGTATGGTGTACTACATGTTGAAGATATTAGGGTTTATATTCATTGAAACATAGATGAATTTGGTGATTCAAGGTATGTAGACTCTCTTGAGAATCATCTTAGGGGTGAAAATCATGATCTTAAACCTGAGTATAAGGCACTAAATGATAAACACTTTATTCAGATAATGGGGTTTCCAACATTTGATGAAGATGAATGGGTCTGATATGTTTTGATTCAGATGCATGAGGAATTCATTTGGCTATTAAAACCATTCAAGATTACCAAGGATGTTATCATTATTGTGACCAAATTAAACTCAACTGGTGGATTACCCATGTTAAAATCTATGAAAAACCAAACTGTTATTGATGCAACTGGTGCATAATTCGATAGGAGGGCTATGACTATAAATGACATTATAGAACCAGATGTGAAGTTTTCTTCCATAGTGATTGACTACAAGATGTATCACTCTAGCAAGGACAATTCTATCTCTGAAACTGCCATATATGCAGCATATCAAATGTTGAAGGAGAATGTAGATTATGACCTTTGTGAGTTGTTACAGAACCAACTGATTGAAAACTTGAACAAAATCAAAAAGGATAAGAAAAACACTTTTAAATATGCTACATTGGTTCTATGCTTGTTTTTCTACTATATGAATGAAGTACCTAGAGTAAAGGGTGTTCACTAGACTAATGATGAGCTAGTTGCCATTCAGATCAGAGATCATCTTCACAGCATTGGTGATTTCAAAGCTCAGAAAACTACAATATGGGGATACTTCAAGAATTTTTAGAGTATGATGTATTTAAGGGAAAGAATCCCTAAATCAATTGTTGAGAAGTACAAAAATGAAATATGCTTCATGGTTGACATTGATTAGTGCCTAATGGAAGCAGTGGAACCCAAATTGTTTGGATCATGCCCATGGGGTATGAAGTAGATGGAAAAATCTTGAATCTGTATGCTCAACATCTTCTAAGCAAGCCTAAAGACACAATAGTTGAAAGATTTGGAACATATGAGGAGTTAAGTTTAAATTTGCATACTAAGCTCAGAGAACCTGAAACTAATAGGAGAGTAAGAAAAGAAGTTGAGCAGTTGGCTAAAAATATGGGCCTAACTAAGGAGGTTATGAGGCAATTTAGGGAAAGAACTGAAAAGGATGAGAAAGAGAAACAAGATAAGAAACAAGGAAGTGCTCTGGTGGAACCCTCTTCCACCTCAAGGACTAGTAGGAACTCTGTTTCTGCCCATGTTCCTCTTAAGATTGCAAAACTGGAAAGAAAATCATCTGGAAAAGGGGAGAAAAGAAAGATAATAAAAGCATCCCGGACCTATGAAAGCACAAGCGAAGGAGAAGAATATATAGATTCTGACATTGAGATCAAAGAACTAAAATCCATAAGCACAAAAGCGGCCAAGATATCCAAGGAGATGCCCTCTGGAAACAAAAGGGAAAGCAAGAGGCAAAAGATAAAGGAATATGAAGAGAAGCCTACCCTTTCAGTAGATGGCATCATTAAATCTATTACTGTAGATCGAAACTTGGCTCCAATGATAGAATTCTATGATGACTATAGTGATGCTAACAAAGGAGTACTTGAGGAAGCAATGGTAAGATATTTGAATATCTACAACATGGCTCTTATTTAGATATGTTCATTGATACCAAAAAGCCTTAAAAATTTTGGAACTGAGAAAAGAGAATGCAATAAGCAAGGATCTTGAGATCTGAGAACAAATATTAATACAATTATGCCCCCAAATTACTTTGAAGAAAACAAATTTGATATTCAAAGAAGCCAAGGATGAGTTCTGAAGAAAAAATCAAATGAATAAGATTATGCTTGGGGAGATAGACAAGATTGCAAAGGAAATCAAAGAGATTCTCTAGAGTGCTTTAAAAAAGCACAATCTAACTGTTGCAAAGGAGGTAAATGTAGAGATTGAGTCCTTAGACATGAATGTTGAAGGATTAAAGAAGAATAAGTAACAGACTGAAACTCTAGATTCCTCTATTCCAGAAGAGGAAGTGCAAAAAGAAGAAGGGGAAGTATTGATAGAAGAAGCAAGTGTTGGCCATGATCCTCCAGATCCTCCTACTACTGATGACTCTGGAAAGGACCAAGAAAAAGAAGAATAAAAAGAGAAAGAAAAGGAAGAGGAAAAAGAAAAGGGAAAAGAAGAACTAACAAAAGGAGATGGTGCTAATGCACCAGAGCAAGATAGTCTGGTTGCTACCACTGACAAAGCATAAGGGAAGGAAACTGAAATAGCAAGTGTAGCAAGAGACATTGAGGATGTAGTATAGAGTTTACTCAGCATGGAGATACTAGAGTTAGATGAACTAGAACTGATACAAGGACCAATCAATTTAGACACTCTCTCTCTTGACCAAATGCTGAAGATATCATCTCTTACACTGGCCAAGGCAAGGGAGAAAATGCTCAAGTCTCACATAGAAAATAATGAGTTGATAGGCCTAGCATCTAGAGTACTGGAGAAGATCATGCCCACATATCAGAAAAATACATCTGATTCTCCTTCTGGTAATTTGAAAAATATTGTGCATTCTGTAAATACAAATTTTGAGTCTTTTGAGAAGTCAGCTAAAGTAAAGGTCTGGAAAGAATTTTTGGATAAGAGGTTTAGTGAACTAAAAGACCGTATAGATAATGATAGAAAAACACTCAATATTGGTATAAAGAGTATTGAAAATGCTCTTAAGGATGGTGGTGATGTATATAAGTTTTGTTTATCATGGCCCAAATAGTAGAGGATATTGAGAAAAAAGATAAAGGAGTAGGAGAAAAAGTTGCTAGACCTATCTCAAAGTTTTGATCCTTTAATAGTATCTCCAGTGAGCCAAGAGTATCAAGCAATTAGCTTGACAAATGAAACAAAGAAGCTTATCAAAGAAAAGAAGAACATTATGGAAAGAATGGGTGAGCTTTAGAGATTGATTACCCCTAAGTTGGAAATAATGTTTAACACTTTGTCAGAGGCCCAAAGTATTGCCCGGGCAAGCAATCCCTCAGATCTAAGGAAAGAAGAAGCATATGCATTTCTACTAAGTGGACACATTTCAATTTTGGATGGTATGAAGAGAGATTGGGCCACCGAATTTGCATAGCTAAAGAGTACTTTTGCAAATATCCTTAAATATATGTAAATATAACATATGGACTGTTTGTACATATGCAGCCTTATATACATAATTTTGGCATGATTAGTGATTGAGGATCCCACTCTTTTCCATTTATGTCAAAGGGTGAGTGAAGAGAAGTGAAAAATAAAGAATCCAGTGAAGGGGGAGCACTGGAAAGCAATGTGAACAATAGTATGGAGCACAAGCAAAGGGGGAGTTATTCCGACACTTAGTCATTTTTCACTAAGTGTTGCCATCAATGCCAAAGGGGGAAATTGTTGGAAAGAGACACTGCTAGGGATGATAAGTGTTGTCATTGATGGCAACTAAGTCTCTACTACACATCCGCATTTCATAATTTTCCCATACCGAAAATTAGATTGAAGATTTGTCTAAGTCTAGGAAGTCAAGAACAGAGTGTGTGATAGGGTCCGGTATCTTGGTCCGGATCTCTCCGGGAGTAGATTAGAGTTTGTTGTGGATCTGAGGGAGTCATAAGCATTGTCAGGATAATGTAAATCTAGAGTTTTGGCCTCTAGTGATGAAAGATTCAATAGTTATTAGCATCTAAGTATCAGGTTAACATTTTGATAGAACAGGCAGAAGAACAGGTCAACCTTGTAATTGATCTTGGTTCTAGACGTATGGAAGTTGTTGGTTGGACAAGTTGTGATGATCAGTGATAGTAGTGATTAATGATTTGTGAGTGCAAGTTTTGGTCCGCATTACAAGTGTTCATGGATTTAGCTGACAAAGCAGAATTCTCAATAAAGTTCTAGTGTTCTTGAAGCTGACTAAAAGTGGTTGAAGATCAAGATGCAGATATCTATAGAAAATGGATTTGAATGATTTTGGTGTGTGTGTGTTGTGACTATGGAATAAGTATGAAAAGAGTAGAGATCTAAGATTCAGATGTGACCAAAACAGTGAAAAAGGTAGAGTGATTATGAAGTGTATCAAGCCAGTATTTTGTGCTTAACTGGAACTAAATCCTTGCATTGATAGATGCTAATTATCAGTTCAATCTCATTCTAATCTTCTTTCTGTAGGCAATGAGCCTTCTATAGGTAGTAAACCTTCTTTGAGTAGTGAGCTCTAGGTAGTGAGCCTGAATGCATGTGCATTCCCCTTTGTAGTACTTTTAACTAAGTATAATCTTTGTGGGTTAACCCCCACCATGGTTTTTCCCTTAACCAAGTTTCCATGTCAAAAATCTTGGTGGCAAGTGTGTTACTTATGTTTTTGCTCATGTGTTATTGATTCATGCTTTAATGTTCATATCATTAATTTGATTAGAAGTTTTAAAAGAGGATTAAAGATAGAAAATTTTAAATTCTAGGACAACTGATTCACCCCCCCTCTTAGTTGTTCGGACCAATTCCAACACATATAAGAAGTGAACCTTGTCCTAATGAGGAAGATGATGAAGAAGATAATGATGAAGATGATAATGAAGAGAATGCAAACGATGAGGAAGAAGAAGATGAAAAGTAGAGATGCATGATGACAGAGTTATATGCATAACTAGATAACAAAAGGATCAAGTTCTACCAGATGGTTTCCAGCAAGAAACTTATGCCATGTCTACCAGTGTTGACTTAGTCAAAGAGAAGATATTGATCATGGATTTGGATGGACAAATCTTGATTGTTGATCATTTTATAACTGCCTCCTCTCTTTGTTCTATAAAAAGAGATGGAGTGCACTCTGTATGATTATTAGAAACTTAATTGAAGTTAGATGTGAGGCCTACTATTTCACTCCCTTATTTTGATCATTTTATATTACTGTCACATTTTAGACTTTTGGGGACTATTGATCCTGATATGCAGAATTAGTAGACTATATGCTTTTGTTTTGGTTAGTATTGTTTAGTATGTTGTGATTAGACTAGATCCTGATTTCAATTCACTGATGAGGATATTGACATGTGATTTGCATTATGATATTATTTGAGATACTAGTTATGTGATTATGTTATGGATTTATTATGCGATTTTATCTTGACATGGATTATAGAAATGCAAAATTATGAATCTAATTATGATATGATTTTATAATGTTTTATATGATTATGCGATGGTGTGAGTGTATGTTTTCCCTTGCTTTGACTATGATAAACATGATTGGATTAATCTTTTGTTTAAGTGCGCAGGTGTTTATCCCAAGCCATGGATAATCAGAGATTATCCCACACATTTTGTGAATTCCCGTGTTAAGTCAATCTAGTTCCAAGAGGAACCAAGATCAACTGTGTAAATGCATGATGAAATTTCATAATGTTTGTGTATGGTGTCATTTGGGCTAGGTCTACCCCTTTTCAATTGATTGTATATTGGTGTTGTAAAGGTGTAATGTTTAATTGAGTTTTATTTTTGAGTTTTTATTTTTGTGACCCTTTTTCATGTGATTTTACTCACCCTAAGGTGCTCAAAATGGGTTAAAAGTGACCCTAGGTTGTACCCCTAGGGTCTAGGGACCATTTGAGCTTGTCTAACCTTAAAAAAACTCCCATTTGGTCACTTAAACATGAAGTAAAGTGACGAAAATAGAAGTTTGGGAAGGACTGGAAGGTTAGGTCAAACACTCAACCTTATCCACACCTCTTTCCAAGGCTTGGGGAATCTTCAAAAGCCTAAATTGTGCAGGACTCAACTCCAAGGCTCTCTCACATTGGTGATGGTACCTTGGGGTTTTGTGGGATTTCATGGGAGGATAGTGTTGGATCTAGGGCATACAACTGAGAGGGGGGGGGTGAATCAGTTGTATAAAACTTCTTCTCATTCAAACACTTAACTCACTGTTGTTAGTTAGCAGCATATCAAATAATCATCCATGGAAGCATAATACATAAACACAAGAGCAGATAAGCATCAACACATTGAACACCAAGATTTTGACGTGGAAAACCCGGTTAAGGGAAAAACCACGGGGTGATTAACCCAAGAATTATTCTCTGTTAGAAGAATAAGGAAAGATGAATGGCACATGCCAATAAGGGCTCACTGCCCGAGCACACTGCTCACAAAGAGGCCCACTGCCTACAAGGAGACACACTGTCTACAAAGTGATGAAAATCACAGTCTTGAACTGGAGAATGACATCTCTACCATGTCCGGATCAGTTCCAATTAAGCCCAACAATCTCTGCTCTGCCTTTTGCACGTTTCTTCACTATACCATTCTCATCCTTACACCACACGCCGAAATGAACTCACAAATCGTTATTTATACAAGACATCGACTTAGGAACAAACATCTAAGTCGGCAAACAACCATAGGAGTATCCGCAAGATGAATAACACATCCGATCGGCCATCACAAGAACATTCGCAGGATGAACAACTCATCCGGTCGGCTACACAAAGCAAGAACTTCATCCGGAAGAATAACTTCAATTCCGGGCTCTACCATCAATGCGGACCAACAACAAAACCTAAACATGATCCAAGATCCTTCACAAACCTGTCTGAATGTCCGGATACATCCGCACTTCCTCTGCTTACTGGGATCTCTTGTCTTCCTCATCCGGAACTTCAAGAACACAGTCTGTCGCCACTGTCATAATGCAAGAGGTACTTCCGGACCTCCAAATCATACACAAATCAGGATGATACATCACAAGGACATCCCAAACACTCCTTCCAATCCACAGATTAGGATAATACAATTCCGGACCTCACCGGACCTTTTTGTGATCCTCTGTCACCTCCGGATACTTGCCGGACCCGGTTCTATACCGGCAGCCACAACTCCTTCAGATCTTCATGCGGACCTCTGAAATCTTAACTGTAGCATCTCAAGACTCATATCTACTAACCCTTTAATCCGCATCCTCCGGTTCTCATCCTATACAGTACATTTACCTTCTTCTCATCACTGTTCTTCACTGTTCCTGACTGAGACTAATTTTCTCAATATCCTCAGCACACAGCTCATCAAATCCTTCTTGTCAATGCAATATGAGTATGTTGACATCAATGACAACACTGGATAACCTCATACTTGCAACAAATAGGATTGGGGCACTTGTGGTACCCACATCCTTATTTGGCTCCATTTTTCTCTCCCACATGTGTGAGAGAGCACAAGTGGAGGGGGCAAGACCTGGTGGAATGGGAGGGTGACATGTGTCACCCCCACATTCCATGATGCTTGCAAGTGGATGTGAGGAAGAAGGAGAAGGTGACATGTGTCACCTTCTCATTCCTCAAGGCTCATGAGGAGAGCCTATTTTAATCCCTCTTGAAGAGAGAGAGAGGGTTGTTGATTTTATTTTTATTTTTCCAATTTTATTTGAATTTGGGGAGAGAGTTAGAGGATTTTTTGGAGGCTCACTTGGAGAAGGACTTGGAGGTGGAGTTGGAAGGGCTCTTCTTCAATTATCTTCCTTGATTGGTCTATTTAAGGTAGAATACAAGGCTTGATGCCTTTTCTTATGTATTTTACTTTACTTGTGTGTTGCATTGTGTTTGTTTTGTGTTTTGTTGTTGTGGGGTTTTACGGGTGTATGTAAGAGCCTCTCCATTTGGAGAAAATGCTCAACATGTGTGGGGTGGGGGAGGAGTGAACCTACTTGAGGTCACCTCCTAGTTTTTGGTATTGTGGCCTTGAGGACAAGTTGTGATTATGAGCATTTTTTAATGGCTTGAGAGCCATGGAGAAATATGTGAGATTTGGTATAAATGTGTTGGCTTAGGCCTTGTTAAAGTTGAGTTTTGAGATATTTGGAGTGGCACTCTTGAGTCGAGTGATGTCCACTCCCCTACCCCTTTAAATTCATTCTATGAGTTTTTTTTTGTGCAAACCATGGGTGTTCATGTTTTTTTTCTTAGTGTTTTGTTGTGAAGTGGAGTGAAGTATTCCTTGTGTGTGGATGACCTCCAAGCTCAGGGGTGACTCATGAGTGAGTCTATGGTAGGGAGGACAGCGGTATTTCATGGCTTTTTCCCCTTTTTCATATTTGTTATTTGCAGGTTTATTGTAGCATTGGAGCTTGGAAGAAAGAGGCTATGAATCTTTGAGTTTTGTCATTTTGGCCCCTTGTGAGCTATGGCCAAGTTTGGCCTATGTGTAGTTTGTTTTTTTTAAAAAAGAGAGAATCTTTTTCCTCTCTTACTATGTAAAGTTAAATGTTTACATTTTGTGTTGTATGGAATTTATTTTGAAGTTGAATATACATTATAGTGACTGTTTTATTTTACGGGATTTTCTTGAAATGTTACAATGAAAGAAAATGTTGTATGTAATGTTTGTTTTAAAATTGTTGTCATAATATGCCTAAATTTGGTTCTCCATTTTAAATGTTTTTTTTCAAGAAAAAGAATTTGTAGTTGCTGATTTTTGTTTCAAAAAGAATATATATATAGGGTAGAAAAGTTTTCATACATTGATCATACAAGCATACTTGCCTTTATATTTCAAAAAAAAAAAAAGTGTAAGTATAGAATGATGCATTTCCCTTTTTACAAAAAAAAAAATCTATTTTGGATGTGAATAATATTTATATGTTTATGTTTATATATATATATATGCTTACATTTTAGTTGGCTAGAAAATCACTAAAAATGACTGTGTATATGAGCAATTGTATATTCAAACCTTATATATATATACTTTGTGGGCTAGAAAACATGTATATATATATGATTGTGTATTATTTATTTTAAAAGACTGTATATATGTCAATATATATATATAATGGATATATGTTAAAAAAAGAATCTAGAGTGCAAATGTTTTTTAACGGCTGAATGAAATAAACATAGAAGAGATTTAAATATGTGTAGGACAGAGTATGGCCATGGGCAGCTGGATTGGTAGTGGCGCTGTGGACGGTGGGGGGGGGGTTCAAACCCCCACTGTGGCCACTCTTGTTTCCTTTCGTGGTGGATTTTAAAAATAAACACCTTTAGTGAGTAAGCGCAACGGTGACCACTCCACTCGGCACCGCCTTGACTCTTCTTCAGCCCTCTGAAATTTTTCTTCTTGACCTGCAACATACTTCTTATAAATATATATATAGACTATGAATATCCCTTTAGCTTGAAAAAAAAATAGAATGATATCTCTAGTCATAAACTAGTACATATATATATATACTCAAAAATAAGGGCTTGACACAGAATAAACAGATACACAATAGGTATACCTCATATTTGAGTGGCGACCATGGCTACCCTCCCTTCCAAACCTGCAACACAAACAAGAGAGAATAAGGATGAGAAAACAAAATGGAGAAATGAAAATGTTTGAGTTATTGCAAAATAGGGTAGGGTATCTTCTTTCTATAAGGAAAGTATATTTTTATTGGGAGAGCTTTTAGGGTTCCTTTGAATTTTAAATTAGCATTTATTCTATTTACCCTCTTCCTTTTGTTTAGGAATTATATTCTCATTGTTTTTTTATATCATTTATTTAATTGGGCATGAGGTAAATTTAATGTTAGGAGTGGATTTTCTAATATTTAAAAGTTGTATAGTTTGTTTTTAATTTTTAAGTGGAATAGGAGACTTTAGTTTTAATTTAGGGGATTAGAGAATTAATTCTTTGTTTTAGTTGGCTTTGGGCATTTGGATTAATTAATTGAATGTGTATGAGGGATACTTTATAATAATTTATTTATATTTGGGGTTTCAATCTTCTTATATGTATTCTTTGTAATTTTAACGCAACTTTATTTTACTAAGGTCAATTTAATTAAAATAATTAACTGATTAAATTGTAATGAAGCAGTTTATTATTTAATTAATTTAATCTAGTTGGTTAGATTGATAACCCTAGTGCAGCCATTTAATCCCCCGATGCAATTAGTTTATTTAACCAACATTAGTAAGTTTAGGGAACTTTTGTGTGAATTTTAATTATTAGAATAATTCCTATACATGCCCGAGAGGTGTTATGATGTCAGATTTTTCTAGGATTTAGGGTTAAATTTTCTTAGTGAATTAAACCTTGTGTAGAGTAAAAATTTTAATGTTTCCACAACTAGTTGATTGATTAAGTGATTATTTAATTCTTCTAATGCTATAGTATTAGGTTTTGATTTTGACTTGTGTCGAAATCCTTTCATTCACTTAGGAAAACTTAGGGTTTCGATCCATTGATCATAACCCTAGAGACGACACTCCTTGCATCGCATTGACCCCTTAGTTGGCTATCATCACACAAGGGATTGCGTATGTGATCGCATTACCCCAAAATTGATTGACATGTTTACGCCTTATGCGTATTGCCACCAAGCACACTGATGCGTGTGAGGGTGCTTCTTGAGATGTGTGGAAATTTTTTTGATATTTCGTGTCATGACCACATGACAAATGTGGACATGACACGTGTGTTGCATGTCATGTCTGCATGGGAAATGTGGGCATGACATTAGATTGTTAAAGTTCTCAGGACTAATTTCAAAGCTCATTGTGAATGTACATGTCTTTTACATACCTAATGAAAGAGAAGCTGTTTTGATTACAAATAATCGTAAATCTTAAATAATTAGTGGATGAATTCTAGATATATGCATTGATTAGTTGTGTCCCTTGGAGTGCTTATCAGTCTGCATGTGTTGTTTTCATTCCTTGTTCCTTTGAAGTTAGCATCAACCATACATAGTTGTGGAACATCCTGGTGAAATTATGGTTTGATTTCTTCTCTTCATGAAAGTATCTAGAATGTATGTGAATTAGTAGCTGAAGGTTCATTAAATTTAGAAAGCATTGTTTCAATTTTCTTTAATTTCATTACAATCACCTCCACAATTGCAAATACATTGATAATCATAAGAAAAATACACAAATATGCAGATATCCTAAAGAGAATCAAACATTAGTAGCATATTTTGAGTTTAGTGCATGCAGAATTGAAAATATCATACAAAGAACCATAAATAACAACATGAAACATGTGAATATTGACTAATAAGAACATTATTTGAGCAGATTCATAGTGTAAGAGTTAGAATAACCAAATTATAGTTAATGATCAGAAGAATTGATCAAACTTATCAAAGATCGTCATTATCTATAGAGCATAGCAACATTAACTCTATTTGTTAAGAGATTTATAGAAATCAGGTGCAGAACAAATGTGCAGACATCAGTTCATTATAGCAGAGAAATGTAAGACCCCTTGAATGAGAAACAACATATCACATCAACCTCTGAGTAACATCAGATGATCAAGACCTAATCCACAGAGACTTGAAGTCATCAATTTATTCCAAATTGATCGTACTTTTCAAGATAATAAAGGTTTTTTGTGTAAGCTTTTATACATGTTGTTATGACTAACAATCATCACCAACATAAATTGGTGCTAGAAGGAGGGCCTTCCTTTCTCTCTTGCTAAGTGAATTGATCAGATATACATAATTCCTACATTTGTAGAAGGTATTTCTTACAAATTTCATTTGAACTACCTATACTTTGAAAGTTTTTGCAAATATTTTCTTGTATCATGTTGTTTTGAGTTTGTTTATCATAAATATGTTAGAATCAAGTATAAATATTGTCGACTTTGTAGTTAGATTGTTAAAATCCTTGAAAGTTGAGTCGTCATTTGAGTGTTCTACAAATTTCTAGCAGTGGCTCAACGGTGTAGTTAAATATCTTGGTATCTAAGTTCAAAGGTTCTGTCTTTGCTCATATTTACAAGTTTCATGCAAATATTGCACAAATATATAGTCATTCCAGGATTCTAGTCATAAATATTCACTCTGCAAGGTTATTCCTTGTTATCTTTGCAAAGATCTAGTCAAATTTCCATAATATATCATAAACTGTTAGAAGCCTAGCTCACCGGCCTAACACCAGGTCCAGATCTACTAGACTCTTGGAAGAATTGCCTATTTGTGGACTTAGGCCTAGAACCATAGACATTCATCATACTCTTAACTCAAGTGCATCAGTATATTCACCAAGACATAATCTAACACCTCTAGTATCTCCTGTTGCACTTCAGACACCTACAGGATCACTTGTTACACCTCCAGTGCACCAAGCACCAGTCACAATGTTGTTCCTTGCTGCAGAGTCCCCTTTGACTTTCACTACCTACCATCCTTTACCTAAGAACCCTGACAAGATCTTCCCTAAATATCATCCATATCAGGATGCGGATGATCATATCTAAACATTCAAAGAATCTTGTTGCAGAGCAAGGATTGAGCATCAAGATGTTGTATGTCATTTGTTTTCATATTCCTTGGGGGAAGAGGCATACAACTAGTACATTAGTCTGGTTCAAGCTTCTGTTGGTTCATGGGATGCCTTAGAGAAAGCCTTCAAGGATAGATTCAAAGTACCTATAGATCCTTCAATGAATTATCATCTCTTTGTCACAATTACAAGATTTGAAGGGGAACCTATTTCAAACTTCAATGCTAGATTCCAAAAGATGCATTCAAAACTGGTAGCTCCATATACCATAGCAAATGAGGCAGTGAGAAATATATATTACTTAGCCTTAGATCCATTGACTTCTATGTTTATAAGGAGGACACATCCTGGTGTCACAACTTTGGCATGAGCTTTTAAGGAAGCAATAAAAGTTAATCAACAACATGTCCCTACTCCAACCCCTAACATTGCTTTTCCTACTTATTCTACACATCCAACATATCCTACATACCCTACTCAGCAATAGACTAATGGAGTCATGATGCCTCCAGCTACAATGCTAGGTCCACTACAAGTACTCCCCTTAGTATCATGCCACCTCCAAATGGAAATGGCCAGATAATGCAATATCTAGGACATGCAAACAATTCTCAAGATGTAGGACAAAATAACAGTAACGGTGCTTCCTTTTTCAAACCTCAAATAGAGAATGTAGTAGCTAAAGCTTGGGATGAAAAGGAAGAAATCAAAGAGATATTAGCACAGTTAAGAAAGATGACAACTGAAATCACACACTTCAAGGGTCAGAATTTCTATTCCCAGTCAAATCAAAATAGAGGATATAATAATGACAGATCTGGATATCTTGACAGAGGATACAACAATGATGGGATTTATAACAATAACAATGGTAACAACAATAATGCACCTAGGCAGCCTAGAGTATAGAATACTAGGCCAAATAATGGATCATTGCCATCACCCTTAGATAACTAGCCTCCTAGTGAACCTCAGCAGACCACTTGGGTGAACTTGGCAGAAGTAGCTCTTACAAATTGGTGTAGGATACATAACACCAACGCACATGTTGAATTAGATTGTCCTTAGTTTAGGATAGCATCTAGTATCTTTCAAGCTGAAGTGTCTAACACCACTGGAAATCCTCCCCTCATAGAAGGAAATGAAATTGTCCCTTGTGTTAGAAAGTTTTGTCAATCACCCTCACCACCATGTACCCTCAGCTCATGAGAATTACACTCTAGAATGTGAGGAATCCACCTTGGCCTTTGAAACAAATTATGTCTTTCCTTTCGAAGATGAAAATGAACTAGCAGTGGAAAATGAAGAAGTTCATGCCTACCAGTAGCAATATCAGGGTAAACACAATTACAACCTCAGAAATAATTCAAATAGACCTTCTGGTCCCTTGACCATGCCTTTGCCTCCTAATAATTTTAGCACTCCTCCTAATCCAAATGCAAGTAATAACCCTAGTCTTCCTAAGATTAATGCCCAATACTTTGCACCACAAAATGTAGTGTTGAAAGCTAGTAACTAGCTGCTTGAATCTGATAAGGTGGTCAATTATTTAGCAGAGGACATGAGAAGAGTCAAGATTAGTTTGTCATTGTCAGAACTACTCGAAACCCCAGCTATTAAGAAATCTTTCATGAGATCCTTAGATGACCCTGCACCAAAAGAAGACAGTCATCCCCCTAATCCAAGACAGATTTTGAGTAAGGATCATGCAACTAAAGACAATAATGTCAAGCACAAAGTCCCAGCTACTATTCAAGTTGCTGAAACTTCACATATGACCCTTTATAGGGATAAGACTGAGTCACCTCCATTTCTCCTTCCTTAAGGATGTTTGGTAAGAAATTACATAATTACTTAGTAGATTCAGGTGCACCTACTAATGTAATGTCATTGTCCATCTGTAATGCCTTAGGGTTACATGCTCCTAACTCAATCAAGAAGGTGACACAATTAGACAAGACAGAAGTAAGTGTTGTGGGAGAGTTAACTCACATTCACATGCAACTAGCATCAGATCCCAGGATTCAATATTACATTGATATCCAGGTGGTAGATATCCCTGATACATATGAAATATTGCTTAGCAGGGATTGATCCAAAACCCTTAATGGATATATGTCCACAAATTTTAGTCATATGTGGTTACCTTGGAAAGGGATTCCCAATCAAATTAGGATAGATGCTAAACCTTGAATGAAACACATGATATCTAAGAATAATAACACAAATGCGATAATGTATGTGGATGTTGAACCAAGAGTTTACACCATCAAACCCCAGACAGTTAAGGTAGAATAAATTATCATGTATGATATTCATGTACATGAGGATGATCATCAAGATGACAGTGTGATGATACAGTCCGATCATAGTTCTAGTGACAGTGATGAAGTAGATCATTGCAGGAACTTTGAATTGCACTTATCAAGAGAAATGTAACGTTGTCAAATGCTGAACATACCTAATGAAGACATCCTAATTGAGGGATGGTGCATGTTGAATGATGAGGCACATTCTTAAAAAACCTATGATGCTTGCCTAGATATGATGGAGCTAGAACAAGCATGTAGTGAGGAGGGATTGTCATCACTCAAGGTAATCAATACAGATGAGTGTAATGATACTGATTCTTATTTATCATCTATAGGTATAGAAGAAAATACATATCAGGATGAGAGTTATACCCATAATTTAGAGGAGATTGTCATGAACATTGATGATATTTCTAGAAATGAAAATAGCATCACCCTAGGGTATGATTGTTTGATTGAGTCTGATTATGAAGTGTTTGATGAGGATAAAGGAAGCAACTTAACCAAGTTTGATGCATTTTTATCAAAATAGATTCAGAGGGAGATGTTGCAGAATACTCCTCCACCTAATTCCCTAATTGAGGGTTGGTGCAGGTTGCAAGAAGCACCACATTTAGAGACTACTTGCTCGTTATGGTTGCACATTTTGAAGAAGCAGAAGATGTTTTATTCAAAGGATCAGTTGTCTAATAGAAAAAGCATGCTTAATGATGAAAAGAATAATATCAAAGTACAAATAGGTGCTGATGTTCATGGTATTACAAATATAGAAAGTAAGGAAGTATCACCTTCCATCAGTCAGAGAAAATAAAAGTGAAAAAAATGAGTCAAAAAAGTTAAAGTGGATATTAGGCAGTGCAGCCACCAAAGACAAAAAGAAAAGAGAAGGCCCTGATAAGCCTTTAACTAAAGATAAACCATGGATCCTCAGGTTTGATGGATCAAAATCAAAGCAAGAAGCTAGAGTAGGGATAGACCTTATTGATCCAACAGGAAAATCTTACCTAGAAACATATAGATTACAGTTCCCATGCACTAATAATATGACAGAGTATGAAGATTTAATTCATGGGTTATTATTTTCTTTAAAGAAAAGAGTGAAGATTTTACTTATCTATGGAGACTCAGAATTAGTGGTAAGACAAGTATAGAATATATATTCTTACAATTACAAGAAATTATCAAATTATAGACATAGGGTATGGGATATGATAGAAGACTTTGATGCATTCAACATCACCCATGTACCTTGAGAGCAGAATCATAGAGAAGATGCCTTGGCTCAAGCTGTAAGCACTCTAGAGCCACTATCCATTTTTGGTTTGAAGAGGTTTTCAGTTGAATTAGTATCAGTGCCTTCCATACTAGATAATGTTACTAATCTCCAAGTATTTAATGATGATCACCAAATTTTAGACTTCATATCAAATAGAGATATATTTGATGCTCAGATTATAGATGAAAGGAATGTTGAAGATCATATTTGGGAAGAAGAGGAGATCACAGATCTACCTAGTAACAAGATCCCCAAAGGTATGATAGAATTAGAAAGAGCATTTGATCTACACAATATGTTGAAATAGAAAGATCTCCCAAAGACTGACAGAGGGAAATATTCACCAATCAATATAGGACAAAATGAATAAGTAAAGAATGTATTGATTGGAAAAGTTTGTACAGAAGAAGAAATGGCAGGAATAACTCAAGCACTTAAAGATTATATCCATGTTATCATCTAGACTTATGATGAGCTGAAGACTTATGATACCTCAATCATCACTCACATTATACCATTGAAGCCAGATACTAAACCTTTTAGACAAAAGCAGAGACCTGTTAATGCCTTGTTAGAACCCATCATCTTTGAAGAAGTGAATAAGTTGCTTAATTCCAGAATCATATTCCCTGTGAGGCATTCAACTTGGGTAGCGAATTTGGTCCCTGTAAGAAAGAAAAATGATGACATCTGGCTATGTGTAGACTTCAGAAACTTAAACAAAGCTTTTGAAGAGGATAATTACCTTTACCTTCACTGGATGAGGTCTTACAAATAGTAAATAGTGCTTAGATGATGTCATTCCTTGATGGATTCTTAGGATATAACCAAGTGATGGTAGACAAGATAGACAGATTGAAAACTCTATTCACCACAAAGTGGGGAATATTTGCCTATAGGTGCATGCCTTTTGGATTGATAAATGTTGGTGCCACCTTTCAACGTGCAATGGATATAGCTTTTAGAGGCTTAATTGGTAAATGCATAGTCATTTATATGGATGACTTGACTATTTTTTCAAAGGAAAGGAGGGATCATATAGAAGACCTCAGGAAGGTGCTTAAGAAGTGTGAGCAATATGGCATCTCACTAAATCCAAAGAAGTGCATATTTGGAGTGAGCACAGGTAAACTGCTAGGCCATCTGATAACAAAAAATGGAATCATCATTGACCCTGCTAGGGTAGAGTCTATCAATTACCTGGAAGTAAGAAAGATCTTAAATCCTACTTTAGTAAGATAAATATTGTTAGAAAGTTCATTACTGGGTTTGCAGAGATTGTTCGACCACTTAATGCAATGCTCAAGAAGGATGCTAAAATTGAATGGACTCCTAAAGCAAGAGCAACATTCGGGGACATCAAGAAAGCCGTATCTGATGCCCCTATTTTGATCAGTCAAGATTATACAAGAGATTTCTACATTTATTTGTTTGATTCAGAACATACAAGTGCAACAGTATTAACACAAAGAAATGAAGCCAAAGATTTAGAGCTGCCCATTGAAGGATGCAGAGCTGAGATACATGGATGTTGAGAGACAAGCTCTTGCTTTAGTCAGAGTAGTTAAGAAATTTAGACACTATATATTAAAAAGTAAGATCATTGCTATAGTACCTAATGTAGTAGTAAAGATGCTCCTGATGCAAAGTGAACCTAGTGAAAAGAGAGCCAAATGGATAATTGTCCTCCAAGAATACGATATGGATATAACACCCATGAAGTTAGTAAGGGGACAAGCCCTAAGCCAAATGATATCAGAAACTAATCCTAATATCATGAGCCAACAATATGTGGTGAACGCCAGAGAAAATGAAGAATGGTATTCTAACATAAGGCATATCCCGATCACCAGAAGATGCACATCAAAAATGCGAACTTCACATAGAAGAGACCTAAAAATAAGATCACAAAAGTACATGATCAAAGGAGGAGTCCTTTTCAGAAGGAACGATGAAGGAATATATCTCAGATGTCTGGATAGGAAAGAAGATAACAAAGTATTGGGTGAATTGAATGACAAATTTGGAACTGCACATGGATCCCATCTAGCCACTGCGCATGCCATCCTTAGAGCAGGATATTACTGGCCTACCATTTTTAAAGACACTGCTAAGCATATTAAGCATTGCCATATTTGTCAAGTTGCCGCTAGTGGAGAAAAATATGTTGCTCAACCTTTACAGCCAGTGATGGAAATGCACTCATTTGCTCAATGGGGCATGGATTTCATAGGAACCACCAATCCTCCATCATCTTCAGGTCATAGGTATGTCTTGACCATCACTGACTATTGCACCAGATGGACTGAAGTGGTCAGCAATAAGATGTGCAATGCAAAAGATGTAATCAAGTTCCTAGAAAGCAACATAGTGACCAGGTACAGAGTTCCTTATGCTTTGGTATGTGACAATGGACCTGCCTTTGCATCATTAAAGTTATCATGTTGGGCTTTTGATCATGGGATTGTTTTGAAATTTTCCTCTAATTATTATCCTCAAGGGAATGGATTAGTAGAGTCAACCAATAAAACCTTGTTGAACATCATAAAGAAACTAATAGAGAAGAACCCTAGAGAATGGAACACCCTATTGAAATATGCTTTGTGGGTAGACAGAACTAGAATGAAGGTTGCTTTAGGAAATTCACCCTACCAATTGGTGTATGGGGTGGATCCTATCCTGCCTGTCAACTTAAAGATCCCCACTTTGCAATTCACACAAGAATATCTAGGTATAGATAAAAAGCAAGAGGTTAGATTACTTCAGCTCATGCACTTAGAAGAGAAAAGAGATAGAGCAATTGATGAATTTACCAAACATTAGGTTGTTTTCAAATGCTGGTTTGATAAAAGAGCCAAAGTGAAATCTTTTAGGATTTCAGATTTAGTCCTAGCATGGGATAAAGCACATGAGAAGAAAGGTGAGCATGGAAAATTTGACAAACTTTGGATAGGTCCTTTCCAAATCTTAGAGTGTTATTATATGGAGCCTAATCAGACTCGGAGGTTAAATTTTCTCCACTTTTATCAGCACGGTTTCCCCCCAAATTCCTACTGGGTCAAGGGGCAGCACCCCTTGCGGGGTCCAGGGGTAGAAAAAAGCACCGGGAGTTATTATTTCATTGACCGACATAAGAAAACCCTATTTTTGTAACCGACAAAAAGCTTGATCAAAAGTAGCTAAGGGTTAGGGTTTTGGTATTGTATTGTATTGTAGCATTTTGCAGCGGTATTGAGTTGTAGGGATTGCTGATTGTAATCAGTTTGATTTACTAGATAATAATATTGGACTCTCTATTTGGTGGATGTAGCCCGAGTTTGGGTGAACCACATTAAAACTTGTCTCTCGTTGTTATTATTTCTGTGTATTTCTATTTCTCTATTTAATCTTTATTTGCATTTAATTGATATCTTTTGCCGGCTAACCCTAACAAGTGGTATCAGAGCGGGTTGTGTTCAATTATCATCTGCAGGAAAGTCTCACGGTTGAGTGGGAGCAATGGTGGACGAGGGTAAAATGAAGGTTGATAAATTCAATGGGCAGAACTATCAGTTATGGAAGATGCAAATGGAGGATTACCTCTATCAAAAGGATTTATGGAGGCCATTGGAAGGAGTAGCCAAGAAACTGGCAACAATGTCTCATGAGGATTGGAATCTTCTTGACCAAAAGGCACTGGGAATGATTTGGTTGTGCCTGGCACCGTCGGTGGCATTCAATATAACGGAAGCGAAGACAACAGATGGTCTGATGAAAGCTTTAGCAAAATTGTATGAAAAACCCTCAGCCTCAAATAAGGTATTTCTCATGAAGCAATTGTTTAATTTGAAAATGGTTGAAGGTGGATCTGTGACAGGTCATTTAAATGAATTTAATATGATTGTCAGTCAATTGACTTCTGTAAATGTAAAATTTGATGAAGAAGTTAGAGCTCCCTTGATATTATGTTCATTGCCTGAAAGCTGGGATAGTTTGGTAATGGCGGTTAGTAACTCTGTTTCTGGTTCAAATACCCTAAAATTTGATGATGTTGTTGGTGTTATTCTGAGTGAGGAAATCCGTAAGAAAAGCTCAGGTGGATCCAAATCAGACAGTGTTTTAAATGTAGAAAGCAGGGGCAGATCAAAGGAGAGAGGAAAAGGTTCTGGAGGTCATGGGAAGTCACAAGGAAAATCAAAGGACAAAAGATCCCAAACCAGAGGACAAAAGGATTGCTGGTACTATGGAAAACTAGGTCATCTGAAGAAAGATTGCTGGTCTCGGAAGAACAAAGAAGGAGACAAACAAGAAGGTAATAAGGAAGCAAATGTGGTAAGCAATAAGTCTGAAGATGATGCTTTGATTCTTTCCCTAGATAATGCTGATGATTCATGGGTTTTAGATTCAGGGGCCTCATTTCATGCTACGCCCCATAGAAGTTATTTTCTTGATTATGTCCAAGGGGATTTTGGGCTAGTTTATTTGGGAGATAATGAACCCTGTCAGATTGTTGGAAAGGGAAGAATCAAGATTAAGTTGTAGAATGGGAATCATTGGCTACTACAAGAGGTAAGGCATGTTCCAAGGCTTAGTAGGAATTTAATTTCAGCAGGGCAGCTAGCTGAACAAGGTTGCACTGTTACATTTACTGATAAAAATTGGAAAGTTTCAAAAGGTGCCTTAGTAGTAGCAAAAGGTGTGAATGTAGGCACCTTATATCTTTGTACAGGTCATACTGTTCCTTCTACTTGAGCTGTTGCAAAGAAAAAACAAACAGGTTCAGGAACAGTTGCTGTAGGTTCGCAGGAAGAGACTAAAATAGTTGCTGCAGGTTCTGAGACAACGATGTGGCATAACAGACTTGGGCATATGAGTGAAAAAGGTATGAAGGTACTTCATTTTAAGAAAGTTTTACCAGGTCTAAAATATATTAATATGGATTTTTGTGAAAGTTGTGTGTATGGTAAACAAAAGAGAGTCAGTTTTCTCAAGGATGGGAAGCAAAAGAAAAATGAAAAGTTGGAGCTTGTGCATACAGATGTATAGGGACCAGCTCAGGTATCTTCTCTCGGTGGCTCTCGGTATTATGTTACATTCATAGATGATGCAACTCGAAAGGTCTGGATTTATTTCCTTAGATAGAAATCTGATGTATTTGAAACATTTAAGAAATGGAGAGGCTTGGTTGAGAATGAGATAGGTAATAGATTAAAATGTCTCAGATCTGATAATGGCGGTGAGTATTGCAACAAAGAATTTGAAGATTATTGTTCCTTTAATGGAATTCGTAGGCAGAAAATGGTTCTAGGGACTCCAAAGGAAAATGGAGTGGCTGAACGCATGAATAGGACAATAATGGAGCGTGCAAGGACCATGAGATTGCATGCTGGGCTGCCTTTAAACATGTGGGCAGAGGCTGTCAACACTACTGTATATTTAATTAATAGAGGTCCTTCAGTTCCTTTGGGCTATGGTATTCCAGAGGAAGCATGGACAGGCAAGAAGGTGAGTTATTCTTTTCTAAAAACATTCGGCTGTGAAGCATTTGCACATATAGATTCTGAAAATAGAACCAAGTTGGATGCAAAATCAAAAAAATGTACCTTCGTTGGCTATGGCATTGGTGAATTTGGTTATAGGCTTTAGGATTTTGAAAATCAGAAAATTGTGAGAAGCAAGGATGTCATATTCAATGAGAAGGTGTTGTACAAAGATCAGTTGCAGCAGCATGAGAAGAAAGAAAAGGATTATGTGGTGCTGGATGATAGTCCAAATAGTGATGTTCCAGTGGTTCCTCATGCTCTGCAACAGTAACCAGAAATACCACAAACTCCAGTGAATGTTAGACGGTCAACACGGATCAGTAGACCTCCTGAAAGGTTTTCTCCCTCTTTGTATTCTATTTTGTTAACAGATGCTGGTGAACCAGAAGGGTATGATGAAGCTATGCAGGTGGATACACAGGTTCAGTGGGAGCTTGCAATGAAAGAAGAAATGGACTCCTTGCTGAAAAATCAGACTTGGGAATTATGTAAGTTACCTGCAGGTAAAAAGGCTTTACCAAATAAATGGGTTTATAGGCTGAAAGAGGAAGATGGAGGTAAGAAAAGATTTAAGGCCAGGTTAGTTGTAAAAGGATTTGCACAAAAAAAGGGCATTGATTTTGATGAGATATTTTCTCCGGTTGTCAAGATGACTTCTATTCGTACTGTTTTAAGTATTGTGGCTGCTGAAGATTTACATTTGGAACAGCTAGATGTTAAAACTGCCTTTCTCCATGGTGATTTGGAGGAGGAGTTATATATGGAATAGCCCCAAGGATTTGAGGTCAAAGGTATGGAGAAACTAGTGTGCAGATTGAAGAAGAGTTTGTATGGCCTGAAACAAGCACCTCGGCAATGGTATTTGAAATTTGACAGTTTTATGGCTGAGCAAGGCTACAACAAGTGTAATTCTGACCATTGTGTTTATTTTAAGAGGTTAGATAATGACAGCTACATTATTTTATGTTTATATGTTGATGACATGCTTGTAGCTGGGTCTAACATGGATCACATAAGAGAGTTAAAATAGCAGTTAGCACAGTCATTTGCTATGAAGGATTTGGGGGCAGCAAAACAAATCCTTGGTATGAAAATTTGTAGAGATAGGAAGAATAGAAAATTGACTCTATCTCAAGCTGCTTAGGTTGAAAAGGTGTTGCAGAGATTCCATATGGAGAATGCAAAAGCTGTCAGCACACCTTTGCCTAGTCATTTGAAATTGACCAAAAAGATGTGTCCTAAGACACAAGAGGAGGAAGAGAAAATGTCCAAGGTACCCTATGCTTCAGCTGTAGGAAGTTTAATGTATGCTATGGTATGCATGCGACCAGATATTGCACATGCTGTAGGAGTCGTTAGCCGGTATATGAGTCATCCTAGATTAGAGCATCGGAATGCAGTAAAATGGATTCTCAAGTATTTGAGAGGTACATCCAATAAACACTTATGTTTTGGGGGCTCTAATACTATTTTAGTAGGCTATGTAGACTCAGATTTGGCAGGATATATTGATACCAGGCAGAGTACTACATGTTATGTCTTTACTATAGGTGGAACAGCAGTGAGTTGGATTTCTAGGTTGCAAAAGGTGGTTGCTTTATACACCACAGAGGCAGAATATGTAGCTGCAACAGAGGCAAGCAATGAGATGATATGGCTGCAATCTTTCATGAATGAATTGGGCACACAATAGGTTAACAGTTATTTGTTTACGGATAGCCAGAGTGCCATACATCTTGCAAAGAATTCTGCCTTGCATTCAAAGACCAAACATATACAATTGAGGTATCACTTCATTCGGTTGGTGTTGGATGATGGACAGTTACAGCTAGCAAAGATACATATAGACGACAATCCAGTAGATATGTTTACAAAGGCAGTGACAAGGGAGAAGCTAAGCTTCTCTTTAGCTTCGGTTGGTCTTTTAGACTGGACACAACAAAAACAGAACATCAGAGTCCAGGGTGCTTATTTCTAGTGGGAGCTACAGGGTCAGTGGTGTTATGATCAGTCTCCAAGTGGGAGATGATATGGTGTGGAGTCTGATCAGTCTCCAAGTGGGAGATTGTTGTTATATGGAGCCTAATCAGACTCGGAGGTTAAATTTTCCCCACTTTTATCAGCACAGTTTCCCCCCAAATTCCTATGGGGTCAAGGGGCAGCACCCCTTGCGGGGTCCAGGGGTAGCAAAAAGCACCGGGAGTTATTTTTATAAAGCACTAGGAGTTATTATTTCATTGACCGACATAAGAAAACCCTATTTTTGTAACTGACAAAAATCTTGATAAAAAGCGGCTAAGGGTTAGGGTTTTAGTATTGTATTGTATTGTAGCATTTTGCAGCGGTATTGAGTTGTAGGGATTGCTGATTGTAATCAGTTTGATTTACTGGATAATAATATTGGACTCTCTATTTGGTGGATGTAGCCCGAATTTGGGTGAACCACGTTAAAAATTGTCTCTCATTATTATTTATGTGTATTTTTATTTCTCTGTTTAATCTTTATTTGCATTTAATTGATATCTTCTGCCAGCTAACCCTAACACAGAGATCCTAGGAGATAGTACCTATAGACTTAAGACTTTAACTTGTGACGATGTCCCATTACCAGTTAATGGGCGATTCCTCAAACATTTGTTTCAAGCTTAAATAAAGTCAAGTCATTTGTATCATAATGTACATGTTGTATAGTTGTTTGTATAGTTTTGCTTTGTGTGCTTGCTTGCTTGTTTTTGTTGTTGAGTCTTTGTTTTGATTAGTCAAGATGATGCATCTTATCACCCAAAGAAACTAACAAATTGTTAGGATTCAAGTAATGAGACCAAATTTCTACATAAGTTATGACTCATTTTGAGGAGTATCCCTGATTAGTTCTGTGATACCCTTTTCATAAGTGATGCCTTTTCTTGATCAAGGATATTTTCACGATGACTCACCTAACAACCTTGGGTTTGTTGAATACATTAGTATAGGTGTTAATTGAAAAATCCAAAGGGTCACCCTTTCTACCATTGCAATCCCCAGCCTAAATCAGCAAGTGATTGCACCTTGCATATTGAGCTTACATGATATCATATGAATAAAAAGGAGATGAATATTGAGAATCCAAAGAGTATAAAAATTAGGCCATCTAAGTAACTCTATCGAGGCTATAGACACCTACTAGTAGTGGGGCTCTACTTAGGGGGGATTGTAAAGATAACCTTGTCGAGGCTATGGACGCCTGCTGGAAACAAGGCTCTATCCTAGTTGGCTATGAGGGATGAACTCAAAAGATGTAGCTTAACACTAGTTACTTGTGTTTTCAACCTACTTTCAAGATGAGGATAATTAATCATTTGCACACACTTGATCTCTTATTAGCATTGTTGCACAGATGAACCTGATATCATTCAGAAAGGTCATGATACTTATACTTAGAGAGAGTTAGAATACTATGTTTTAATGTGACCTCATCACTTGAATCATTAGAATTTGGTTGCTTTCTTTGGTGGCACATTGTTGTGTGGTTGCACAACATGCTCCATTTTGCCTTAGCAAAATAGGGACCCTTTTTTTTGCTCTTGCTTGTGCTTGTTTTCTTGCTTTGGGAAGTCTGGGAAAAAGGTCAGGTTGGGTATATCACCATTGTACATGCATGTGCATCACAAAGGGGGGTTTTGTTGTCAAAGCTAAAATTTAATGTCATAAACTCCCATAGTCTTAAAGAGTTCAAAATTCTATGAATAATTGCTTTTTGGATCACCCTGATATTGTTTAAGGGTAGAAAGTTATGCTAAGTCAAAGTTTGGTCAACTTGGATATTTCCTATAGGGTCATATTTTTAAATGTCAGTCATATTCGCTAAGATGACCTAGACACAAGAAGATCACCTGATGTCTTCATATCCCTGATTCACAAACATCAAACTTAGGTGCGAGGGCATGTACCCATAAAAACCTTCATGCATGTTTCAGAGGGTCATATTTTCAAATATCCATCATCTTACAAAATATCACCCTTTGCAAATATCACCCTTTACAAACATGACCCTGACATCATTCAGTTCTGATGTATAGAATAAATCACCATGATGGTGACATCATCAATACACCCGACCCTCGCAGGGTCACATTTCCAGACATTTATCATATTTTTCAATATGATGATGATGTCACCAGAACCTGATAACAAAGAAGACATGATATCATGATGATGCCATCATGCTCTGACCCAAGAAGGTCATATGTTAGAAGTAGGTTTCAGAGGGTTATATTTTCAAACATCCCTGGCCTTCACAGAGATCACCCTCTGCATTAAATGTGAACCCAAGGGTAGGTCATGCCCTCCAGTTTCAAATATAAGCCCGTCACTTGTCAAGCATCCATGAATGTCTAGTGTTGATAAATGGACTTAAACACAAGTACTAAACGAACCCTAATTTGTCATATTGATCAGTTAAAAGGTAAATTTTGGGGTTTATTCTCATTTACCCTACGTTTAAGAAAAAATTACAGAGCTCTGAGGATCAGTACATCACCGCTACCTACAAACAAAATAGACTTGCAGGTAAATGGAACAGAGATAAGAAAACATGATGCCACCATGCTCATTCCATTATCACCTATATAGTAAAAGGGGAAAAGTGGTTATCAGGTATGTAAACCGAAACCCTCTTTTTGTCATTTACCATAAATCATAAGGTATGTAAAAATGGTTTTCACTTAGTTAATTAGAATGATTATTGCATGACAAGAATTAGAATGATAGAATCATTGCCATGGAATGTATGAGATACATAAACCCTGCTGCATACAACAAAACTAGGTTAAGATATGCATGGTTTTAACACAGGAGCTAATGATGATAAAAAAGAATAGGTATCATACAGAGTTCTTAAAGCCCATGTTCTTACAACTAGAAGGGGTAGGATTCAGGTATGGGATGATAAATGATACACATCAGGGAAATACAAACCTAAACACATGGGCGAGAAGATTGGATAATGGTAGTGGAAACCTTATACTACAAAGAATATATTCCTTAGGGATGTGGCATGCTGGGGGATTTCCATATTCCATGGAAGCTACTCAGTTAGTGGTTGAATGTGCATGAAACTATATTTCAGAAACCAAAAGAGTTGAGAAGCATGGCAGGGTGTATGCAGATTTTTCAATTAAGGGCATAACCTCTGCATTTAATTTGCCTATAGGATCTGATGTGGTCAGATTGAGCCTAAGTTGATTGGAAAAAGAATACTGTAGTAATGAGAAAGAAGCCATGAGGTTCATGTAATAGTGGAGGTCAAAGAGAAGTACCTACAAGGCCTCTGCTAAATTGCCAGTGTATCTTTTCAAGTTTGATTTTGCTGAAGAGTATCAATACATGATGGTCATGTTAAGCAGAATGACAGGGAGACAACATGCTGGAAACTTTGAAAATTGGATGTATGGAATTATCCAGATAGTGGAATATTTAGATGACAAGCCTCTTTGGGCTAAAATCATAAGTGATAGTTTATATGAGGGAATGAGAAGGTTGGGTGGCAAGATGTGAATGTTTCATATGACTTCTTATGTTGTCTATTCCTGTGCATTTAGAGGTACATTTAATGGGTTACAAATAGTAGGCAGGCTTGGAAACAACCTTGGTGATGTAAACATATGGGAAGATTACCCATAGTTGAGCAAGAGGGAATCCCTCCAAAATTATAAGATAGTGAATGACTCCTTTTCTATGCATCTGTTCAGAACCATGGAGGAGGATAGAACAAAAAGATTAATTATGGAAGCATAAGCTATTATTTACAAATATGGGACATGGTTTATCTAGTTCCCTACATTTTTATATAGGAGAATACAAGGCTTTGAAGGGCAACCTCTCATGTTTCCCAGATACCCTAATGATAGGGTCATTCTAATGGAATTTGTTTCATAGATATCGACCTCAATAGAGGCTCACATTGAGAAAGGAAGCATTCCACCTATGTTGTTTCTAGTCTTCATTGGCTGGTATTTATGCCCTAATAGAAAAAGTATCAAGGATGCCATCAGACGATTAAAGTTAATGCACTTACAGCCATTTTCAATAGCCAGGTCATATGACCCATATGGCAGGATACAAACATTACTAGGAAGGAAAATACATCAAAGGCACCTTGAGGATTATTGGACTAATTATGATGATGAAGTAGAGGTTAGGAGAAGGATTTATCAAAGGCTTACTCTCAATCAAATTTGTACTTTTGATTGCATACCAGTGCCTATCCAATTGCGCAAGGATGATGGAAAGATCATGTCCAGTGAGTATGAGGAAAAGAAAGTGTACAATGAAACTATATCATCTCCTGATCTAACTTAGCCTGAAGTAACTTCATTAGATCAAATAATGCACAAGGTTATTCAATTGACCCAGACTTGGGTAAGTGCCAAAATCACCAAGTTAAAGAAGAAGGGTGTAGCCCTTACTGTGGATAACAAGAAGAAAAGACAAGAATTATCTGAAGAGGAATTTGATGACTTCCTTATTGAGAAGAGGAAATCTAATGGAGAGAGGTAGCTAGCTGAAGAGCAAAAGTAACAGGGTTAAAACAAGAAGGCAACTCATGTACGACAAGGAGTAATAGTTAGGAGACTCCAACCAAAGGGAGATGTGGCATCTACATCTGCAGCTACATCACCTCATACCCCTGCCAAACAAAAGAAAAGGGTCTCAAAACTTGCTCATGTGATCATAGAAGAGGAGGAACCTTTGGAAGAAGAGTTGTTGGAGGAAAAATAGTTGGATGAGGAGCCTCAAGATGATGATTTGTTGATAAAAAAGAAGAGGAAGAGGGTGAAACAGACGCCACCCCAAAAGAAATAGAAAACTATAATTAGAGGAAATGTAAATGTTGATCCTATTATATTGAAGGGTGTAGGTGGTCCAGGTTTTATGAAGAACCTACAGCATGAGGTTCCTATCCTAAACATTATATAGTTCAAAACTAAGAAAGTAGAAGAGCTAAGGGAACAAATGCATGAGGCTAGGAGGGATCCACCTTTTCCACTTGATGACACAGTTGAATTATCAGATGATGAGGTAGTCAATGATGTTTCTACACAAAGGATGGAGGCTCTAGTGGTTAGTACAAAGATTACTCCTCATGGTACCCCTATGGTCCAAAATGTAACCCATCAAAAGGAGGTTGAAATAGAGGAAATGGACCAAGATGACCTTGAGAAAGTGGCTTAGTAGATAGGTCTAACAAATCTGGTAGAATAGGTCACCAGCCCTGCTGCAATAGACTTAACATATCAGGATGATCAGAGCTAGGATAAAGGTATTGATGCACCTCCTGAACAAGAAAAGATAGAAACTAATGTTCAGAAGGAGGGTGATTAGGAGATACATGACAAAAACATCAATTAGAATGAAGAGGTGCATGCTCACAAGGATAATCAAGATCATGATCCTACACATGGAGAAGGAACAAGTTAAAAGGAGCTTGGAAAGACTCAAGAATGAAGAGAAGTAGGCACCTCAAAAGGTGAGGAACAGAGTTTGCCCCAAGATGATGGTCACACAAAAGAACAAGAGAATGTGACCAAGAGTGATCAAGGTGATCCCTTGGACAAAATGGACCAAAATGTACAATCTTCTCATGGAGGTCAGGTGCAACAAGATGAACAAAATCAAAAGGTTCAAGATCCTCATAAGGACAAGAGGCAACAAAATACCCAAGATAAAAATGTTTAGGAACCACATGAGGGTAAATTATAAGAGGAGGTACAAAATTAGAATGTACATACACCACAAGAGCCTCCCCCTCAAGAAGAGCCCCCTTAGTAGGAAATTCCCCAACAGGAAGTCCCCCAGGAAGAGATCCCTCATGAGAAAGTGCATGAGGAAGAACCGAGGAAGGAGACTTCTCCTTCAAGGATGGAACAAAAAATGGAATCATAGGATGCTCATAATGAGAAAAATAACCAACAAGGGGCCAAGGGTGATGTTCCATACTAGCTGCAACAAGAGATAAATCTGCAGCAGATTGAGGAGATCCCCGAGTTTGATGTGTCCACATTGTTTTCTGCAACCATGATGAAGCCTAAAAGAAAGGCAAGGCTTACGTCTGTGATAAGAAGAGATCCTACCATAGGTAGGAGGATAACCCAAGTAGCCTTACCAATGGCAGATAAAGAAAAGGGAAAAATAGGCGTTGATGAGTTTCAAATAACAAGCATTGATTTAGGTTTTGCCAATGAGGATCAGGAAGGTCAAGAAGGCAAAGATATTATTGATTCCTTAACACAGAGGGTGAAAAGAGAAAAGGATAAGAATAGGAAACATAAAGAGAACATTGCTCATTTACATTCCTTCATTAAAGGGTTAATTGATCCTAACCATATGCCGACTAACACAGCTACTCCACTAGCTATCATATCTTAGGATGAGATAATAGGCTTAGATATCATGAAGTAAAAGGCTCATATAATGGATAACTGGTTTATTCTTTTTATTACTGATGCCGAGAAAGTAATAAAAGCATCCCTCTCAAATTGGGATTTGCTTAGTACATTGAAGACTGAGGTGGATAAGCTATAACATGAGGTTGGGAGAAGATCTTTCAAGTTGGAAAAGTAGTTAGATGCCATGGCTGAGATGATGAGGATAGACAAGAAGGTCCTCATGGATAATAAAGTATTATATAATAATACTATACAATTGGTGGGCTTATCACATGAAGATACAAAGTTTGAGAATGATATCCTGAAGAAATGTAATGGTAAGCTCAGGGATATTCGTGTGAAGTTGCACCACTTAATGGCAGATGAGATAAGTATGTTGGAAGCTGTTCGTTTTTTCCCAGACTGGATGCTTATTCCCAGATTTCCCTACAAGGTAGCCATCAGTGATCAACAGGATCTCTGGGCCAGGGGCCAACAGTGTAGGAGATAGACTCTATATTTTATCTCCTCTTCTTCTTCAGGCTCTGCAAGACCTAGGGGGGTATTCCCTACTCAACATCCACGAGGATATGCATACAAGGCTGGGATGCTGACAGAAAGTAGATAAGTCCTCCTGTAAGTAGACCAAAACTGAAAGATAAGAGCAAAGGGGCTAGCTTTGGGCCTATTTGCAGTTGTAGACAGAGGACTGAGGATCCTAAAACTAACTCTAATGTCCTAATGGTTGTTTTAGATTTTGATTTGGATTTTAAGTTTGGATGCAAAGCTGGACATGGTTGTAACACAAACACAAAGCAAGATTGGTGCCTATCCAGGGCCTGGAGTCAGTAGACATACACCTGTGAATGATCAGCATGAACAGCTAAAACTGGATTTCAAGGGGATATATGTGATACCTGTCTTACAGATATCTCCCAATAAAGAGTGTTGAGTTATCTCTACTTATGGTATCCCTACTGCAGTATACCCTTCCCAATGTTCAACCTGAAAACAGTTTAATCTACCCCTTGAGCAGAAGTTAAAAGATCAGATATTCAACATAGGAATTCTGTGCTCTAGAATCTAAACATTACCCAAATATCCAGATTCAGAAGAAGAATACATGCAATACTGGAGACAGAATTAACACAACACATGCTAAGATAGCATTTCTCATATAAGATTAATCATGAAATCAGTGGGTTCATGCCAAAAACATACAACAAGAGATACATAAACTCACAGGTTAAGCTGTATAGAGCAACCAGATCAGCTTGTTATGAATTACAGAGCCAAAAATCTTCAACTTTCAACAACCACAAATGAGTAACACTTCCTGCTTATATCAGCCAGGTAGTGTACCACAGCAATTAATTACATGGTTGACCAAAAATCCTGCCAGATACACAGTATCAGGAAAATGGCACTCAAACACTACCAGATTGGCGCCCAAACATGAATGCAGCAGGTAGGGGAGGAGACAGGAAGATATCTCGAGCCCTGCGCCACTGTCCGCTGATGTACACCTTCCATCGGGTACCAGATCCGCCCATACCTCTGCAACTTTCGCCATTAATGGCGCACCAACCCGCGGCCTCGGGAAAACGTCAAATAGTCGATCGCAACCATTTCCCACCGAGATTCATCATCATGATATTTGAAAATGCAGGATATCAATTATCCCACATGCACCCCGCAGCAACCTCTTTAACACTTTATAGACTAGGTCATGAGCATATATGATGTCGGTGCTTTTGCTCCTGACGACACTAGTATAAGACTTCATCATCATCATCCTCCAGCAGCATGATATCCTGTTGCTTGAAATATCACCCTGACGTCAGCATCATATCGCAATATAGCCTGCATGATAATTGCCTTCATCGGCACAACCTGATCCATCAGAGGAACATCCTCCTACTGAGCTTATACCAAAAGTCTGGCCGATGAACATCCTGATGACGTCATCATCATGTTTGCTAACGTCATCATCATATCTACCTACTGCGCACCTCCTCATATCCGGATGACGTCATCATCATGTTTGCAAATATCGGGAGATCTCCACAAGATGATCTGTGTTAGAAATATGACCCCCCTGGACCTTGATGATGTCATCATCATATTAACATCAGGATGATATTCGGAAGACAACCGGATATTTGGAAATATCATCCTGATGCACAAATATCAGGTTGCACTGTAGCTCCACTATAAGATCGGGGCGATAGACAAATATGATGATGCT
The DNA here is from genome assembly GCA_027924645.1 of Cunninghamia lanceolata. NCBI lineage: Eukaryota > Viridiplantae > Streptophyta > Pinopsida > Cupressales > Cupressaceae > Cunninghamia > Cunninghamia lanceolata. The sequence goes on from BSBN01000697.1 coordinate 3,875,349, forward strand.
TGAAAAGATCACCCCCACTAGATAATGCACGAAGCCGGCAGGCGGATATCTCCTTGATATCAGCATCATCATGACGCTGGAACAAACATACACCCGGGTGATATGAAAATATCACCCCCTCCTTCGGAAATATCATGATGCAGATAGGCAGAAAGATATCACCCTGTCATAAGAATGACGTCAGCATCATCAGGATGATAAAACAGCGAACATGAAGTGATACAACATCATCAGGATGATATTGACTAAGATCATCCTGACGTTCAAAATATGATGACCCCAGTGAATATCGGGTCGCATTTAGAACTCTTCAACAACATCATCAGGATGATCATAACCAAGATCACCCGATGATAAAAATATCACCCCGGCGAAATATCATGAAGGCAGAAAATATGATGACCCTTAAGAAAAAACAAGTCAGGTCGAACAACTTAGAGAATAACCCCTTCAGAATATCGGGGCAACATCATCATCATGTTTGGGCAAGGTGATAAATGGAAGATCACCGGATGCTTGAAAAATCACCCCCGCAAGCAAATCAGGGCGCACTGTAGCTCATCAGCAGGATCAGGATGATATCCAAACATCACCCGATAATAAAATATGATGATGACGATGAGAAACCGGTCGACGGAGAACATGATGATGCAGACCATCATCGAAGACAAGATGATGATGATGACCTTCTCCTCAGGAAAATATGATGCTGCAGCTGAAAAATGTTGAGGAGGTCCAACACTTAGGAAAATGGGCAAGAAGATAAAGGGTTCAAATGAAGAAACCCCCTGATCATGAAAAATCAACCCCAGGTCAAAATGAGTGCTAACAGTGGCTCCGAATGGGGACATGCAGGTGAAAACCTGCAGCGAGAACCAGATCTCCGGGCAGACCAGACAAAAAGCCAAAAAACGCGAGCTGTACAAGGCATTTACACTACATACATATTTTTACAAATGTGCACAGCAACCAGTTATTCATGCAAAATAGAACTTAAGGAATTGGCCATGTACAGGCAATTCCAGAACTTCACCATCTAGGGCCTGGAGGAAATAAGAATCCTCCCCATGAGTATTGCAGACCTGATATGGGCCCATCCATAAGGGTTCAAATTTACCATGTTTACCCTTTTCCTGACCTTTAGCATTCCAAATGAGCACCAGATCATTGACTTGAAACTTCCTCTTTGTAGTTCTCCTGTCAAACTGATATTTCACATCTTGTTGTCTTTTGAGATTGATCTGGTGGGCTTTCCTTCTGTTTTCATCCAATGCAACCAGCTGATTCACTCTTTCTGTCATGGAATCTTCAATCTCCTCATCATTTTCCTGAATGAATCTGTAAACTGGTAGGAGATTGTTTATGGGCAGTCTAGCTGATGCACCATATACTAGCTCAAAAGGTGACTTCCCAATAGCCCTTTTCACTGTCACTCTGTCAGCCCATATTGCTAAGTTCAACTTTGAGTCCCAAGCTCTCTTGTTCTTGTCCAGTATCCTCTTGATAATTTTCATGATGCTTTTATTGCTTGATTCTGCTTGACCATTTCCTTGTGGGTGATATGGTGATGTATATGATAGATTTATCCCATACCTGTTGCAAAAATCAACAAATTCACCTGATCTGAAGCACATAGCATTATCAATGACTATTTTAAATGGTACTCCAAACCTGATGATGATGTTTTCTAGTATGAAATCTGTCACCACCTTACTTGTAGCTCTCTTAGTTGGAATGGCCTCAATCCATTTGGTAAAGTAATCAGTTGCCACCAAAATCCAACTGTGTCCCCCACTTGATTTGTCTGCAATTTCCCCTATGAAGTCAATTCCCCATTGCTGGAATGGAGCATCCACAGTTACAGTTCTGAGGGGTAAAGCACCATCATATTTCAGCTTTCCTGAAAATCTTTGGCAAGGGTCACACTTCCTCACTAACCTTTGTGCATCTGAAAAGAGAGTAGGCCACCAATATCCTACCCTGAGAATTTTATGAGCTGTTGTTTGGGTAGTATAATGTCCACCACACAATCCTTTATGCATATCAATCAAAACATTGTTAGCCATTCCTCATCCACACATCTCAGCAGCACACCATCAGGGTTTTTCCAGTATAACTCACCTTGAACAATAACATACCTGATTGCATGTAACTTTAAAGTCCTCTTTTGACTGTCACTGAAATGGGAAGGACAATTCAGATTTTGCAAGTAGTAGATAATATCCTTGTACCATTCAGATCCTGATACATTTACACTCTCATCTTGGACTGCATTAACTTGGCATGCTTCCAAGTTTGACTGTGCCATCATCTTGGCTAATCCTTGTCCTCTTATCAACTTAGTAACTTGTATGTCTATGTTGAACTCTTGCAGTTTGTTTATCCATCTGCACCTTCTTCCAGTCACCTCCTGCTGAGTGAATATGTCTTTGACTGCTGCATGAGGTACATATGCAATTATATATGATCCTACCAAGTATGGTCTGAAACTTTTGATGGCTCTGACTAGTGCATATGCCTGTTTTTCCATAATATCATACTTCAACTCAGAGGCCTGCAAGGACATACTGAAGAAAGCGATGGGCTGTTCAAAACCATCTTCATTTTTCTGTAACAAACATGCAGCAACAGTATGAAAGGAAGCAAATGAAAATACTTGGAATGGCCTAGAAAAATCAGGAGATTTAAGAACAGGGGCCATCTTGATTGCCTCTTTGATATTCTGAAATGATTCTATTGCTTCCCTTTCCCAGTTGACAGTTGCATCCTTCTTCATCATCTTGGAAATGTTCCTTGTGGTTTCTGCAAAGTTGGGAACAAATCTTCTAACAAAATTTATCTGTCCAAAGAAGGACTGAACTCCTTTCACAGTTTTCGGCATTTGAATCCTGTCAATAGCAGCCACTCTCTCTGGATCTATCCTGACTCCATCCTTGGAAACAATATGTCCCAGAAGCTTTCCTTCAACTACCCCAAAGGCACACTTCTTTGGATTCAAAGAAATACCATACTCTAGTGCTCTTATGAAAATCTGCTCCAGATGCAAACAATGCTGCTCTTCTTTCTTTGAGTAAGCAGTCAGGTCATCCTGATATACAGCCAGGATTGAATCAATCAGCCCTGCAAAAGCAACATCCATTGCTCTTTGAAATGTAGCACCTGCATTTGTTAGTCCAAATGGCATTCTAACATACATATAAGTTCCCCATGGAGTGGTAAAGGCGGTTTTATACTGTTCTGATTCCTTTACCTTTACCTGATTATATCCTGAAAATCCATCCATCATGGATAGGAGTTCACAACCAGTCACTCTCTGCAACATAGCTTCCATATTAGGCAGTGGATAGTTATCCTTCAAAGAGGATACATTCAAGTTCCTGAAATCAACACAAAGCCTAATATCACCATTCTTTTTTCTGACTGGGACAAGGTTAGACACCCAAGTTGAATGTCTGATTGGCACAATTATTCCAGCTTCCCTGAGCCTTTTGAGTTCTTCTTGCATCTTGGGAGCTAAGGTAGGATTAATAGGTCTTTGCTTTTGTCTAAATGGCTTAGCTCCAGGCTTCAATGGGATCTCATGCTGGAATAAATCTTCTCTATAGGCTTTTAGGTCCTCATATGACCAAGCAAAAACATGTTTATACTTTTTCAGTAATGCAATCAGCATACTTCTAATGTGTGGTTTTAGCTATTTACCAATGTATACCTTCTGAGGGGCCTGAGATGTCCCCAAATTTATCTCCTCTAAATCCTCCTTATTTGTGGGAGACGTCCTTGTGACCATTTTATCTCTACTGTCAAAAACTCTTTCCAAAGCTACCAACCCTCTAGGGATTTTATTAGTCTTCAACTAAATTATCTCTTTTCCCACAAGAGTTTCTTTTCCATCTACAGTCTCTACAAAAGCTTGGAAATCAATTTGTTGATTCTCATATTCATCTATGCAGTGCAAAAATTTCAGCAAATCCCTATCATCATTAAACACTTGCCAACTGCATATATTTTCTGGTACTGCAGGCCTAATTTTAATTTCTACATTTGTAACACCTGACAGAGTGATGTCATCTGGCCTTATTGTAACATTGGCTAAGAAATCAGCCATAACATTTTTTGACCTCTCTACCCAGCCTATTGAAAATGCATCAAATAATTCAATGGTATCCCAAATAACATGCTTGTATTGTTTCAGTCTTTTATTTTTTGCAGCATACTTATTTCTAATTTGGGATACAATCAGCTCAGAATCTCCAAATACTCTTAACATCTTAATTCCATGTTTGAGAGCAATATTTAGGCCTAAGAGTAAAGCCTCATATTCTGCAATGTTGTTTGTGCAATCAAACTTCAGCAAGAAAGAGAACTTGAGGAGCTTACCAGTTGGAGACAGGAAAACAACTCCAGCTCTAGAGCCTTCTTTTGCACAAGCTCCATCAAAAAACATGGTCCATAAGCCTTGCTGATCCAGCTCTTCAATGCAGACATTTTTCTTTTTATCTTCTGTATCATCTGAGACAACCTTGAAGTTATCATAGTCAGTGTCTACAAAGCATACTTGTTCCTTTGCTTCTTGGTCTTCCACTGTCTCTGATGATCTTTGCTCTCTGATTAGCTTGACATCCCTGCCATTCATTGGAATCATGGCATATGACAGGTCCAGCTGCATACTTCCACCAATTAGTGCTACCCATCTCCTTGACAACAACATACCATATTGTGGCTTGATGTCAACCACTGTTATATTCATTTTATATCTTTTTTCAGGAAATGCTGCCAGTTTGAAATCTACATCCTTCATGATTCCAATAAATGGTACCTCTCTGGCATCCATAGCATAACATTTTCCACATGCCTTGTCAATTTTTAATCCAGTTTGTTACATGATGGCCAAAGGCATGACATTTGTAGATGCTCCAGAGTCAAGCATGCAATTTCTAATTATTTTTCCATTTATAACCAGGGAAACATAAAATGGTTCCACTTGTGAAGGACACTTTGTCATAGTCACTCCCAAATAGACTTCAGGAGTCTCATCTTCTTCATTACACATGATATGTTTCTCACCCTGGGTCTGATCATTTTGTTTAGCTTGAAAAGGTACCCCTGAGATTAGGGATATTGTCCTATTCTTGATCTCTTCCACTTTCATGAGTTCCATAAGTGGAACAGAGACTTTTACCTGAGAGAGGATCTGGGCTATATCAAATGGAGCACAATTTTGTATAACAGTTGTAGCTTGCTCCACAATCTTGTTTTTATCCTGAGCTGATTTAGCTTTCATTTTCATAGTTCCCTGATCATCATTCTTGTCTTGGGGACCTCTACTTTGATCTTCAGCCTGAGGGTTTTTGTTTTCTGGTCCTTGAAATTCATGACCTGTTCTGTGTCTAAAGTTCTGTTTATTATTTACCCACTGCCTTTTTTGTGGTTCAGTTCCTTTATGACCATGCACTAGCTGACCTGCAGAAATACCTTCTGGCTGATGTGGGCTGCCTACTTGATTTTTACCTCTGAGATTGTAGTTGCTTTTGACTTGAGCAACTGCTGCAGCTGTGAAGGCTCTAATTTCCTCATCAGAAGGTCGTTGTAAGTTACTCAGAAAATTGTGTGAGTTCTGAGCATACACATAGTTATCTTCATTATCTTCATCATATGGGGACTGTTGGCAGGCCTGAAGTTGATGATCTGTATTCTCATCAGCATCATAAAGAGTGTATCCATTGCCTATGGACATCATATTAACATCATCATCCTGCACATGATGTGGCTCATTGCATTCATTACAAGATGTAGCATTATCATACAAGGATTGAGCAATCATACACTGTGACTGTGAATGTGGCATCTGACAAATTATACACCACGGAGCATCATCAGCAATATTTATAGCTTTCTTTAGAGGATCAGGAGTTTCCTTGACATGTTGAGCCCTCTGATTTGTGTTGTTACGTGGGAATACAGGCTTACCATCATGCCAATTGGTGTTATAAGGCATATCATGTAATGATGGCCTCTTTGCCTGCCTTTGATAGACTTGCCTATCAGGACCCATCCCTTTTTCACTTCTAGCTAATCTATAGCTTAGGTCCTTAACAACATTTGCCAACTTGTCTATCTTATCTTCAGGAGCAGATGTACTACCTTGAGTGTTCTGAGGCTTGTTTGGGTTCTGCAGAATTTTTATATCATCCCTTCTATTTGTCTTGCCTGATGCTTTCCTATTGTTTTCAATATTTACTGCAATTCTGAAAGCATCCCTGAGAGTGGCAGGACCTTTATCTCTCAGTCCATATGCAGTCTTTGCATCAAAGGCATTGATATACAGAATTATGCACATTGGTTCATTTGGCCTCATGTGATGTGGCAATTTGTTCAACACTTTAGTAAATCTTGCATTAAAGTCTGCAACCTGCTCATTTGACCCTTTAGTGATACTGGTGAACTCATTTACAAAAAAGCTAGGGTCAGTTTTATCACCATATTGCTCCTTGAACATCCTTTTAAAATCATCCCATGATGAAATACTCCGGTCAGGCAGATTCCTGTACCATTCTCTTGCCTCATCTATTAAGGATTGCATGAATGACTTCATGAAAACATCCTCATGCTCAACCTCAAAATTATCCATGACATTTTGAAAGGCCTTTAGATGATCTTCTCCTGACACTGTGTTGTTTCCTGAAAATTTAGGCACTTGCAGTCTCAGATGCTTATCAATGGGGTTAGGATACCCAGGAATACCATCAAACACCAGCTGCCTGAATCTATCTAACTGCATGGGCTGTCTGTTTAGCTGATTAACATTAACATTTCTATTTGCATTCTGGTTTCCTGCATTGTTCAGTGGTATCCTAGCATCATTCACATTTTGTCTCTCATCATGATGCTGATGTTGCACTTCATATCTTTGCTGATGTCTTTGTACATTTGCATTCTCTAGGGTAGGAACTGAATCATTTTGGGCAGTTCTTAAGGCTTGCACTTTCTGCTTCATATCATCTCTGATTTTCATGGCTTGTAGATATTCTAGTTCTGCTCTTAGACTTCTGATTTCTTCAGCTAACTATTCATCCTTAGGTCTGGAGCTAGATGGTCTCATACCATTCTGGTCATCATCTTCATCATCCCTCAGAGACTCTGCCTCTTCAAACCTTTCACTTGGGTCGAGAAATGGGCATTCTTGGAACACCTCTGACCTCATTCTCATGCTACCACCCTGTTGCCTCTCATATGCACCTTGAATATCAGCTTCTACATTTGAAAAATAAGGCGCATGCTGTCCTGATGGCCTAGGGTTATCTTGTATATCATCACCTTTTCTGGGGGAGCTCTCATGACTAACTGAGACAGTTCCCTTTCTTCTGTACATCATTCTTTTTGTTACTGGTAACTCTTCAAATAAAGGATTTTGTTGGGATCTTCTCCCCTGCATATAAATTTTACTTTGACCGGTTGGGAGATTACTTCGGAGTCGCCACCTATTACTAGGAACTGTTTTCTTCTAAGAACCAGGGTTCTTTCACAAGGTTCCCCAGCAGAGTCGCCAATTTCTGTTGGTTTTTTCCCAGACTGGATGCTTATTCCCAGATTTCCCTACAAGGTAGCCATCAGTGATCAACAGGATCTCTGGGCCAGGGGCCAACAGTGTAGGAGATAGACTCTATATTTTATCTCCTCTTCTTCTTCAGGCTCTGCAAGACCTAGGGGGTATTCCCTACTCAACATCCATGAGGATATGCATACAAGGCTGGGATGCTAACAGAAAGCAGATAAGTCCTCCTGTAAGTAGACCAAAACTGAAAGATAAGAGCAAAGGGGCTAGCTTTGGGCCTATTTGCAGTTGTAGACAGAGGACTGAGGATCCTAAAACTAACTCTAATGTCCTAATGGTTGTTTTAGATTTTGATTTGGATTTTAAGTTTGGATGCAAAGCTGGACATGGTTGTAACGCAAACACAAAGCAAGATTGGTGCCTATCCAGGGCCTGGAGTCAGTAGACATACACCTGTGAATGATCAGCATGAACAGCTAAAACTGGATTTCAAGGGGATATATGTGATACCTGTCTTACAGATATCTCCCAATAAAGAGTGTTGAGTTATCTCTACTTATGGTATCCCTACTGCAGTATACCCTTCCCAATGTTCAACCTGAAAACAGTTTAATCTACCCCTTGAGCAGAAGTTAAAAGATCAGACATTCAACATAGGAATTCTGTGCTCTAGAATCTAAACATTACCCAAATATCCAGATTCAGAAGAAGAATACATGCAATACTGGAGACAGAATTAACACAACACATGCTAAGATAGCATTTCTCATATAAGATTAATCATGAAATCAGTGGGTTCATGCCAAAAACATACAACAAGAGATACATAAACTCACAGGTTAAGCTGTATAGAGCAACCAGATCAGCTTGTTATGAATTACAGAGCCAAAAATCTTCAACTTTCAACAACCACAAATGAGTAACACTTCCTGCTTATATCAGCCAGGTAGTGTACCACAGCAATTAATTACATGGTTGACCAAAAATCCCGCCAGATACACAGTATCAGGAAAATGGCACTCAAACACTACCAGATTGGCGCCCAAACATGAATGCAGCAGGTAGGGGAGGAGACAGGAAGATATCTCGAGCCCTGCGCCACTGTCCGCTGATGTACACCTTCCATCGGGTACCAGATCCCCCCATACCTCTGCAACTTTCGCCATTAATGGCGCACCAACCCGCGGCCTCGGGAAAACGTCAAACAGTCGATCGCAACCATTTCCCGCCGAGATTCATCATCATGATATTTGAAAATGCAGGATATCAATTATCTCACATGCACCCCGCAGCAACCTCTTTAACACTTTATATACTAGGTCATGAGCATATATGATGTCGGTGCTTTTGCTCCTGACGACACTAGTATAAGACTTCATCATCATCATCCTCCAGCAGTATGATATCCTGTTGCTTGAAATATCACCCTGACGTCAGCATCATATCGCAATATAGCCTGCATGATAATTGCCTTCATCGGCACAACCTGATCCATCGGAGGAACATCCTCCTGCTGAGCTTATACCAAAAGTCTGGCCGATGAACATCCTGATGACGTCATCATCATGTTTGCTGATGTCATCATCATATCTACCTACTGCGCACCTCCTCATATCCGGATGACGTCATCATCATGTTTGCAAATATCGGGAGATCTCCACAAGATGATCTGTGTTAGAAATATGACCCCCCCCCGGACCTTGATGACGTCATCATCATATTAACATCAGGATGATATTTGGAAGACAACCGGATATTTGGAAATATCATCCTGATGCACAAATATCAGGTTGCACTGTAGCTCCACTATAAGATCGGGGCGATAGACGAATATGATGATGCTTGAAAAGATCACCCCCACTAGATAATGCACGAAGCCGGCAGGCGGATATCTCCTTGATATCAGCATCATCATGATGCTGGAACAAACATACACCCGGGTGATATGAAAATATCACCCCCTCCTTCGGAAATATCATGATGCAGATAGGCAGAAAGATATCACCCTGTCATAAGAATGACGTCAGCATCATCAGGATGATAAAACAGCGAACATGAAGTGATACAACATCATTAGGATGATATTGACTAAGATCATCCTGACGTTCAAAATATGATGACCCCAGTGAATATCGGGTCGCACTTAGAACTCTTCAACAACATCATCAGGATGATCATAACCAAGATCACCTGATGATAAAAATATCACCCCGGCGAAATATCATGAAGGCAGAAAATATGATGACCCTTAAGAAAAAACAAGTCAGGTCGAACAACTTAGAGAATAACCCCTTCAGAATATCGGGGCAACATCATCATCATGTTTGGGCAAGGTGATAAATGGAAGATCACCGGATACTTGAAAAATCACCCCCGCAAGCAAATCAGGGCGCACTGTAGCTCATCAGCAGGATCATGATGATATCCAAACATCACCCGATAATAAAATATGATGATGACGATGAGAAACCGGTCGACGGAGAACACGATGATGCAGACCATCATCGAAGACAAGATGATGATGATGACCTCCTCCTCAAGAAAATATGATGCTGCAGCTGAAAAATGCTGAGGAGGTCCAACACTTAGGAAAATGGGCAAGAAGATAAAGGGTTCAAATGAAGAAACCCCCTGATCATGAAAAATCAACCCCAGGTCAAAATGAGTGCTAACAGAAGCTTTGGAGGATAATATAGAAGGGAAGATAGAAAACCAAGATGTTGATTTTGCAATCCAAGCTTTCCACAATAATTTTAAATAGGAAACACATGACCCTTTGCATCATCTAACAAAAGAGGTGATCAATAAAGCCATGAAAATGAACGTCAGAGTTGAAACATATAGTGAGACCCTGAATAGTAGAAGGAGCAACTAGACTACTCTGCAAGCTCAATTTCACTCTCAAAAGCATGTTGTAATGAAGGCTAGAGTGCAATACAGGATGGAGGAGAAATTTAGAGGATAGTACAGATATATGAATCTATTAGAGGGGTAATCAAAGTACTTATAAGAAGTGAACCTTATCTTGATGAGGAAGATGATGAAGAAGATGACGAAGAAGATAATGATGAAGATGATAATGAAGAGAATGCAAATGATGAGGAAGAAGAAGAAGATGAAGAGTAAGTAGAGATGCATAATGACAGAGTTATATGCATAACTAGATAACAAAAGGATCGAGGTCTACGAGATGGTTACTAGCAGGCAACTTGTGTCATGTCTACTAGTGTTGACCTAGTCAAAGAGAAGATATTGATCTTGGATTTGGATGGACAAATCTTGATTGTTGATCATTTTGTAATTGCCTCCTCTCTTTGTTCTATAAAAGGAGATAGAGTGCACTTTGTACGATTATTAGAAACATAATTGAAGTTAGATTGCTAAAATTCTCAGGACTAATTTCAAAGCTCATTGTGAATGTACATGTCTTTTGCTTACCTAATGAAAGAGAAGCTATTTTGATTACAAATAATCATAAATCTTAAGTAATTAGTGGATGAATTCTGGATATATGCATTGATTAGTTGCGTTCATTGAAGTGCTTATTAGTCTACATGTGTTGTTTTCGTTCCTTGTTCCTTTGAAGTTAGCATCAAGCATACCTAGTTGTGGAATGTCCTGGTGAAATTATGGTTTGATTTCTTCTCTTCATGAACGTATCTGGAATGTATGTGAATCAATAGCTGAAGGTTAATTAAATTTACAAAGCATTCTTTCAATTTTCTTTAATTTCATTACAATCACCTCCACAATTGCAAATACATTGATAATCATAAGAAAAATACAAAAATATGCCGATATCTTGAAGAGAATCAAACATCAGTAGCATATTTTGAGCTTAATGCATGCAGAATTGAAAATATCATGCAAAGAACCATAAATAACAACATGAAACATGTGAATATTAACTAATAAGAACATTATTTGATTAGATTCATAGTGTAAGAGTTAGAATAACCAAATTAAAGTTAATGATTAGAAGAATTGATCAAACTTATCAAAGATCATCATTATATGTAGAGCATAGAAAGATTAACTCTATTTGTGAAGAGATTTACAAAAATCATGTGCAGAATAGATGTAAAGACATCAGTTTATTGTAGCAGAGCAATGTAAGACCCATTGAATGAGAAACAACATATCACATCAACCTCTGAGTAATGTCAAATGATTAAGACCTAATCCATAGAGACTTGAAGTCATCAATTTATTCCAAATTGATCATACTTTTCAAGATAACAAAGATTTGTTGTGTAAAAGAAGGAGGGCCTTCATTTCTCTCTTGCTAATTGAATTGAACAAATATACATAATTCTTGTATTTGTAGAAAGTATTTCTTACAAATTTCATTTGAATTGCCTATGCTTTGAAAGTTTGTGCAAAGATTTGCCTATATCATGTTGTTTTGAGTTTGTTTATCATAAATATCTTAGAATCAAGCATAAATATTGTAGACTTTGCAGTTAGATTGTTAAAATTCTTGAAAGTTGAGTTGTCATTTGAGTGTTCTACAAATTTCTAGCAGTGGCTCAATGGTGTTTTTAAATATCTTGGTATCTAAGTTCAAAGGTTCTGTGTTTGCTCATATTTGCAAGTTTCATACAAATATTGCACAAATATATAGTCATTCTAGGATTCTGGTAGTAAATATCCACTCTACAAGGTTATTCCTTGTTATCTTTGCAAAGATCTAGTCAAATTTCCATAATCTATCATAAACTGTTAGAATCCTGGCTCACCAGCCTAACACCACGTCTAGATCCAGTGGACTCTTGGAAGAATTGCCTATTCATGGACTTAGACCTAGAACCATAGACATTCATTATAATCCTAACTCAAGTGCATCAGTATCTTCACCAAGACATAATGTAACACCTCCAATATCTCCTACTGCACTTTAGACATCTGTAGGATCACCTATTACACCTCCAGTGCACCAAGCACCAGTCACAATGTCATTCTTTGTTGCAGAGTCCCCTTTGACTTTCACTGTCTACCATCCTTTACCTAAGAACCCTGACAAGATCTTCCCTAAATATCATCCATATCAGGATGCAGATGATCATATCCAGACATTCAAAGAAGCTTGTTGCAGAGCAAGGATTGAGCATCAAGATGTTGTATGTCATTTCTTTCCATATTCCTTGGGGGAAGAGGCATACAACTGGTGGATTAGTCTAGCTCAAGCTTCTTTTGGTTCATGGGATGCCTTAGAGAAAGCCTTCAAGGATAGATTCAAAGTACCTATAGATCCTTCAATGAATTATCATCTCTTTGCCACAATTAATAGATTTGAAGGGGAACCTATTTCAAACTTCAATGCCAGATTCCAAAAGATGCTTTCAAAACTAGTAGCACCATATATCGTAGCAGATGAGGCAGTGAGAAATATATATTACTCAGTCTTAGATCCCTTGACTTATATGTTTATAAGGAGGACACATCCTGGTGTCACAACTTTGACATGAGCTTTTGAGGAAGCAATAAACGTTAATCAACAACTTGTCCCTACTCCAACCCCTAATATTATTTTTCCTACTTATTCTACACATTTAACATATCCTACATACTCTACTCAACAACAAACTAATGAAATCATGATGCCTCTAGTTATAATGCCATGTCCACTACAAGTACCTCCCCTTAGCATAATACCACCTCCAAATGGAAATGGCTAGATAGTGCAATATCTAGGACATGCACAAGCATCTTAAGATGTAGGTCAGAATAACAATAATGGAGCTTCCTTTTTCAAACCTCAAATAAATAATGTAGTAGCTAAAGCTCAGGAGAAAAAAGAAGAAATCAAAGAAATATTAGCATAGTTAAGAAAGATGACAACTGAAATCACACACCTGAGGGATAAGAATTTCTATTCCCAGTCAAATCAAAAGAGAGGGTATAATAATGATAGATTTGGATATCTTGACAGAGGATACAATAATGATAGGAGTTATAACAATAACAATGGTAACAACAATAATGCACATAGGCAGCCTAGAGTATGGAATACTAGGCCAAATAATGCATCAATGCCATCACCCTTAGATAACCAGCCTCCTAGTGAACCTAAGTAGACCACTCGGGTGAACTTGGCAGAAATAGCTCTTACTAATTGGTGTAGGATACATAACACCAATGCACATGTTGAATTAGATTGTCCTTAGTTTAGGATAGTAGCTAGTACCTTTTAGACTCAAGTGTCTAACACCACTGGAAATCCTCCCCTCATAGAAGGAAATGAAATTGTCCCTTATGGATATGACTCAGCCCTTGTGCTAGAAAGTTTTGTCAATCACCCTCACCACCATGTACCCTTAGCTCATGAGAATTACACTCTAGCATGTGAGGAATCTGCCTTGGCCTTTGAAACAAATTATGTCTTTCCTTTCGAGGATGAAAATGAACTAGCAGTGGAACCTGAAGAAGTTCATGCCTACCAGCAGCAGTATTAGGGTAAACACAATTGCAACCTCAGAAATAATTCAAATAGACCTTCTGGTCCCTTGACCATGTCTTTGCTTCCTTATAATTTCAACACTCCTCCTAATCCAAAGGCAAGTAATAACCCTGGTCTTCCTAAGGTTAATGCCCAATACTTTGTATAGCAAAATTTAGTGTCGAAAGCTAGTAACCAGCCTCCTGGATCTAATAAGTTGGTCAATTGTTTACCAGAGGAGATAAGAAGAGTCAATATTAGCTTGTCATTGTTAGAACTACTCAAAACCCCAGCTATTAAGAAAGCTTTCATTATATCCTTAGATGACCCTGCACCAAAAGAAGACAGTCATCCCCCTAATCTAGGTTAGATTTTGAGTAAGTATCATGGAGCTAAAGACAATAATGTCAAGCACAAAGTCCCAGCTACTGTTCAAGCTGCTAAAACTTCACATATGACCCTTTATAGGGATAAGACTGAGTCACCTCCATTTCTCCTTCCTTAAGGATGTTTAGTAAGAACTTACATAATTGCTTAATGGATTCAAGTGCATCTACTAATGTAATGCCATTGTCCATCTATAATGCCTTAGGGTTACATCCTACTAAATCACTCAAGAAGGTGACACAATTAGACAAGACGGACGTAAGTGTTGTGGGAGAGTTAAATCACATTCACATGCAACTACCATCAGATCCCAGGATTCAATATTACATTGATATCCAGGTGGTAGATATCCCTGATACATATTGAATGTTGCTTAGCAAGGATTGGTCCAAAACCCTTAATGGATATATGTCCATAGATTTCAATCATATGTGGCTACATTGGAAATGGATCCCCAATCAAATTAGGATAGATGCTGAACCTTGAATGAAACACATGATCATTAAATATAATAACACAAACGAGATAATGTATGTGGATGTTGAACCAGGAGTTTACACCATCAAACCCCAGATAGTTAAGATAGAAGAAATTCTCATGTATGATATTCATGTACATGAGAATGATCATCAAGATGACAGTGTGATTATAGAGTCTGATCATAGTTCTACTAACAGTGATGAAGTAGACCATTTGAGGAACTTTGAATTGCACTTATCAAGAGAAATGCAACGTTGTCAAATGTTGAACATAGCTAATGAAGACAACCTAATTAAGGGATGGTGCAGGTTGCATGATGGAGCACATTCTGAAAAAACCTGTGATGCTTACCTAGATATGATGGAGCTGGAACAAGCATGTAGTGAGGAGGGATTGTCATCACTCAAGGTAATCAATACAGATGAGTGTAATGATAGTGATTCTTATTTGTCATCTACAGGCACTAAGAAAATACATATCAAGAAGAGAGTTATACCCATAATTCAGAGGAGATCCTCATGAACATTGAAGGTATTGCTGGAAATGAAAATAACATCACCCCAGGGACTGATTGTTTGATTGAGTCTGATTATGAAGTGTATGATGAGGATAAAGGAAGAAACTTAACCAAGTTTGATGAATTTTTATCAAAACATATTTAGAGGTTGATGTTATAGAACACTCCTCCACATAATTCCCTAATTGAGGATTGGTGCAGGTTGCATGAAGCACCACATTCAGAGACTACTTGCTCATTATGCTAGCACATTTTGAAGAAGTTGAAGATGCTTTATTCAAAGGATTAGTTGTCTGATGGAAAAAGCATGCTTAGTGATGAAAAAATGATATCAAAGTACTTACAAGTGTTGATGTTCATGGTATTACAAATAAAGAAATTAAGGAAGTATCAGCTTCGCATCAGTCAGAGAAAATAAAAATGAAAAAGAATGAGTCACAAAAGTTAAAGAGGATATCAAGCGGTGCAGCCGCCAGAGCCAAAAAGAAAAGAGAAGGCCCTGATAAGCCTTTAACTGAAGATAAACCATGGATCCTCAGGTTTGATGGATCAAAATCAAAGCAAGGAGCTGGAGTAGGGATAGACCTTATTGATATAGCAGGAAAATCCTACCTAGAAGCATATAGATTACAGTTCCCATGCACTAATAATATGAAAGAGTGTGAAGCTTTAATTAATGGGTTATTATTTTCTCTAAAGAAAAGAGTGGAGATTTTTCTTGTCTATGGAGACTCAGAATTAGTGGTAAGACAAGTAAGGGATATATACTCTTGCAATTACAAGAAATTGTCAAATTACAAACATAGGGTATGGGATTAGATAGAAGACTTTGATGCATTCAACATCACCCATATACCTAGAGAGCAGAATCTTAGAATAGATGCCTTGGCTCAGGCTACAAGCACTCTAGATCCATTATCCATTTCTGGTTTGAAGAGGTTTTCAATTAAATTAGTATAAGTGCCTTCCATACCAAATAATGTTACTAATCTCCAAGTATTTGATGATGATCAACACATTTTAAACTTCATATCAAATAGAGATATATTTGATGCTCAGATCATAGATGAAAGGAATGTTGAAGATCATATCTGGGAAGAAGAGGAGATCATGGATTTTCCTAGTAACAAGATCCCCAAAGGTATGATAGAATTAGAAAGAGCATTTGATCTACATAATATGTTGAGATAGAAAGATCTCCCAAAGACTGATAGAGGGAAATATTCACCAATCAATATAGGAAAAAATGAAGAAGTAAATAATGTGTTGATTGGAAAAGTCTTTACAGAAGAAGAAATGGAAGGAATAACTCAAGCACTTAAAGATTATATCCATGTTCTCACCTGGACTTTTGATGAGATGAAGACTTATGATACGTCAATCATCACTCACACTATACCATTGAAGCCAGTTGCTAAACCTTTTAGACAAAAGCAAAGACCTGTTAATGCCTTGTTAGAACCCATCATCTTTGAAGAAATGAAGAAGTTCCTCAATGCCAGAATCATATTTTTTGTGAGGCATTCAACTTGGGTAGCAAATTTGGTCCTTGTAAGAAAGAAAAATGGTGATATTTGGCTATCTATGGACTTCAGAAACTTAAACAAATCTTTTGAAAAGGACAATTAACCTTTACCTTCATTGGATGAGGTCTTACAAATAGCAAATGGTGCTCAGATGATGTCATTCTTGGATGGATTTTCAAGATATAATGAGGTGATGGTAGATAAGATAGACAGATTGAAAACTACATTCACCACAAAGTGGGGAATATTTGCCTACAGGCGCATGCCTTTTGGATTGATAAATGTTGGTGCCACCTTTCAGCATGCAAAGGATATATCTTTCAGAGGCTTAATTGGTAAATGTAGTCATTTATATGGATGACTTGACTATTTTTTCAAAGGAAATGGAGGATCATATAGAAGACCTCAAGAAGGTGCTTAAGAAATGTGAACAATATGTCATCTAACTAAATCCAAAGAAGTGCATATTTGGTGTGACCACAGATAAACTGCTAGGCCATCTAATAACAAAAAATGGAATCATCATTGACCCTGCTAGGGTAGAGTCTATCATGAAGCTGCAATTACCGAGAAGTAAGAAAGAGCTTAAATCCTACTTTGGTAAGCTAAATTTTGTTAGAAAGTTCATTATTGGGTTTGAAGAGATTATTAGACCACTTAATACAATGCTAAAGAAGGATGCTAAAATTGAATGGACTCTTGAAGTAAGAGAAACATTCAAAGACATCAAGAAAGCCATATCTGATGCCCCTATTTTGATTAGTCTAGATTATACAAGAGATTTCTACATTTATTCATTTTCTTTAGAACATACAAGTGGAATAGTATTAACACAAAGAAATGAAGCCAAAGAAGATAAACCTATAGCCTTTATGAGCTGCCCATTCAAGGATGCAGAGATCAGATACATGGATGTTGAGAGACAAGCTCTTGCTTTAGTCAGAGTAGTTAAGAAATTTAGACACTATATATTAAGAACTAAGATCATTGCTATAGTACTAGATGCAGCAGTAAAGATGCTCTTGATGCAAAGTGAACCTAGTGAAAAGATAGCCAAATGGATAACTGTACTCCAGGAATATGATATGGATATAACACCCATGAAGTTAGTAAGGGGACAAGCCCTAAGCCAAATGATATCAAAAACTAATCCTAATATCATGAGCCAACAATATGTGGTGAACGCTAGAGAAAATGAAGAATGGTATTCTGACATTAGGCATATCTTGATCACTAGAAGATGCATGTCAAAAATGCAAACTTCATAGAGAAGAGATTTGAAAATAAGATCACAAAAGTACATGATCAAAGGAGGAATCCTTTTCAGAAGGAACTATGAAGGAATATATCTCAGATGTCTAGATAGGAAAGAAGCCAACAAAGTACTGGCTGAATTGCATGACAAATTGGAACTGCACATGGATCCCATCTAGCCACTGTGCATGCCATCCTTAGAGCAGGATATTACTAGCCTACCATTTTTTAAGACATTGCTAAGCATATTAAGCATTGCCATATTTGTCAAGTTGTTGCTAGAGAAGAAAAATATGCTACTCAACCTTTACATCCAGTGATGGAGATGTGCCCATTTGCTCAATGGGGCATGGATTTCATAGGACCCATCAATCCTCCATCATCTTCAAGTCATAGGTATGTCTTGACCATCATTGACTATTGCACCAAATGGACTAAAGTAATCAGTAGTAAGACATGCAATGTAAAAGATGTAATCAAGTTCCTGGAAAGCAACATAGTGATTAGGAACGGAGTTTCTTATGCTTTGGTATGTGACAATGGACCTGCCTTTGAATCATTAAAGTTATCAAGTTGGGCTTTTGATCATGGGATTGTTTTGAAATTTTCCTCTAATTATTATCCTCAAGGGAATGGATTAGCAGAGTCAACCAATGAAACCTTGTTGAACATCATAAAGAAACTAATAGAGAAGAACCTTAGAGAATGGAACACCCTATTGAAATATGCTCTATGGGTAGATAGAACTAGAATGAAGGTTGCTTTAGGAAATTCACCCTACCAATTGGTGTATGGGGTGGATCCTATCCTGCCTGTCAACTTAAAGATCCCCACTTTGCAATTTGCACAAGAATATCTAGGGATAGATAACAAGCAAGAGGTTAGATTACTTCAGCTCATGCACTTAGAAGAGAAAAGAGATAGAGCAATTGATCAATTTTCCAAACATCAAGCTATTGTCAAATACTGGTTTGATAAAAGAGCCAGAGTGAAAGCTTTTAGGATTTTGGATTTAGTCCTGGCATGGGATAAAGCACATGAGAAAAAAGGTGAGCATGGAAAATTTGACAAACTTTGCATAGGTCCTTTCCAAATCTTAGAGATCCTAGGAGATAGTACCTATAGACTTAAGACTTTAACTGGTGAGGATGTCCCATTACCAGTTAATGTGTAATTCCTCAAACATTACTTTCAATCTTAAATAAAGTCATGTAAGTCATTTTTATCATAATGTACATGTTGTATAGTTGTTTGTATAGTTTTTCTTTGTGTGCTTTCTTATTTGTTTTTGTTTTTGAGTCTTTGTTTTGATTAGTTAAGATGATGCATCCTATCACCCTAAGAAAGAAACAAATTATTAGGATTCAAGTAATGAGACCAAATTTCTACATAAGTTATGACTCATTTTAAGGAGTATCCCTGATGAGGTCTTTGATATCCTTTTCATAAGTGATGCCTTTTCTTGATCAAGGAGATTTTCACGATGACTCACCTAACATCCTTGGGTTTGTTGAAAACATCAATATAGGTGTTAAGTGAAAAACCCAAAGGGTCACCCTTGCTACCATTGCAATCCCCAATTTAAATCTACAAGTGATCGCACCTTGCATATTGAGCTTACATGATGATATCATATGAATAAAAAAGAGATGAATATTGAAAATCCAAAGAGGATAAAAATTAGGCCATCTAAGTAATTCTACTAGGGCTATAGACGCCTACTGGTAGTGGGGCTCTACTTAGGAGGGATTGTAAAGATAACCTTGGCAGGACTATGGACGCCTGCTAGCAACAATGCTCTATCCCGGTTGGCTATGATGGATGAACTCAAAACAAGTAGCTTAACACTAGTTACTTATGTTTTCAACCTACTTTCAGGATGAGGATAATTAAACATTTACACACACTTGATACCTTATCAGTATTGTTGCATGGATGAACCTGATATCATTCAGAAAGGTCATGATACTTATACTTAGAGAGAGTTAGAATACTATGTTCTAATGTGACCTTATCACTTGAATCATTAGAATTTGGTTGTTTTCTTTGGTGGAAAGTTGTTGTGTGGTTGCATAACCTACCCCATTTTGCCTTAGCAAAACATGGACCCCTTTTTTTGCTCCTACTTGTGCTTGTTTTCTTGCTTTGGGCAGTTTGGCAAAAAGGTCAGGTTGGGTATATCACCCTTGCACATGCATGTGCATTACAAATGGGGGTCAGTTGTCAAAGTTAAAATTTAATGTCATAAACCCCCATAGTCTTAAAGAGTATGAAATTCTATGAAGAATTGCCTTTTGGATCACCTTAACATTGTTTAAGGGTAGAAAGTTATGCTAAGTCAAAGTTTGGTCAAACCAAATATTTCCTATAGGGTCATATTTTTAAATGTTAGTCATATTCGCTAAGATGACCCTAACATAAGAAGATCACCCGATGTCTTCATATCCCCGATTCGCAAATGTCAAACTTAGGTGCGAGGGTATGTACCCGTTAAAACCTTCATGCATGTTTCAGAGGGTCATATTTTCAAATATCTATCATCTTACAAAATATCACCCTTTGCAAATATCACCCTTCATAAACATGACCCTGACATCATCTAGTTCTGATGTATAGAAGAAATCATCCTGATGATGACATCATCAATACACCCAACCCTCGCAGGGTCACATTTCCAAACATCTATCATATTTCTTAATATGATGATGACATCACCATAACTTGATAACAAAGAAGACATGATGTCATCATGCTCCAACCTAAGAAGGTCATATTCTGAGATATCCCCAACCTTAACAAATATGATGATGACATCATTTTCCTTGAGTAACTCTAAAAGACTCATAAAGCGATGACATCACCCTTACATTCTCAAATGAGGGTGATATTTCTTAGTGTTAAAAGACCTAGATATCATCAATATACCTCATATTATCTTGGATAAACTAAGATACCTTGTCTATCAACAACCAATCCAATGATGCCATGTGGCACTACCTCGAGAATTAGCAAATGCATAAAGCCCCGATCTCAGTTATTGGCCAAAGGTGAACCCTACTTAAAACCATATCACCCTCATATGTTAGAAGCAGGTTTTAGAGGGTCATATTTTCAAATATCCTTGGTCTTCGTAGAGATCACCCTTCGCATTAAATGTGAACCCAATGGTAGGTCACACCCTCCAATTTCAAATATAAGCCTGCCACTTGTCAAGCATCTATGAATACCATGTGTTGATCAATTGACTTAAACAAAAGTACTAAATGCACCCTAATTTGTCATATTGATTAGTTAAAAGGTAAATTTTGGGGTTTATCCACATTTACCCTACGTTTAAGCAAAAATTGCAGAGCTCCAAGGATCAGTACGTCATTGCTACCTACAAACAGAATGGACTTGTAGCTAAACGGAGATGCCATCATGCTCCTCCCATTATCACCTATACAATAAAAGGGGAAAAACAATTATCAGGTATGTAAATCCAAACCCTCTCTTTTGTCATTTACCATAAATTGTAAGGTATGTAAAAATGGTTTTCACTGAGTTGATTAGCATGATTATTGCATGATAAGAATTAAAATGATAGAATCATTGTTGTGGAATGTATGAGATCCATAAACCTTGCTACATACAACACAACTAGGGTAAGATATTCATGGTTTTATTATAGGATCTAATGGCAATTAGAAGGAATAGGTCCAATACAGAGTTCTTAAAGCCTATGTTCTTACGACCAGAAGGTGTAGGATTCAGGTATGGGATTATAAATGATACACATCAGGGAAATACAGACCTAGACACATGGACAAGAAGATTGGATAATAGCAGTGGAAACCCTATACTACAAATAATATATTCCTCAGGGATGTGACACGCTAGGGGATTTCCATACACCATGGAAGCTACTAATTTAGTGGTTAAATTGTGCATGGAACTATAATTTAGAAACTAGAAGAGTTGAGAAGCATGGTAGGGTGCATGTAGATTTCTCAATTAAGGGCATCACCTCTACATTTAATTTGCCTATAGGATCTGATGTGGTCAGATTGAGCCTAAGCAGATTGGAAAAAGAATACCATAGTAATAAGAAAGAAGCCAAGAGGGTCATGTATTAGTGGAGGTCAAAGAGAAGTACCTACAAGGCCTCTGCTAAATTGCCAGTGTATCTTTTCAAGTTTGATTTTGCTGAAGATTATCAATACATGATGGTCATGTTAAGCAGAAGGATGGGGAGACAACATGCTAGAAACTTTGAAAATTAGATGTATGGAATTATCCATATGGTGGAATATTCATATGATAAGCCTCTCTAGGCTAAAATCATAAGTGATAGTTTAGATGAGGGAATGAGAAGGCTAGGTGGCAAGATGTGTATGTTTCATATGACTTCTTATGTTGTCTATGCTTGTGCATTTAGAGGTACATTTAATGGGTTACAAATGGTAGGCAGGGTTGGAAACAACCCTAGTGATGTAAACATATGGGAACATTACCCACAGTTGAGTAGGAAGGAATCCCTCCAAAATTATAAGATAGTGAATGACTCCTTTTCTATGCATCTGGTCAAAACCATGGAGGAGGATAGAACAAAAAGATTAAGTATGGAAGCCCAAGATGTTATTTACAAATATGGGGTTTGGTTTATCTAGTTCCCTACATTTTCATACATGAGAATACAAGTCTCTGAAGGGCAACCTCTCATGCTACCTAGATACCCCAATGATAGGGTCATTCTGATGGAATTTATTAGACAGACATCGACATCAGTAGAGGCTCACATTGAGAAAGGAAAGATTACACCTGTGTTGTTTCTAGTCTTCATTGGCTAGTATTTATGCCCTGATAGACAAAGTATCAAGGATGCCATTAGAGGATTAAAGTTAATGCACTTGCAGCCATTTTCAATAGCCAGGTCATATGACCCATATGGTAGGATACAGACATTATTGGGAAAGCAAATACATCTAAGGCACCTTGAGGATTATTGGACTGATTGTGATGATGAAGTAGAGGTCAAGAGAAGGAATTATCAAAGGCTCACTCTCAATCAAATTTGCACTTTTGATTGCATACCAGTGCTTGTCCAGTTGTACAAGGATGATGGAAAGATCGTGTCCAGTGAGTATGAGGACAAGTAAGTGTACAATGAAACTATATCAGCTCCTGATCTAACTCAGCCTGAAGTAACTTCATTAGATCAAATAATGCAAAAGGTTATTCAATTCACCCAGAGACGGGTAAGTGCTGAAATTACTAAGTTAAAGAAGAAGGGTATAGCCCTTGCCATGGATAACAAGAAGAAAAGACATGAATTATTTGAAGAGGAATTTGATGACTTCCTCATTAAGAAGAGGAAATCCAATGGAGAGAGGAAGCAAGCTAAAGAGCAAAAGCAATAGGGTAAAAATAAGTAGGCAGCTCATGTACAACAAGGAGTAATAGTTAGGAGACTCCAACCAAAGGGGGATGTGGCATCTACATCTGGAGCTACATCACCTCATACCCCTGCCAAACAAAAGAAAAGTGTCACAAAGCCTGCTCCTGTGATCATAGAAGAGGAGGAACCCTTGGAAGAAGAGCCGTTGGAGGAAAAACAATTGGATAAGGAGCCTCGAGATGATGATTTGTTGATAACAAAGAAGAGGAAGAGGGTGCAACGGACACCACCCCAAAAGAAACAGAAAACTGCAATGAGACAAAATGTAAATGTTGATACTATTATGTTGAGGGGTGTAGGTGGTCCAGGTTTTATGAAGAACCTACAGCATGAGGTTCCTATCTGGGACATTATACAGTTCAAAATTGAGAAAGCAAAAGAGCTAAGGGAACAAATGCATGAGGCAAGGAGGGATCCACCCTTTCCACTTGATGACATATTTGAATTATCAGATGATGAGGTATTTAATGATGTTTCTACACAAAGGATGGAGGCTATAGTGGCCAATACAAAGATGAGTCCTCATGGTATGCCTAGGGTCCAAAAAATAACCCATCAAAAGGAGGTTGAAATAGAGGAAATGGAACAAGATGACCCTGAGAAAGTGGCAAATCTGGTAGAATGGGTCACTAGCCCTACTGTAATAGACTTAACATATCAGGCTGATGAGAGCTAGGATAAAGGTATTGATGCACCTCCCAAACAAGAAAAGATAGAAACTAATGTTCTAAAGGAGGGTGATCAGAAGATACATGACAAAAACAACAATCAGAATGAAGAGGTGCATGCCCATAAGGATAAAAAGGATAGTGATCCTACACATGGAGAAGGAACAAGTCAAAAGGAGATTGAAAAGACTCAAGAACAAGGAGAAGTAGGTGTCTCAAAAGGTGAGGAATAGAGTTTACCCCAAGATGATGGTCACCCAAAAGAACAAGAGAATGTGACCAAGAGTGATCATGGTGATTCCTTGGACAAAATAGACCAAAATGCACAATCTTCTCATGGAGGTTAGGTGCTACAAGATGAACAAAATCAAAAGGTTCAAGATCCTCATAAGGATGAGAGGCAAAAAAATACCCAAGATCAAAATGTTTAGGAACCACATGAGGGTAAATTACAAGAGGATGTACATAATTAAAAAATTACATACACCACAAGAGCCTCCCCCTCAAGAAGATCCCCCTTGGCAGGAAATTCCCCAGCAGGAAGTCCCCCAGGAAGAGATCCCTTATGAGAAAGTGCATGAGGAAGAACTAAGGAAGGAGACATCTCATTCAAGGATGGAATAGAATAGGGAATCACAGGATGGTCTTAATGAGCAAACTGACCAACAAGGGGACAAGGGTGATGTCCCATATTGGCTACAACAAGAGATAAATCTGTAGCAGATTGAGGAGATCCCTAAGTTTGATGTGTCCACATTGTTTTCTGCAACCATGATGAAGCCTAAAAGAAAGGCAAGGCCTACGTCTATGATAAGAATATATCCTACCATAGGTAGGAGGATAGTCCAAGTAGCCTTACCAATGGTAGATAAAGAAAAGGGAAAAATAGGCCTTGATGAGTTTCAAATAACAAGCATTGATTTAGGTTTTTCCAATGAGGATCAGGAAGGTCAAGAAGGCAAAGATATTATTGATTCGTTAACACACAGGGTGAAAAGAGAAAAGGATAAGAATAAGAAACATAAAGAGCACATTGCTTAGTTACATTCATTCATTAAAGGGTTAATTGATCCCAACCATATGCTGACTAGCACAGATACTCCACTAGCTTTCATATTTCAGGATGAGATAATAGGCTTAGATATCATGAAGCACAAGGCTCATATAATGGATAACTGGTTCTTTTTTTTATTGCTGATGTAGAGAAAGTAATAAAAGCATCCCTCTCAAATTAGGATGTGCTTAGTACATTGAACATTAAGGTGGATAAGCTGCAAAATGAGGTTGGGAGAATATCTTTCAAGTTGGAAAAGTAGTTAGATGCCATGGCTGAGATGATGAGGATAGACATGAAGGTCCTCATGGATAATAAAGTATTAGATAATAATACTATACAATTGGTGGGCTTATGGTATGAAGATACAAAGTTAGAGAATGATATCATGAAGAAATGCAATGGTAAGCTCAGGGATACTAGTGTGAAGCTACACCACCTAATGGCAGATGAGATAAGTATCTTGGAAGCTTTGGAGGGTAATATAAAAGGGAAGATAGAAAACCAGGATGCTGATTTTGCAATCAAATCTTTCCACAATAATTTTAAATAGGAAACGCATGACCTTTACATCATCTAAGAGAAGAGGTGATCAATAAAGCCATGAGAATGAAGGTCAGAGTTGAAACATATAGTGAGACCCTAAACAATAGAAGGAGCAAATGGACTACTCTACAGGCTCAATTTCACTATTAAAAGCATGCTGTAATGAAGACTAAAGTGCAGGATGGAGGAGAAATTGAGAGGATAGTATAGATATATGAATCTATCAGAGGGGTAATCAAAGTACATATAAGAAGTGAACCTTATCCTGATGAGGAAGATGATGAAGAAGATGATGAAGAAGATAATGATGAAGATGATAATGAAGAGAATGCAAACGATGAGGAAGAAGAAGAAGAAGATGAAGAGTAAGTAGAGATGCATAATGATAGAGTTATATGCATAACTAGATAACAAAAGGATCAAGTTCTACCAGATGGTTGCTAGCAGGCAACTTGTGCCATGTCTACCAGTGTTGACCTAGTCAAAGAAAAGATAGTGATTGTGGATTTGGATGGACAAATCCTGATCATTGATCATTTTGTAACCGCCTCCTCTCTTTGTTCCATAAAAGGAGATGGAGTGCACTTTGTATGATTATTATAAACTCAATTGAAGTTATATTGCTAAAGTTCTTAGGACTAATTTCAAAGCTCATTGTGAATAGACATGTCTTTTGCATACCTAATGAAAGAGAAGCTATTTTGATTACAAATAATCATAAATCTTAAGTAATCAGTGGATGAATTCTAGATATATGCATTGATTAGCTACATCCCTTGGAGTGCTTATCATTCTGCATGTGTTGTTTTCATTCCTTGTTCCTTTGAAGTTAGCATCAACAATACCTAGCTGTGGAATATCCTAGTGAAATTATGGTTTGATTTCTTCTCTTCATGAAAGTATCTGGAATGTATGTGAATCGATAGCTGAAGGTTCATTAAATTTAGAAAGCATTATTTCAATTTTCTTTAATTTCATTACAATCATTTCCACAATTGCAAATACATTGATAATCATAAGCAAAATACACAAATATGTATATATCCCAAAGAGAATCAAACATCAGTAGCATATTTTGAGCTTAATGCATGCAGAATTAAAAATATCATGCAAAGAACCATAAATAACAACATGAAACATGTGAATATTGACTAATAAGAACATTATTTGAGTAGATTCATACTGTAAGAGTTAGAATAACCAAATTATAGTTAATGATCAAAATAATTGATCAAACTTATCAAAGATCATCATTATCTATAGAGCATAGCAAGATTAACTCTGTTTGTGAAGAGATTTATAGAAATCAGGTGTAGAATAGATGTGCAGACATCAGTTCATTGTAGCAGAGCAATGTAAGACCCCTTGAATGAGAAACAACATATCACATCAACCTCTAAGTAACGTCAGATGATTAAGACCTGATCCATGGAGACTTGAAGTCATCAATTTATTCCAAATTGATCGTACTTTTCAAGATAATAAAGGTTTGTTGTGTAAACTTTTATACATGTTGTTATGACTAACAATCATCACCAACACCTCCCACTCCTTTGAATCATCTCCTCTGCTCAACCTAGAATATGGGATTGCTAGTGGGATTATCTACAGGAAAGATAGGAGCACGACATGCTATATCCCACCAATCTAGGATAACACCTACATCGTCAGTCTCGGGGATGAGATCATTATCCTCCATAGCATCATCTGGATCACTTAGCACCATTTCTATAATTGTAATCTGTACCCAATCATGAGGTCCCACCCCACAACATGAGGACCGTATGTAGAACAATCGTGTGGCAGGAACTCCCTACACTTGTTTGAACTGTCTCATCACTCTATAATAACAAAATGCAAATATGATGCAATCTTTGTGACTGACTAGAAAGTAATCTCTTTATATTCTTGCTAGCTATCAAGTCTACCCCATCCATGGTCTATAACACTTGTATGGTCTCCACAAGATGACCTATGGCTACAACCTATCAAACACAACTCTCCAATATAACAAATCACCCATCTCCATGGTCTCCTTGACTCGTAGAAGTGTGCTCATGGACTCGTCCTAGTAGGCTCTATCAAATAGCCCACTGACTGCATGCACATAATGTGCCTAAATGCCCATACCTATAGGAGTGTACATATCATCAACATGTGTGCCCCATAATGCACATAGTGACCTAGATCATAATACAATTGAGCTAGCATATTTTGTCCCTAGTAGTATATAGTCTTCCATTGTTCCATCGCTATGATAGTATGGACTAGGCCCCTATGAAGGTGAGTGCCTCAGGCATTTGGTGTGACAACTATTGTGATGGTAGCAATCATGACATGATGTATGATCGGTATAACATCTGCACCCTACTCTAAAAATCTAATATCAATTTGCCCTCAATCATTCGACAACACTATACATCTAAGATAAGACATCAGTCTCACCTGATTATAGTCCTCGGACCTCTACTCTATGACCCAAACTATCCCACCATGCATGGGTAACCATAGTATCCTTTACACATCCTCTAATGTAACAGTAATCACTCATGTTGAAAGATGAAAGGTGAAAGTATCTAAGTTCCACCGCTCCATGAGTGCCATTAACATTGTACGATGATATGTCATCACAGACATAGTGTACACCCACAACAATCCAACATCCCAAAGATGTCACATATCTTGTGTCAATAAGTGTACCTAAATGACTATGCAATACTATGGATAAGTGACCATCATCATGCTCTCGCATCCCTTGGAGATCCTAAAACATGATAAACAAAGTGTACATCAAACTTTGATTCAAGTAACTTTGTCAACACTCAAAAAAATAAAAAATAGCCTTGATCCTGGACTAGGGTGTCTAGAAAGGTCTAGAGTGCTCAGAAGGGTCTGGGGTGCCCCAAGAGGACAATGGTGCTTTAGGATGATAGTAAAAATGTCTAGTGGGCCCATTCTATCTTGCAAAACAACAAGAAAACATTAAAATAATAGAATAAATGAAAATACAAGTTGGATAGAAGCCTACCTCATGCTTGACTAGTCGTTGAGCTACTTGATGTCATAGTGAATCCAACCTCAGTGGTCAATATGGCCTTCAGCTTGGCATGATCACTCTCCTATTTTCTCTATCTCCTCACATACTGAAAATGACAATTTAATGGTAAAAAGTGATAACTTCTTTTACTATTTATAGTAGAACATTAAGAACTCCTAACTACTGTCTAAGTTCAAAGACCACCTTTTACTTAACCTCTCTTCATCTAAACATCAATAACATAGGCTAGAGAACTCAGATTTGAGTGTCATTCACTCCATTGAAATCCTAGTTTTGCCATCTCAACAATCATATCTTTTGTGTCTTGGTGTTATTCAGTGAAATGAACCCACGAAAGCATATTCATCAACATTTCTCTAGAAAGTCAAAGTGGAAAGATTGCCACCCTATTTCTGCATCCTAAAGAAGCAAGAAGAAATAGTGGTCATATATCTACCTATGAATTTCACTTTGATCATGTCTCACCACCTTTCCCTTTTAGATTTTTGGACTAATAACATGCATCTATTGGTTACATAGGATGATTTTATCTCACTAATGACTCTTGTTTGTAGGTAGCGATTTCCTAACTCTGTAGTTTTATAGGATCATAGATAGAGGGCTCCACCCTCTCACTCAGTGATGATCTATGTCCTTTACAATATCCTTTTTGATATCCTTTTTGCAATGTTTAGTTTCCTGTCCTTTAGCTTGCATATGCACATAGTGTCATATGACAGCTAAAGTGGGGGCTAAATGTTATGTCATAAATTGTGCTCCTTGGTTGGGCAAGAACAATTTCACTATGTTTAGATCCTCCCTTTAGTGACCCAAGCCTAGTTAATTTTTAGGTCTACCCTAAAGTCCTATTTGGGCCCTATTTATAGAAAATGTCATAATTTTGGTTAAAGTTTCATCATAACCTGGAAACTAATTTAAGATTTAGAGTTAGCACGACATTAATTCTGGGCTTGTGATTTAATTTTCCCAAAGGACCTAGGGCGACCAATACCCTGGGGCCTCTCATGTTTTTAGGGAGGAAAATCAAGTCCACAAGTTGACTTCGATGATGGTTAGGCTGACCCTAAACTCAAATTTTCTTTTTGGCACATGATGTTGGCTCTTTAACTCAAACTACTCTTTTCTTATAACTTGTATAAAAGTAACATATTTCATTTGAAACTAGATTTGATAGATGTGATCTAGCTACAAGCTCTCTATGCAAATGTTATGCTCTCTGTGCTATTGAATTATTGTAGGTTTCTACTGATCAAGTGGAAATACTTTGCTCTTGGAAGGATTTGTATGAAGGCTAGGAAGTGAGATCTTGAGTCTATCTCATTTATTCCTAGGTTGAAGCACTTTACATGATTCGTAGAAGGGTTCAAACCACCAACTTGAGACTAGATTGAGTACCCTCTAAGGGTATGGTTGTATCGTCTTCTTATTTAGCAAACCTTTAGTGAATCCTCATCCTTGTGGTGAAGTTGTATGTTCCTTGAGTGAAGCATATCTTTGATCATCCTATTCCTATTTTATCGAGTCATATAGGGCTAGGATTTGATATATTTGATTAGATCTTGTATGTTATTGCTCACACATAGGGTTTCTAAGCACACACAACATCTAGTTCTAACCTTGGCTATCCATGAGGTAGGAATACTAAAATATGGGCTTGACTAAGGCAAGCTCCTATATAGCCACAACAATTTTTCCTTCTTTTGTGTGTGCAAGTTGAAGTAATATGTTTTGGAAGACAATAGTCACGAAGATGGAAGGTTTTGTAGGTACAAATTAGGTGAACTTATCAGTTTCTGTAAAACCCTAATTAGGGTATAGGGCACCTAGCACCTTGGTACCTCTGGTATTTTCATTCCAAGTTCCTATTCTACTCTATTTCCTCATCTCTTCTATATATTCTTATTTTTTGTTTCTATTTTTGATAGTCATATGTAGGTAAACTGTGCTCAATTAGGGTTTAATCATTTACCCTAGCTAGATTGGTTGAATTTGGTTTGACACTCATCTATATAACAAAGATGCAGAACCCTTGTAGCTTGGCTCTCCCTCAAGGGTAGAAGCCAAGATTAGTTTGTGTCTTAATGTTAGTGGAAGAGGGTTTTGACTTAGTTTAACCTCTTGAGTTAGGTCTCTCTTTTCCATACAACAAAACCAAGTTTCTATTTAGGAGTGATGTCATAATGCTATAGAGAGACTTATTTAAAGGAGTAAATTTTCTATTATTATTCATTTTAGGAGTATAGAGGGCTAGAGAAGCTTGTGAAACTACTTCAGCTGCTACAGTGTTGATTACTGCTAATGAATTATTTTTGTAAAAAAAATTATTTTTCTTTTTTTAAGATGTGGAAGCATTGAGTCAGTCAATAGGAGCTGGTTAGGTAGAACATTTGAACTGGCTTAATGAATGCTGATAATTGCACAATATAGTACAAAGATGTGTGAAAGAATAATAACACATTAATAGAATCCAGTCCTGGATCTGTGGCTACAGGTTTCCTATGAAGACCCACTACACATCAGAGTTAGACATGGCATACAAAATTTGTGAAAATAGAGATTGGTAATGAAAGATAAAATGAGTTAATTTTTCATTATTTCACTACTTACAATGGACAAGGTCTATGTAAGTAACCTAAGGTCCAATGTTAGCTTGGAAATTATGCAAGAACTGATTTACTAATTAATCAAAAGAGAGAATAGAATGGTCAGGAAGTGAACAAAACCAATCCACCACCATATCCTTATTTGGGGGAACAATTTCACTAATAAAGAATCTTGAAATAGAAATTCACTACAAAGAGTAGTGAAAGTAAAGCTATGAATTTGTGGATCACCTTTGTATGTGTACTTCTCAAATCTAGGGGCCTCAAAGCCTTGTGGAAATGGTGTAGCTAAGATAGAAAGAGAGGAGACTACATCGATAGTAAGTAGGCATGATGGGGTTGTGCTAATGAAGTGGAAAGAGAAGCAATTTGTTGTAATCTACCAGAATTTTGCAATAGTTGGTTTATCAAAGGGTTTGTAGTATGTGTGAGTGGAGAAAGTGAAGTAGAAGTAAGGGGTTGTGAAAGTTGGTAGGAAACTCAAGGGGCACTAGGAGGAAAATTGAACTATAAAGGACACATGGGTAGAAAATTATATATTGCTTAATCAGATTCATTTCACTAGAAAAAAAAAGGAAAATACTTCACTACCATAATGAGCATAACTAGTAGTCATGTGTAGATAAGTAAAAGTCTGAATACTTGTGGTAGGTAAAGGCAAGGGGAGTTGATTGCCAAGGGTTTGAGATTGAGAGTCACAAGCACTTGGCATATAGCTCACCAATGGTGAGGCTTTGCTATGCACTATGTGAGCAATGCCCTGAAGAAATTTAATGCCACGAGGATGATTATTTAACATAACACATAGAGCATAGACTAGGGGAACAACAAAACAAGATATGTCCTCATGAGTCAAAAACATTTGGAAATCAACCAACTCTTGATCTAAAGAATTAATTTTTCTTGCAAGACATATTAAAGTGTTGCCTTCATGATCGAAAGTTGGCTCCACATCATGAAATGTAGTTATCTATATAGAGCAAGAAGAAGAAGGAGATGAAAGAGACACATTAACATGTTTAGAAGAAAATGATTGAAATTAGGAGCTAAGCGAATAGGTGTGGTAGGATTAGCATAAAATGGCATAGAGGTCAAATTCCTTAAATGTCTAACACTATTATGTACCATGTACTCAGAATTTGAAGATTGGGTCATAAAGCTCATTAACTATGCTTAGGATCTATAACACCCAGTGTTAAGAGATGAAAAGAAAAGTTTAAGTGTAGAATGGTGGGTTCAAAAAAACGTAGGGTGAACCACAACAGTGAAGAGAAGGTTTTAAAATGATTAGAAAACATTAGGTTTACCAAAATGTAGCATGGAAAAACTACTACTTAATCAAATACCTTCGATCAAGGGAGTTAATCACAAATACTACACTGGGCTCTACTATTTGAGGTGTCAAAAATCTACTCTAGACCATGAAAGAACCACTATGAGTCCCAATTAAAAAAATACATCCTAAATAGGTGATTGGAAATGAATGGTAAATGATCAGAATGTGGAAATAAAGATATTGTTGTTAGTATGCATAGGACAACTGAGAGGGGGGTGAATCAGTCGTACATTAAAACATTAAACCCTCAGTGCTATTCCAATCATCAATCTCTTATTATGCATTAGCAAAAAAACATATCAAGCATCAATACAAACATATTCAAACACATAAGAACACCATATTTACGTAGAAAACTCAAGAAGGGGAAAACCACGATGAGGATTATCTCACATATATATGAATAGCAACACTGAAAAACAAATAGGATCATTACCTAGAAGAAAGGCTCACTTCCTAGAAGAGAGAAGAATAGAAGAGAACTATTACAGAGAGATTCACTAAATCAAAGCAACAGGAAAAATCCACCATTACAACTTCTTTCCATCCACAACCTTTGGTTCACTACCTCTAGTAACTTCAAGCACACTGAAATGTAGACAACTTCTACTCACTGCATCCAAAATTCATAAACATTTAAGCTCACACTAAATTCACTACCCTTGAATCACATTCACATCATAGATTCTATGCTTTCATTCACTCAAACTTCACCTTGTAATTATACCATGCATGACCTAAAATAATCTCAATTAGGTTGGCCTTAATGAAACATGTGCACCTCAAGCATGCAACACCAAATAGGTTGGCACAAAAACACTTCCATGGTGGAAAGAAGTGAAGGTAGACCACATAAAGGGTTAACTAGGACTCAAATCTATATCACCATGCTACTCATCACATCTGCAATCCACGAGGTACCTCCGTAAATGGTGCTAGCAAACCAAGTCAACCAAACTTGAACAAACACTGCAGGCAACCATATACATGCCTCTCCAAGTCCAAAAACATCATGTGGACCACAAATAAGTATTCCATAGCATCCACACATCTTTCCAGAGTAATCCAACATCATCATAATCTTTTGTAACACTTCCACAACCACCTAAAACAAAGAATGTCTTCATTCTACACATCAGGATGCACTACTATTGAACTCCAACATAAGAACTGAATTTGCATAGTAATACAACACTGGAGACTTCAAGGCTAAGTAGATATGGACATGATAAGCACATTCCTAGATCCACAGGATAAGAAATATCAATGCAGAGAAATGCAAATCAATCTCATTTTTCCCAGAAAACCTTCTTCATTAGAAAATACTCTGTCAAACACATCTTCCACTACCACACAATCTAGAACCTACAACTCTGGATATAAAACCTCTAAACACCTCTGATTAACACTTCCAAATTGTATAAGCATATCTTCAACCATAAATAAATATAGAGCATAACACTAAGCACACCTCTGTCACACTGCACACCTTTTTATTCAAATTTTCTCAAAAGCACTTGGAAACCAAGTCAACCACTTGCTAGAGGTTGACATCAATGACAACCCTAGAAATTTTCTAACAATCTCCCCCTTTGTCTATGATGGCAACACCAACTTTATGAAAAACCATCAAGACCTAAAGCAATCAATCAACAGCTTAGTAGTACTCCCCCTGATTGGAGCAACTCTTATTTTCCACACACTTTCCCACACAATCTTTCCTGCACAATGGTTTTTCAGCCACTTTAACTCTCTCCCCCTTTGACATCAATGGCAAAGGGCAACACTTGCAACACCAAAAATTACTAGCTCTCACACCACTATTTTCACTTTTCTAAACTCTCCCCCTTAGGAACATAAGATTTGCTCTATTTGATTGCACCAACTAGCATAACCACTACCTACTCTCTCTAAGAGGTAGCCTACAACATTAGTCCAGGAAAAAGAAAGTATCTTGGAATGCTTCCTAGACAAATGCACACACTTATGCATCTAATTAAATGAAAGAGGGGCAATAACTCCTAACTTATGCCAGAGATACTTAAAAGTATCCTTAGGAAGAGCCTTTTTAAAGATGTCTGGAACTTGATCCTTGGTAGGCACATACTCCAATTTCACCTCATCCTCTGCAACCTTCTCTCTTAGGAAGTGATATTGGATTAAAATGTGCTTTGTTCTTAAATGCATTACTGGATTCTTTGAAATGTTGATAGCACTTGTATTGTCACATAAGATCAGAATAGGTCCATCATATGATACTTTGATATCCCTCAATGTCTTCTTCATCCACAATGCATGTGTGTAGTAGGATGTTGTTACAATGTACTCTACCTCTGCAGTAGATACTGACACTGAATCTTGCTTCTTACTCAACCATGAAACTAGTTTACTTTAAAGAAAGAAAGCACCACCACTTGTACTTCTTTTATCATCAGTACATCGTATCCAATATGCATATGTATATGCACTCAAAGAGAAATTAGTATCCTTGGGATACCATAACCCAAAATCTAGAGTGCCTCTCAAATATCTAAATATCCTTTTTATTGTTGTAACATGTGACTCTCTGGGATCCGCTTGGAATCGAGCCACAAGGCAAACTGCATGAATGATATTTGATCTAGTAGTAGTTAGGTATAATAGTCCACCAATCATTGATCTATACTTGCTCTGATCAACCTTAGGAGATTCATCATTTTTGCTTAACTTACAACCAATATTCATGGGAGTACACACCAGTTTAGAGTCTTCAATTCCAAACTTCTTCAACATTTCCTTAACATATTTTCACTATGAAATGAAAATACCTTTTTTTAATTGACTGATTTGTAATCAAAGAAAGAAGTTCATTTCCCCACACATTGACATTTCAAATTCTTTCTGCATCTCTTTTACAAATATTTTGCACATACCTTCATTTCCTCCAAAGATTATATCATCAACATATATCTCCACAATCAGGATTTGATCTTCTTCAAGTTTGAAGTACAAATTGTTATCTATAGTGCCCATTTTGAATCCTTGTTGTAGGAGGTACTTATCCAACCTTGCATACCAAGTTGTATGAGCCTATTTGAGTCCATACAATGCCTTCTTAAATTTACAGACCATATTTGGATCATCTAATAACTGAAAGCTTTTCATTTGTTCAATGTATACCTTTTCTTCCAACTCTCCATTCAGGAATGCAGATTTCATATCCATCTAATAAAATTTGAAGTCCTTATGAGCTGCAAAGGCCAAGAATATTTTGATGGCCTCCATTCTTGCCACTGGAGCAAATGTTTCCTCATAATCTATTCCTTCTACTTGTGAGTAGCCTTTACACACAATCCTAGCCTTATTTCTAAGTAATTCTCCATTCTCATCCAATTTGTTCTAGAATACCCATTTAGTTCCTCTTACATTTTTGTCTACTAGTCTTGGGACAATATCACAAGTTTGAGTTTTTTGAATCTACATCAATTCTTCTTCCATAGCTTTGATCCAATGTTCATCTTTGCATGCCTTTGTCACTGTTTTTGGTTTTATTTTAGATAATAAGAACAAATTTACTTTTTCATTTTCCATAGCAATTATTCATCTTCCTAATACACTTTTGTTCTTATCTCCAATGATCTGATCTTTAGAATGATTCTTCTACACATACTTGGGAGTCTTAGGGATCCTTTCCGAAGCATCTTCATCAACTTGAATCTCCTTTTCCTTTTCTTCTACTCATTCTTCTGCTCTGTAAGGGATCTCATCAGATTCATATCCTTCTATCAGTACTAATCTTGGATATGGTTCTTCATCCACTTTGACATTTGCACTTTAAACTAACTTCTTTAGCCTCTTGTTGTAACACTTGTAAGCCTTTCTCTTTGTAGAGTATCTAAGGAAGATTCCTTCGTCTGATCTTGTATCAAACTTTCCCAAGTTTTCTTCATCTCTCCTAATGTAGCACTTGCTTCCAAACACTCTAAAATAATTTACAATAGGAGTTCATCCATACCATTGTTCATATGGATTCTTTGAGTTGTTGACCCTTTCCTGCACTCTATTTTGTATGTAGACTACAGTGTGAATGGCTTCACTCCAATAGATATCTAGTATATTTTCTTCTTTCAACATTGTCCTTGGTACTTGAACTATCCTATTCTTCCTTTCCACAACTCCATTCTACTGATGAGTCCTAGGAGATGGCAAATGCCTTTTTATTCCATGATCTTCACAAAAATGGTTAAACTCATTGGAGGTAAACTCACCACCTCCGTTAGACCTCAAGCACTTGATTTTCAAGTCAATTTAATTTTCAATGATAACTTTAAATGATTTGAACTTATCTAGAGCTTCTGATTTTTCTTTGAGAAAGGTTACCCAAGTCATTCTAGAGTAATCATCAATCAACAACATGAAATACATGTCACCTTGAAAGCTTCCTATTCTTGTGTGTCCACATAGATTTGTATGCACTAACTCCACAAGTCTAGTGGTAGAATACTATTTGATCTTGAAATTCTTCCTTGTTTTCTTCCCAGTCTGGTATTCCTTGTAGGTTACTGTTGTGTGGTTACACAACACACCCCATTTTGACTTGGCAAAACAGGGACCCATTTTTTGGGTCTGGCTTGTGCGTCTGCTTTTGGGCGGTTTGGTAAAAGTAAGCTGAGTGCATCATCATGTTAAACTAGAATGAGGGAACTCACCATGAGGTTAGTTTTTCAAAGTTCGTATTTCATCTTTGTGACCTCATATATGGAAAGAGCATTAAAATTCAGGTAGGTTTGCCTTTTACATCATCTTGATATTCATCAGGATGCAAGAGTTATGAACAGTCAAAGTGTCGGTCAAACCTGATATTCACAAGAGGAAGGTCATTTTTTTTATATATCCTCGGTCATATTGTTGAAGTTCATCATCATATTTGAAACATTCCCCCCGATATGTCATGCGGTTCAAATATCTGGACGTCAACTTTAAATGGTAGCAAAGCCTTCCGATCAAACAGTTTTATCTATCGCGAGCGTCATACTTCGCATATAACCCGATGTGTCTTTATATCCTCCTGACGCAAATATCACCCTTAGCAAAGATCCTGATGACATCATCTGAATACGATAAATGAAGGAACATACATAATG
The DNA here is from genome assembly GCA_027924645.1 of Cunninghamia lanceolata. Classification (NCBI taxonomy): domain Eukaryota; kingdom Viridiplantae; phylum Streptophyta; class Pinopsida; order Cupressales; family Cupressaceae; genus Cunninghamia; species Cunninghamia lanceolata. The sequence goes on from BSBN01000697.1 coordinate 3,913,329, forward strand.
ATGACATCATCATCACATTTACATTACCACAGGATATTTTCTAAAACATGATCATGTTCGCCAAATATGATGATGACGTCATGATGCACTCCCGATAAGAAGAGCGAATATTAGGATGACGTCATCCTGATATTCCAAAAAGAGAGACATATAAGTTTGTCTCGTCATCATCATATTTTAAAAAAAAACATCACCCGATTCACCGAAATATCCTCCTGATGTACTAAGCATAAACAAAGGTGCTTTTGTCACCCGAATCTTGTCACGATAACAATGTCAATGCGAGGGAGGAGGATGATATTGAAACTCAACCCGATATTTGCGAATATCATCCTGTCCTCATGATATCCTAACATAGGGATATTCCCCGCTCCCGTTGCTGCCATTATCATTTAATGCGCGTAGACATGGTAGGTAGTTCCCGCCGACCCCGGAACCTAATGAAACACCTGGCGAGATCCTGCATTTTCGCATGAATAATCAAGGAACATGTTCCAATCTGTCAGAGTTGCCCTAAATGTACCCTAAATGTGAGGTTAAAAGGTAATTCAACTGCCATTTTCACATTTACCTTGTGATAAACTTGTTTTACAGAGCACTAGCTTCCATATCTGCATACCAGCTACCTTTGCGCGATTTGAGCTCATGGACAGAAGGAAAGAGGTGATCATCAGCTGAATTAAGAACGTCTCAGCACTCTACTGGTATAAAAGGAAATCTACATAACCAGGTAAGTGAATAAAACCCTCATCATATTGTTTCTGTTATGGTACGATGATGTAAGTTCTGGTTTATGCATCTGCATTAAGTAGTGTTGGAATTGATACAGTAGGCATAATGATTTATAAAGTCAATTGCAATATACATGCATATATATATACCTGTTGTGAGATAGGGTTGTCGTTAATTGCAGGCACTCATGGCTAAGAAGCGGTTGGTCAAGTGTCAAGAAGAATTCAACAAACCCATGTTCTCTGCTCAGAGGGGGGTCCTGTTTAAATATGGAGCAATTACAGACACCCATCAGGGAAGCACTAATTTGGAGGCCTGGTCAGCCAAGCTAAATAATGGACATGACAAGAGTCCTGTGTTGGACGCAGTGTTCATGTCAGGATTGTGGAATGCTGCTAGTTTTCCATACTCCATGGAATCTCTGGAACTCGTCATTGAGTGTGCCCAGAATTATAACCCTCAAACAAGGCAAGTAGTGAAGCATGGGAGGATATATGTAGACCTCTCCATCAAAGGTCTCTCCCAGACATTTGGATTGCCACTGGGCAGTAAGGTCAAAAGTGTAGACTTGAAGAAGTCTGAACGGGAATATGAGGCCAACAAGAAATCGGCCAGGAAGAACATGTATCTGTGGCGGGCTAAGAACAGCACATATAATGCAGCCGCCAAGCTTCCTGTGCACCTGTTTAAGTATGATTTCAGTGAGGAGTATCAGTACATGATTGCACTCCTGAATAGAGTAACTGGCCAACCTGATACTGGCAGTTTCAGGGATTGGATGTACGGAATAATAATGATGTGTCTATATTCAGACACCAAGCCACTATGGGGCCAAATTATAAGTGATGCTCTGCATGAGCAACTGATGAACCTGGGAAGTTCAAATTGTGCATTTTACATGTCATCATATATTGTTTATTCTTGTGCCTACAGAGGCACTTTTGATGCCTTGGTTACAGATGGAAAGCTCACAGGCACAAATGCTGCATATATCTGGGATCATCATCCCCAGCTGCAGAGAACCAACTACCTAAAAGATTACAAACTGGTCAATGATGCATTCTCTATGCATCTAGTAAGGATCATGGAAGAAGACAGAACAAAGAGATTGAGCACGGAGGCTCAAGAGGCAGTCTACAGGCATGGGGCCTGGTACATACAGTTTGCAAGCTTTTCTTATATAAGGGTTGAGGGTTTCAAGGGATATCCCCTGATGCTGCCAAGGTATCCTACCGATGCCATAGTACTAATGGAATTCATCAGGCAGGGCTCCACCATGATACAAATGCCAAGGTATCCTACCAATTTTGTTCCTAGTCAACATCAGCAACTATATGTGCCCTGACTTTGATAATATCAAGAAGGTGATGGTCACCCTGAATAAGATGAACCTGTAGCCTTTTCCAATAATAAGACCATATGATCCTTACGGCAGGATACAGAAGATACTAGGAAAGCCTATTCACCAAAGGCACCTAGAGGATTTTTGGGCTGACTATGAAGATGACGTAGAAGCCAGAAGAAGGAGGTATCAGAGGTTAACTTTGAACCAAGTTAGAACTTTTGATTGCATCTCCCTCCCCCAACAATTAAAGAAGGATGATGGCAGGACAATGGCAGACGAGTATGAACAGAAAAAGATATATAATGACACCATCTCTGCACCTGACCTCACAATGCAGGAGGACATATCCTTGGACCCATTCATTGCCAGGACCCTACACCTAACCCAAGCTTGGGTTGATGCACAGATAGAGGCATTGAAGAAGAAGGGTGTTGCCATTACGGTGGACAACAAGAAGAAAGGGCAGGATATCCCTGCGGATGAATATGATGACTTCCTGTTGGAGAAGAGGAAGAACAAGGGAGATAGAGTCCCTCCACCACAACAGCAGAGCAAAAGACCCCCAAGGGGTAAGAAGGTGGAACAGGGACCAAAAGGGATTATAATTGAAAGGGCAGTATTTGCAGCTGAGGAGGCGGCAGGGTCAGGATCAGAATTAGCATCCCCTCCAGAGAAAGAAAGGCCCAAGAAAAGTAAGACAGCAGAGGCTGGAATCACTGAGACCCAAGAAGTGGGTCAATCTTCTAAACAACCAGGAGGAGAGGATACCCTCATAGAAGAAGAGCCTGAAGAAGAAGAGGCTCCATTGGTAATAAAAAGGAAGAGAAGAGCTCCACAGGTGCTGGTGTCTACCCCACCTAAGAAACAAAGAACCTCCATGAGAGGTGGAATAAGCCAACCCCCTACTTCATTACAAGGGGAAGGTAGTGAAGTGCACAAGGAACTTCAACATAATGTTCCACTTCCTACCATTGTCAAGTTCAAAACTGAACTTGCTGAGGAGCAGCTGAAAGAAACTCCCCAGACACAAGCAGAAGGGCATGTCTCGCTCGACGAGACAATAAATTTGTCTGATGATGAGGTGGTGCAGGATGTGGCTGCACAGAAGATGGAAACACTTGCTGCTGATGTAAGTATGACTCCTCACAAGCCTCCACTAGTTCAAACTGTGCTTGAGGAGATGAAACAAGTAGAAGAAGAGCAAGAAAAGAGCCCAGAGCAAGTAGCTCAGGAAATAGGGCTAGATACATTGATCACAGAGGTGACCAGTCCTGTAGTGGAGGACCTGACAGAGAAACAGGATGCAAGTCCTGAACAGCTAGCAGGATCACCTAATAAAGGTCACCTAACAGAAGAGATAGAGATGGCAGAATCAGAGGGCCATGCTCTTGAAACTGGCAAACAAAGCCCACATGACACAATAGAGGAACCTTCTATAGTAGAGGTTTAGGAAGCGAAGGCTGATGAGAAGGAAACACTAGAGGATTTAGCTGCCAAAGTACAAGAAGTGGATGCTGCAGGCTCGGAAGAAGTAGTAGCTGCAGAGCAATCGCCAACACATCAGGCAGAGTCCCCAATATCTGGCGCAGTGGATAAACCACAAGAAGAAGAAGAAGTGGGAATAGATGAAATGATGATAGAAGAAGGTCATGATCATCATGATCAGCATATAGAGGCACCTCAAGGTTCTCCACAGCATATAGATGCACCTCAAGAGTCCCCATAGCATGAAGATGCTCCTCCAGAGAAGGAGATCCCTCAACAGGAGGGGTGCCACAAGATCAACAACAAAGAGAGCATCAAGAAGAAGAAATGAGGAAGTCACCATCTCCACAACACTTGTTGACCGAAATGGGAGATATAGGTGAACATCAGGATGATGCTGAAAAACATGATCAGGTGCCTTCGTGGTTAGCAAAAGAAGTAAATGCTGAAGAGGAGCTTGAAATTCAGGAATTCGACGTCTCCACCCTGTTCTCTGTGGATATAATGAAGCCAAAGAGGAAGGCCAGAATGACTTCGGCCATCAAGAGAGATCCGACAATAGGGAGAAGGACCGCACAAATTGCCATACCTGCAGTGGAGAAGGAAAAAGGTAAAATCACTGTCGATGAATTTCAAATCAGTACAGTAGATTTGGGCTTTGCCAATGAGGACCAAGAAGGTCAGGAGGGCAAAGATATCATTGACTCTCTAATTCAGAAGGTGAAAAGAGAGAAGGAGAAAAATAAGCAACATAAAGAGCACATTGCTCAGTTGCATGCCTATATCAAAGGGCTGACCAATCCTAATGATACCACAACTGAACATGCAGTCCCATTGACTGCCATTTCTCAGGAGGAGGTAAATAAATTAGACCTCATGAAGCATGAGGTGTCCGTAATAAGGAGATGGATGTCATCCACATTGGATGATGCTGTAGAAATAATGAAGGCCTCTTTGAAGAGGTGGAGCACCCTAAGTGACTCCAAGGCCAAAGTGGATAAATTGCAGATGCAGACTGGGAAGAGGTCTTACAAGCTGGAGAGAGTCCTGAGCCTGTTAGGAGAAATAAGGAATATAAATCCTCAACTACTTATCACTAAGCAGGTGTTAAATAATAATACCGCATTATTAGTAGATATCTGGTATAAAGATACTCAGTTTGAGTGTGGAGTCCTCAAAAGGTGTAATAATAAGCTGAGGGATATCAGCATGAGGCTACGAGATTTAATGGCTGAAGAAGCCTTGATGCTGGAAGCATTGGAGGGCAAGGTGGAAGGAAAAATAGAAAATCAAGATGAAGAGTCCACCATTAAAGCTGTACATAGCAATTTCCAATTAGAGGCAGATGGTCCACCTATTCCCTTGACAGAGGAATTGATAGATAAAATAATGAGGATCAAGGTCCAGATGGAGAAATACAAAGAGACACTGCAGGACAGGAAAAATAATCTCGACAACAGCAGGGACAAATATGAAGCACATAAGCATGCCATTGTCAAAGCAAAGACTCAAGATGGCGGAGGGATAGATCAGGTTGTGCGTTCATACGAGCAGGTCCGCAGTAGTATGCAGCCCCATATGCAACCTTGTCATCATCAGGATAGTGAAAGTTTGGAAAGTGATGCACATGATGATGACCCGCATGAATCAGCTGAAGAGCATGATGAAGATACATCATGAGGGGGGATAATAGCATGAGTAGTATAGATAGTTGCCAGCTGGCAACTTGTGCCATTTTGTAAAGATTGACAAAGTCAAGTGAATCATGACCATAGATTTGTATTGATTAATCCAGATCGTAGATCTTTTGTAAGGGATTCCTCACCTTATTCTATAAAAGGTGGTGGAATGCCCTGTTGAAACATTCGAAACTTAATTGAAATCTGTTTGCTGAAGTATTTAGGGCTTATTTCAAAGTTATTGCATATGTACATGTCTTTTGCATACTTAATGAAAGAGAAGAGTATTTCGATTACAAATCTTCGTAAATCTTGAGTAATCTGTGTTTGAATTCTAGATATGTGCTTTGATTTGCCGCGTCCCTTGGAGTGCTCATCATGTTGCATGTATTGTTTTCATTCATCATCCTCTGAAGTTTGCATCAACTGTATCTAGCTGTGGAATATCCTGGTGAACATATGGTTTGATTTCTTCTCGTCATGATAGTATCGAGTATGTATGTGGATCAATAGCTGAAGGTTCAACTTTAAATTGTAGTATTCCTTTAATTTCTTTCAATTTCAGAGCATTTCATTATCACAATTGCAAATAACTGATAATCCTAAGCAAATAACACAAATATGCAGACATCTCGTAGGTAATCGCAAATATTTAGCATATTTGAATGCAAAGCATGCACAATTGAAAAATATCATGCAAAGATTGAGGTATTTCTACATCTTTTCATCTAATAACTACATAATATGACTTCTCTGTAAAGAATTTCTATAGGAATGTCATGATGATGGCACAATTTCACGTAAGGCCCCAAAATGGAAACAGCAACGCACATTAACCTCTGAGTAGCTTCAGACGATTAAGACCTAATCACCGGAGACTTGGGATCCCAAATTCTTTGAATTCACAGTATCTTTCAAGATGAATAAAGGTTAATGCGTACTTTTATTCTATGCTTGTTTATGACTAACATCATGACCAACAGTTACATTGATAGGCTTTGTAATTCTTGGCAGATCCATCATAGCTTGAGAAGAGTTGATCCTCACTAGACTGTAAAACATTGACCTAATTATTCCCTAATAAATTCCTAAGTCCTCTCTTACCATGAAATTTAATTAATTAGTTAAATTTATTTTAATCCTTAAGTTACCCTTAATCCTAAGATTAATTAATTTTAATTAATTTTAATTAATCTTTCACTTTTACCATATTTCGTGAATAATAAATTAAAATTAATTTATTATTTACTAAACCTAAAATCTTCTCATAAATAATAAATTAAGATTAATAAACTTAATTTATTATTTACAGTTCACATAACCAAAAACCTATAAAATACCTACCATACCGTTCAATTAACCGTTTAACTATCCTCAAACTACCTGAACCACTTCTACCCAACTTTATAAAAACCAATTTCATTTTCAATTATCCTCCCTAGCATCATCACATGGGAGTTATGCACAAATTAATTAGCAACCACATTTAACACCTTCGGTAACATCTTGTTTGGTTTCTGCATTTAATTTTTCATCTCTCTATAGTTAACTTTAATCTTGTCTTGTGATGGGGCATTAATAATGAGTTTAGGGTTTTGAAATATTTGAAATCTATTTGCAATTCATATTTTATGCTACATCAAATTGGTGAACCCGATGTAAACATGCCCTTTCCTAATCTATTGTTGTGCAAGTGTTTTGATGATTTTTTGTAGGTTTACTATTGGCTTAAATTTGAATCCTCTATTGACTCCAGAACACTATGGAGAAGAAGAAAATATATAACACTCTATATTTCCCAAAAGTTGAAATTTTTTGAATTTTTTTTAGTTTTTAGGCCTCTTTCTGCATAGCTTTGATAATGTTTTTGTTCAATGGGCTAAAACATTTATTCACTTGTTAAATGTTTGATCATTTGACTATTGGCATCACTCATTGGTTGTGTTTTTCTTCTTTTCATGTGGACTTGCAGGATTGAGGCTGCATCAAATTGTAAAATTTAATTGCAATACATTTAATCTATGAATGCCACATTTGAAAATCTTGTCTGCAGAACTATTATGTGCATCTGCAATGATGTCATTCGAGTAATGGCTATCATTGTTAGTTCTGGTGGTTTTATAATGTTAATTCAAAATGGGTACGTTGGTTAGGTTTTGTGGTTAGTTTTAACACCAAATTGTTACTGTTAAGCCTTGTGTTTGAATTGAAACTCATCGCCAATCCCTAGATTTTAAATCAACTACCTACTGGTTATCATAACCATCATTGAAGCTGTTGAATGTTTTCACATTTTATTTTAGTGATCATTGTTAACTACAAAGCTTTTGATATATGTGACCATTATAGTGCTCTGGTGTTTCACGTCATAAAACAAATTCAAGATGGATGATTTTATAAACTTGTCAATCCTTTCTGTTTAGAGTAGAATTGGGATTGTTTAATGTTTATGTTGTTAGATGTTTGAATCCTCCTTTCACCCTTAACATTAAAGGACCTAGGGTCAAGTGGCAATGCACTATGATACCCTAGGTCACTGTGAGATGTAGGGAAGCTTGGATTAGGGTGTTTAATTATCAATTTTCCTTCTCCTATACTTAATTAACCATTAAAACCCTAATTTTGCAAATACGACTATAAACGAAAGAATAATAGAAAAAGATATTACAGAGGGAAGTAAAATATCAAATCATAGAGTACCTATTTTCAGAGCTCCCAGGTAGAAAATTTGAGGACATAGGAGCGGGCACCCAAGTCCAAGGCCCTAGTTTTTGTCAAGATCTAGAAACTTAGTCTGCAACTCTTTCCTATTCTTCCAGAGATTTTCCCATCACAGAAGTTGGAGGACTAATGAGAGGGCACCCAAGTCCAGGGTACTATTTTTCTTTCTATTCTACAATTCAGACACTTCAAGATGCCTTTCTGTAACTTCACTTTGTCCAGCTCTGCAACTTGTAACCTGCAACAATGAAAACTTTGGGAGGGGGTTGTGGCATTTAGAGGCTTGCCTTAGTCAAACCCCAAAGGACACTTAAGTCTCCGAACACCATTTTTAGATAGAGAGTGTGTGCCCTTGTGAGGTAGAGGTAAAACCCAAAGGAAATGATGATGAAAACACAATATAATGTCACCTTGTAGTGAAGATATCATAGGAGGAAGATGCTCTTCATTCCATGATGAAATGGATGCTCAAATCTATAAACATAAACACATAGACCACACAAATCTACTCTTGCAACATAATGAAATCTTTGAATCACTTTGAGAACACAATAGCTTGCTAGTAATCATCTAATTTACAAATGAATGTCTAAACATACTTTTATATGCAACTACAAACACCCTCACCAAGATTTCATAAATTCAAACTTACCGTGTCGGCAAAGAACCCAAATAACAGTCACAAACTGACACTTAAAATTTGGGACTACCCAAAAATAGGGCAGGACTAGGGCACGAGTGCCCAAGTCCTCCCCCCTATTTTGGGAAGGGTCAAGCTCAAGGGGCCTCCTAGGTCCCATTTGTCATGTTACCTAGGGCTTATTCCATCGGGATGCCAAATTATGAAGATGTCTTAAATGCATGCAAAAGACCTGGGAGCTAAACCTTATGAGGGAAAAGCCCCCAAGGGGACATTTTCTGACATTAGATTTAGCCCCCACTTTAATGTATGTATAAATGCAAGGCCAATACATGCATTAAAGTATGGTCAACAAACACAGCAAACATGCCAAGCACGGAGAAGACACGCCAATCAAATAGAAGACAGTAATAGGCATGCAAAACATAGAGAAGATAGTTACAGTCACACAGAACATGGAGAAGACAATAAATGCATAAAATACACATTAATGCATGGAAGACAGGTATGATTCTTTTCTTTTCTTTTTCTCATAAATATGAAATACAGATGCAAGTATTGGAAAGTAAACAAACCTCCCATAATACATGATGCACTCATCGCGTAGGTCTTTGTATATATGGGGCAACACACATGCAAGACACTCAAAACCTCCAAAAATGCAAGAAGCACTCATCGCACTGGTCTTTCAACTACATATGGGGCAACAAACACGCCAAACAAAGCAAGCATGCGAAACACACACTGGAAGAAATAGAGAAAACACGATAGACAAGCGATGGAGTGTACCTATTTCTACATCCAACACCATCTCAGGCACATTATAGGCACACACCGATGAGTGGGCTTCGCCACAACAATTGCTGAAAATATGCTTAAGGGTTGAGTTAGTCACAGAACCACTCCCCGCCTCTGCAGAGGACTTTTGAAAATGACAGGATGATGCAATCTGCTCTGAGAAATACACCATTCCCACCTCCACAGAGGGCTTAAGATAAAAAGGATATATGTGATATCCTGCCTCTGTAGAGGGCTTACATGATTGATTGGTTGATTGCAAACAAACTTAGGATGCAGGAAGCACTCATCGCATTGGTCTTTAAATTGCATCTGAGGACAAGCACATTGCTAACATCTATAATAGACAACTTACCTTATATATGACCCCACCTTAAGGTGGTTGATATCAGGTACCGATATCAAGCACGCTAAGGTAGGAAGAAAACACACAAGGGAACATAGACTTTCACAAAGCCCATGCCCCTAGAGGTGACATGTACTTTACGATCGACAAATGTTCCCACAAACACATCCCTGCAAGAAACATGTTAGTGTCTACAAAATCATGATAAACAACAACAATGCATATGATTAACTACACAAAGAGCCAAGGTTATGCCATGAATTTGGAGTTTGAGGATAACCATGGGGCTATATCATGAAGCTCTCTGAATCGAGTACCACCAAGGCTAGATTCAAAGACAAACAAAGGTGCATAGAGTAGCAGTATTGTTAAGGTTTGTAAATGTGATAGAAACATCATCAAATTCACTACGATGAAAGCACGATTACTTCCACTAGCCAAGCATTGAATAAGATATACAACCCCATCAATAAGTCCATTTTTTGATTGCTCTCAAAAGGGACACTAGGTCTACATCAGTATAAATGTTTTTCATCATCTGCCCGCTAGATGGAAACACTAGTGGAAGGGAAACAATAAATTAGAGAGGAGAAACAAGTGTCTTAGGGACAATCACATAGGAGGGTTCCCCCAATTCACCAACTGCAACACTATGTCTGTAAGACACAACACACAATGATGAAATCAGAGAGGGGCAATTTAGAAGAATGATGATACAAATAGAAGAAGGTCACAATAGAGGTAGTCTCCTAGTATCCTAGACCTTATGGGAGAATCCAAGGTCATCCCAAGAGGCCTAAACAATACATAACACATCATGAGGGAAGCACATCATGAGAGAGATAAAAGGGTTAGAGATACTTACCTGTAGGGCCCTGCCAGGCTAGAGGTTGTCTATAAGAAAATCATCGTCATCATCTTCCCACTCCCTAATGTTGGAGGAAAGTGGGACATAAGGTATCATATCTAAATTCATGTCTTGCTCATCATGTTGTTTGTTAGGATCATTTTTGTTCTTTTGAATGTTGGGATCAATGTTTTCTTGTTGAGTGGCAAGGTTTATAGCATAATCTTGTCTTCTTTTTCTTCTTTCTCTTGCTTTTCTATTTCATTTTCTTTTACCACTTATCTCTTGTAAGATAGAGCTATCCTCTTTCATTTGTTGCGGTGGAACATTTTGTTGTCGACAATGACCTCTCGATCCTTGTAAGGACTTCGGGGAGGAACCTCAACATAGGGACCTTGTCCTTTTGGTCTAATATTCTCTTCACATGTGAGCTATTTATCTTTTGTCATTTTTTGTGTAGAAGGACTAGGTATTTCAATTTTATCCCAAAAATAATTCAATATGTAATGCTTTTTCTCAACCAAAGGTTTATATTTGTTGCGAGGGATGGTAATCATGCATCCATCGAAAGGGAAGTTTAGACAATGGTGTATTGTTGAAGGGATAGCTTTCATTTATTTTAGCCAAGGATGTCCCAATTTAATACAAAAGAGGTTAGAAATAGGGACAACATAAAACCATTGTTTGATATGTTTCCCAGATAGTGTTACCAATAATGATATCTTACCCAAAGGCTTGATAAAGGTTCCCTTATGTGTCTTAATCATCATGCTAGAGAGGTCATAAGATCCTTGCATTAATTGATGTGAAAAGAGGAACTCTTTAGTGCAAAAATTATTCATGCAATTGGGATCGATAAGAGTTCCATCCACATGATTTCCCATTATTTTCACAGTGATGTAAAGAGGTCCTTCCTTGTCTCCAGTTGTTCTATCATGAGGTGTAAACACAATTTTAGGTTCAGGTGCTTTTCTTTTCATGTAAGGTCTAGGAGGGAACCTATTATTGTTGTTGTGATTAGAGGCCATGTTTTTATACTCAAATCAGATTTTAAATTTTTTCCAAAAGTATATCAAAGGCAAGTGCAAAGAGATATGCCCCAAAATACCCTCAAATGTTTGATTTTTATACTTTTTCCAATGCAAATAAGTGAAACAAAGGGTGTTGTAAGGATTTTGATCAGTGGAATAAAGTTATATGTCTAATATCAGTCCAACACAGCAATAAGATCATTCTCAACACACTCTTGATGCAAATCCAAGATAATGCCAAATCAAACTACAGTGAAAATATGTTGAAATAAGCACTTTTTCACCAAAACTCAATGTAAAAGAGCATAACAAAGGGTGTTGTGAGGAAAGTGATGATAGAAATAAAATTATATCAGTAATAACAGTCACTTAATGTCAAAATACGCAACACAACATGCTTTTAGTGCCACTTAAGGTCAAACCCTAGTGAAAATATAGCAAAAATAGGCTATTTTTCACAGTTTTTCAATTCCAAGACCTAGAAAAAGGGGTGTTGTAATGAATATAAGAAGGTACAACAAGTAAAACCAATGATATCAGTCACCTCAATCCATAAAATTGATCACAACACGCTTGGAGTGCAAACTAGGTCAAACCCTAAGGCAAAAATAGTCAAAATGTGTAGTTTTTCACCAAATTTTTAATACAAGAGCCCATTAAAAGGGTGTTGTGAAGAGTTTTAGGAGGGGAAGAAAATTATTACCCTGATAATAGCCAATTAATGAAAAAAAAACCTTCACAACAAGCCTATGGTGCAAGTTTAGATAGTTGATAAGACCAAATTTAGTGAAAATCAGTGTTTTTGAAGCCCTAGGTTTGAGTTCTTGGGACAAAATGCTATATGAATGTTTTTAAGTCTGATTTATTGTGAAGATGAATTAATCTTAGGTCTAAAAATGAATTTCAATCTTTAATATGCAATATGCAAATCCAAATCTAATGAAAATGCATGAAAATTGCTACTTTTTTGTTAAAATTTTCTATGCAAAAATGTAATTATTTAAATCTAAATGCAAATTTACATTAAAATGCACGACTAAAGCCTAATTCTAATTTGAATGAGCCTATAAAATTAGTAGAAAATATGAAATAAGATTTTTCCTACTAACCCTAGATTTTGGAATTACTAGGTTATATTAAATTTGTCAAAATTGTTACAAAAGCCAAGCAAATTAATGATGAAAATGCAATGGAAATTATTAAGTTTCTATGTTTTTCTATAGTTTATATCAGATCTGATGCAAAAATCCTAAAATAGGGAAATTTAGAAAGAATTGATACAATTTAGTAATCTATATGAAAATGTAAGCTAGGGTTTTCAAATTTTTGCAAATTTTTCAATTTTTTTGTAATTTTCTCAATGCAATAAGATGAAAGACTATATGAATGAATGAAATCAATCCAAATCTAAAGAAACACACTCAACAAGTTGTAATTTAAGTCCAAAACATGGGTTCATCAAAATGTTGAGAGTAAAATTAGGATTGTTTAATGTTTATGTTGTTAGATGTTTGAATCCTCCTTTCACCCTTAACATTCAAGGACCTAGGGTCGAGTGGCAATGCTCTATCATACCCTAGGTCACTGTGAGATGTAGGGAAGCTTGGATTAGGGTGTTTAATTGTCAATTTTTGTTCTCCTATGCTTAATTAACCATTAAAACCCTAATTTCACAAATACGACCATAAATGGAAATATAACAGAAAAACCTCTTGCAGAGGGAAGTAAAATATCAAATCACAAAGTACCTATTTTCAGGGCTCCAAGGCAGAAAATTTGGGGACACAGGAGTGAGTACCCAAGTCCAAGGCCTTAGTTTTTGCTAAGATCTGGAAACTCAGTCTGCAACTCTTTCTTGTTGTTCCAGAGATTTTCCCGTCACTGAGGTTAGAGGACTAATGAGTGGGCACCCAAGTCCAGGGTGCTATTTTTCCTTTTGTTCTGCAATTTTGACACTTCAAGATGCCTTCCTACAACTTCACTTTGGCTAGCTCCACAACCTATAACCTACAACCATGAAAACTTTGGGAGGGGGTTGTGGTGTTTAGAGGCTTGCCTCAGTCAAGCCCCAGAGGACACTTAAGTCTCTGAACACCGTTGTCATATAGAAAGTGCATGCCCTTGTGAGGCAGAGGAAAAAACTAAAGGAAATGATGATGAAAACACAATATAATGTCACCTTGTAGTGAAGATATCATCAGAGGAAGATGTTCTTCATTCCATGATGAAATAGATGCTCAAATCTACAAACATAAACACATAGACCACACAAATCTACTCTTGCAACACAATGAAAGCCTTGAATCACTTTGAGAACACAATAGCTTGCTAGTAATCATCTAGTTTACAAATGAATTCCTAAACATGCTTTTACATGCAACTACAAACACTTCCACCAAGATTTCATAAATTCAAACTTACTGTGTCAGCAAAGGACCCAAATAATGGTCACAAACTGACAATTAAAATTTGGGACTACCCAAAAATAAGACAGGACTAAGGCGCGGGCACCCAAGTCCTCCCCCCTATTTTGGGTAGGATCAAGCTCAAGGGGTCCTTCTAGGTCCCATTTGTCATGTTACCTAGGGATCATTCCATCGGGATGCCAAATTATGAAGTAAGATGTCCTAGATGCATGCACAAGACCCAGGAGCTAAACCTTATGAGGGAAAAGCCCCCAAGGGGACATTTTTTGATGTTACACTTTCTTATCGATGTTTTCATTGAACCTCCTTCTAGGATTTTTATGTATGAACAATATAGTGCTTGGAAATTATCTCACGCAATAAAAATATTTTACACTGAAAATATTTTCTAAACTCATTCGTTGTTCCTAGCGGCATAATTCATTAACCTTCTACCATGAGTAAATTCACATAGGAAAATTTGTCTCATGTCGTAAAAAAAAATTCACACCATAAAATTCTTCTAAACTTGACAGTTGTTCTTATCAACATATTTCTTGGACCGCCAAGATGATCTAAAATTAGAGATTTATTGCTCAAACTTGATTTTTGATTAATTTAGTTAAGTTTAGATTATTATTTTTTTTAAAGTAGATTAATGTCATTTTTTTCTTCTTTCTTTCTAGTTTTATTTTAGTTTTTTGCTTAATCTTTGGCTCTTTACAGGTTCGCATGTCAGAGACTTGAAAAATCAAATAACATAAACTTTCATTTGTTGAAGAACAATGACTAAAACTACTAATTAGTGTGTTGCAAGTTTGATTGTCAGAGAATCTAATCTTGAAACATTGTGTCTTCTTTTTATAGATTAGATCACATTTGGATTCATTGGTCTAAAAATGAACTCAAGTGTTTGTCTCATCATAAGAAAGGGTTAAAATTAACAATTGTTTGCCATGTCTTATGGTTTACATTTTTGTCATTGAATGCGTATGCTCTTCTCTCGCGCCACTCTGCAATCTTGAGAATCAAAAGCATTCCTTTGACATTTTTTTATATCTAGCCCACATATTTTGATTTGGAATTAAAATAAACCCCATGTGATTGTGAGGCAAAGGCTTTATGTATGCTCTCTCCTTATGCTTCATGCGATCTGGGAGATCAAAAACAATGTACTTTCTGGCTTTTGTAAACCTTTAGAGGCCCTACCATCCTGCTTCGAAAGGTGGGAACGACCCAAGCTATAACAAGCTAAAGCCAAGCTCTTTCAAACTACTATATAAAAAATTTGTATGTGACAAAAGTCATAAGCAATAGGTGCAGATGTTTCATACCTATTTAAATGCACCAGACAACTAAGAGGGGGGGTGAATCAGTTGTCCCAAAAACTCAAACACTTCTGCACTTAAACATTGATCACTTGTCCACAGTTATTATGATTAAACAATGAATGCATGAAATTGGAAACTTAAACATAGATGCAACATTAAACACAAGAGACAACAAATTTTTATGTGGAAAACCCCAAGGTGGCAAAAAAATACAGAGAGGATTAGCTCTCAAACTATATTGCAATCTTTGAAAAATGATGTTCAGTCTTGATCATTCCATGGTCCTAGAACATACTGGCTCACTGCCATGAAGTACAACTAGGTCTAGCAGGCTCACTACCTCAACCCTAAACCTAGAAAGATTACAATGAGGGTTGTTAAACCCTGAGGGCTGTTAAACTCTACTAGCGGCTCACTACCAGGCTCATTGCCAAGATCAACATCATCTTCATGTCTAAGATTAATACATTGAAGTACAATAGTTCCTCTGCTCTGCTATGCCTTTCCACCTCTTTCCTTATCTATCCATCTTCACACAAGGACATATTTTCTATGACTCAATTACAAGTATTTATACACTTCATCAACTTTGGAATGATCATCAAGGTCAGCATTACAATCATCAACCATTGGAACAATCTCCAAGGTCGGCATTACAAACATTTACAAAATAGGTCTTGACCTAATACAAAATTATGCTAAGGATTTATATTATAGATGTATGTGAATCACACCATGCCTTAGCTGGGACTCAAACATGATCTTCCACACCACAACACGCTTCCAAAATCTTTAAGGGATCTCCACAATCACTAGAATTAACCAATTTAGCTAAGAGTGGTTACACACTACGTTATCTAGGAATAATCTTCAAACACAATCTCAACTCCTTAATGCAGACCAATGTAAAGGTAGGAACATGATCAGGAGGTATCCACAAGCACGTTGAATTAACCAGGAGCAACCACACAAACTCAAATCAATTTATTCATGAGATTCTTCACACCAGAGCACATGAACTTCACTGTCTTCAACTATCATAAAAGAAAGATAGCTTGCAGACCACCAAAACATGAACCATTACAATTGTAGGCACCTATGAGCATCCTAGACTTCCCTCTAGAAATGCAGAGCAAAACTCTTTAATGTGGAGGAATGCAAAGCAAAATACTTTCTCTCAGACACTAGTGAATAATCAGAAAAAGCAGGTTTTACTCTAGTGAATGTAACTCTCTCAAATCTTCATACTGGATGCTCAAACTCAGGATTTAGCATCTTCAGCCATGCTTCTAAATAACTTCCAATCCACATACCAAGATCTTCATTCAACAAGAAATGCAGAGCAATCTTTTGGATTGTTCTTCAATATGCAACTCACTATTTTCATTGTCATTCACTGTTTACTTTTTGATTCTTCCAGAGGGGCTAATTTTCTCAATATCCTCAACATATAAAGCTTCTAAAAAAATAATGAAAAAGGATACAATTGACACCAATGACAACAAAGATATGTTGATATCAATAACAACACCGATTAGGCACATACTTGCACAATCTTTGCCTTTGTCATTGATGACAACATATGATGTGAAAAACTGCAACAGCCATCAAGACAAGATTCTCCCCCTATCTCTTTACACATCTACACTGAGTTTTTGACATGATTTCTCTCCCCCTTTGACATCAATGGCAAAGGGCACATACTTGCACTCTTTTGCTCTGATCCAATCTCTCTTCTAAACTCTCTGACTACTCCCCCTGAGAAGTAGCCCTAAAAGCATCAATCTAGATCTGGAGAAGGGACTCCTTGTACCACTAGATTGATGCAATATTATGCATCTTAGTTTAGAGTAGGAGGGATAATAGCCCCTAACTTTTTTCTAAGATACTCAAAAGTATCCTTAGGTAGAGGTTTGGTGAAAATATCTGCAATCTGGTCTTTTGTAGATACATATTCTAACTTGACTTCATTCTCTGTCACTTTTCCCTTAGAAATTGATATCTTATGGATATGTGCTTTGTCCTTGAATGTATTACTATATTTTTTTATATGTTTATGGCACTTGTATTGTCACAAAAGATTGTAGTTGGATCTTCATACACAACTTTGATGTCTTTCAATGTCTACTTCATCCATAACACTTGAGTACAACTACATGCTACTAAAATATATTCTACTTCTATAGTGGACAAAGATATTGAATCTTGTTTCTTGCTTATCTAAGATACCAGCCTTTTTCCCAAGAAGAATGCACCTCCACTTGTACTTTTTCTGTCATCCACATCTCCAGCCCAATTTGCATCAATGTATGCACTGAGAGTGAAATCATTGTCCTTTGGATACCACAACCCATAATCCATGGTGCGTTTCAAATATCTTAGAATTCTCTTGAGTGTCATCACATGTGACTCCTTGGGTTCTACTTGAAATCTTGCCACTAGACAAACTACATGCATTATGTTAAGTCTGGTTTGAGTCAGATAAATTAATCTTCCAATCATAGATATATACCTTTTCTGATCTTCCATAGGTGAATCATCATTTTTGCTCAACTTACAACTAGTTATCATGGGAGTATTTACCAGTTTAGAGTCTTCCATGCCAAACTTCTTTAACAACTCTTTCACATACTTAGACTGAGAAATGAAGATGCCTTTATCTAATTGATTTATTTGCAGACCTAAAAACAAATTCATCTCACCACACATGGACATTTCAAATTCACTTTGCATTTCTCCAGCAAAAACTATGCACATACCTTCATTACCTCCAAAGATAATGTCATCAACAAAGACTGCAACAATAAGGATTTGTTCATTATTGATCTTGAAATAGAGATTGATGTCAGTAGTACCCTCACTGAATCCTAACTGTATCAGATACTTATCCAACCTAGCATACCAGACCCTAGGGGCTTGTTCTAATCATACAATGCCTTCTTCAATCTATATACCATGTCACCCTAATGTGATGACTGGAATCCTTCCAATTGTTCAATATAGACTTCTTCTTCCAATTCTCCATTCAAGAATACAGACTTCACATCCATTTGATATACCTTAAAATCTTTGTAGGTTGTAAATGCCAAAAACATTCTTATAGCTTCAATCCTTGCCACTGGTGCAAATGTTTCCTCAAAATCTATTCCTACAACTTGAGTGTATCCTTTGCATACCAACCTTGCTTTGTTTCTTACCACTTCACCATTCTCATTCATCTTGTTTCTAAAAACCCACTTGGTGCCAATTACATTTTTATCTGCTGGTCTGGGAACAAGATCCCAAGTCTGATTCTTCTCTATCTACATCAATTCTTCTTTCATAGCCTTCACCCAATTCTCATCATTGCAAGCTTCATTCATAGTCTTAGGTTCAATCTTAGAAATCAGACAAAAATTTACTTGTTCTTCTGCGGCTCTTCTTCTAGTCAGGATTACTTTGCTCTTATCTCCTATGATTTGATCTTCAGAATGATTAAGTTTTACATACCTTAGTGTCTTGGTAGCACTTTCCAAAGCTTGTTCCTCTTCATCTGAGTTGTCTTCATACTGCACCACTTTTGAAGCACTTGGTTTATCTGATTCATATCCACTTGATTCTGGAGACCTTTCCTTGCTTTCATCGACTTTGACATTTGCACTCTCAATGATCTTATTCAGCCTCTTATTATAGCACTATTAGGCCTTTCTCTTGGTGGAGTAACCAAGGAAGATTCCTTCATCACACGTAGCATCAAACTTGCCTAGATCTCCTTCTCTTTTGATATAACATTTGCTACCAAAAACTTTGAGATATTTCATAGTAGGAACTTTACGATACCACAATTCATAAGGAGTCTTAGAACTATTACCTTTGACTTGGACTCTGTATAGGATATATACAGTAGTGTGAATTGCCTCTCTCCAATATACTTCTAGAAGATTAGCTTCTTTCATCATGGTTTTAGCAGCTTCTTGAACTATTCTATTTTTCCTTTCAACAACTCCATTTTGTTGTGGAGTTCTAGGTGCAGATAACTGTCTCTTTATCCCATGTTCTTCGCAAAAGAAATTGAATTCATTTGATGTAAACTCTCCTCCTCTATCAGACCTTAAACATTTGATCTTCAAATCCATCTCATTTTCAACCATTGCCTTAAATGCCTTGAACTTATCTAGAGCTTCTATTTTTTCTTTCAAAAAAGTAACCCAAGTCATTCTAGAATAATCATCAATAAGCAACATGAAATACCTATCTCCTTGCAAACTTCTTACTCTGGTAGGTCCACACAAATCTGTATGCACTAGCTCCAGTAGTCCATCAACTGATTGGTCCTTGGTTTTGAAACTTGTTCTTGTTTGTTTCCCAAATTGACACTCCTTGCAAATAGGATTAGCAGGCTTCACAAGCTTAGGAAAATATCTAACAGCTTGTGCAGTACTTATATTCATAATGTTATCAAAATTGATGTGATACAGCCTTCTATGCCATAGCCAACTTTCATTAGTCTGAGCTAAAAAAACAATAGTTATCAGTTCCTTTCAAGTGATAGATATTACCTCTGGTCTTCTTACTAGTTGTAATGATTGTTTCAGAGCTTTCCCTGATCTTACATCCATTGTCCTTGAAGCTTAAATCACAACCTTTGTCACACATCTTATCCACACTCAAAAGATTGTGCTTTAATCCTTTCACATACAAGACATCTTCAGTATTATGCTTGCCATCAAAAGAAATAGATCATTTTCCACAAATCTTACTAGTTGTATCATGTCCAAACCTAACCAGTCCACCATCATATCTTTCCAAACACACAAAATTAATTTTGTCACCAGTCATGTGGTGAGAGCAGCCACTATCAATAACCCATTCATCTTTGTCTTCAACAACCTGAGCAACCAAAGCACTTTCCACTCATTTTTCTTCCTTCACACAGCTAGCAGGATTAGTAGACGTGGGTTCTTCCTTAATAGAAATAAACAAGCATTCATTACCAGAAGTACTAGCATTATCTGGTTCACCATTATCTGATACTCCTTCATCATCATGAAAATCTTCAACATCATAACATTTCTTTTGGATCCTAGGCTTGTTCTCATATCTTTTTCTATTTCTTTCAGTTCTTTCAGGACATCTGAAAGCAAAGTTGCCTACTTTACCACAAGAAAAATATTTAAAAGGTAATTTACCTTTAAACTTACTCGATCCTCTTTGTAATCTATCCACAAAGTTGGCTTCAATTTCATCAAACTCATCATCATATTCTACCTTGTACTTTTCTGATCTAGAGGTTTTCCTAGAAGTACTAGCTTTGAAGGAAGTCTTGACTTTTGGCAGGGCATCACCAAACTCTCTCATTTCAAAGGCAGTAAGCTTACCAAGTAACTAGTCTCTATCAATAGTTTTTACTTGCATAAATTCTTCAATTGCATCTACCTTGTGACTATAGGACTTTGGTAGTGATCTAAGAATTTCCATCACAACTACCTTATCACCGAGAGTTCCCTCCATACATTTTATCCTGGTGACAATTTCATCAAATCTTTGCATAAAGGCTATTATGTTTTCATCTTCATTCATCTTCAAACTCTCATATTTCACTTTCAAACTTTGTAGCTTGGCCTCCTTCACAGAATCATTTCCTTCATACAGATTTTTTAGCTTCTCCCATACCTCATTTGCAATTTCAAGATCCACAACTTTTGTCAATACTGAGTCATTTAATGAACTTAACAAAGCATCTTTTACTTTGACATCCACCTCATATTCTTTGATTTAATCTTTAGTCGTCAAACCATTTTGAAGCATGGTGTATTTTTCTTCTATAGCTTTCCATACTTCATAACCAAGACAAAGAAGATGGCTTTTCATTCGTGCCTTCCAAAGAGCATAATTTGTCCCATCAAAATGCAACGCTTCCTTCTTATAAGACATTTTGGATCTTCGTCAAGTTGTTAGACTTTCTTCAAAGGAACCTTGCTCTGATACCAATTGTTGAAATGCGCCAGACAATTGAGAGGGGGGTGAATTAGTTGTCCCAAAAACTCAAACACTTCTGCACTTAAACATTGATCACTTGTCCACAGTTATTAGGATTAAACATTGAATGCATGAAATTAAAAACTTAAACACAGATGCAACATTAAACACAAGAGACACTAGATTTTTACGTGGAAAACCCAAAGGTAGGGAAAAACCACAAAGAGGATTAGCTCTCAAAATATATTGCAATCTTTGAAAAATGTTCAGGCTTGGTCACTATTGATGTATAAAATTGTGCAGGTTTTAGCACCAACACGGGAAGTTTCAAGAATGTGGGACTGACACTTGAAACAACCTCCAGATTTTAGGGAAGTTGTCTCTTCCTTTTTTCAATGGGATTTTGGGAAAAAGGAAGAAGAAACAAGACTACAGAAATAAATGCCTAATACTATGGCAATGCGCTAGATTTAAAACCAACCCAGTTGCACAATGATTAAACCCTATAAGATTGACTGCGAAAATTAAAGAGCAGAGATGCATGATCAATTATCTAGTTCATAAACATATTCATCAAAGGCAAAGAAACAGAAAATAAGAAGCAAGAACAAGAGATAGATTCATATCTGCACAGAACACTACTTCTTTATTTGAGGAAGAATAAATCTATAGAGGCAAAGATTTGCACAAAATAAACTATTACACCCTCATGAAAAAGGCACTGCTGAGGCAAAAATATATCCCTGTCTGCTGCTAAAATCTCTAAAATGTCAAACTATAAAACTACCTAACTATGTGGAACAATCATTCTCTATCTTGGATCTACATTTATAACCCAGAAAAATGAATCAATTGAAGATCTCTACAACTGAAAATCTTTGTAACCATCTCCATAAAATCTACCCAAAAATATGGCCTGAATAACTGTAACTAGTTGTTCTGTTTCTTCATTGGCTAGAAATATCTCTGCCTACAACATGAAAAACTTCTTGCTCATTCTCATTATGTTATGGCTGCCATGAAAAATGAAAGTGCTTGCAATAAAATTAGGGTTGCATCTACTTTTCACTATGAGAAGAGTCAAATATTATAATAAAGCATTGATTTACTTTCCTTTTCTGTAGATTTTCTTTCACATGAGGCATAAAAGAGTCTTTTAATAAAATAATAATCTTTACTTTCCTCACAATGGGACCTATTGTGTAGTTACACAACACACCCCATTTTGCCTTAGCAAAACAGCGATCCAACTTTTTGCTTCTACTTGCTTTCTTTCTTTCTTTGGATGGTTTGGTAAAATTCAGTCATATATGTCACCCTTATGCATATCCATCACAAAAAGAAGGGTCAATTGCCAAAGTTAGAATTTGCTAGTGCAAACCTCATGATTGGAAAGGGTACAAAATTCTAAGCAGGTTTGCCTCTTGGGTCACCCTGATATTGTTTGATAGAAAGTTATGCTGAGTCAAAGTTGGGTCAACCTAGATATTTCACATAGGGTCATATTTCTAAATATTAGTCACATTCATTAACATGACCCTAACTTAAGAAAATCACCCAATGTCCATTCAATCCTTGATACACGAACATCAAACTTAAATAAGGATGAATATCTACCCATCAAGAATTTCATGTATTTGCGGAGGGGTCATGTTTCCTAATATCCATCATCTTACAAAATATCACCCCTTCACGAATATCACCCTACATAAATATGACTATGACATCATTCAGTTCCAATGAATAAAATAGATCACCCTAATAATGACGTAATCATTTCACCCAACCCACAGAGGGTCATATTTCCAAACATCCGTCATATTTCTCAATATGATGATGACATCACCATAACCCAATAATAAGAGAAAATAGATGGCATGATGATGTCATCACAATTTAACCCCAAAGAGGTCACATTTCAAAATATCCTTGACTTTAGTAAAATGATCATGATGTCATCTTTCGCAAATAATTGTTGAAGTCCATACGACGATGATGTTACCCCTGTATTCTCGAATGAGGAGGATATTTGTGGGTATCAAAAGACTTGGATATTTTTGGATATCCCTTGTCTTTAATTTTATGACCCAATCTTGCTTAGTAGTCAAAGGTTGACCATATCATCTTGATCTTTAGTGAATGATTATCCCGCAGGGGGGGTGTCATATTTTTTAAATATCCCTTTTCTTCAAAAGATCACCCTCTGGCATTAAATGCGAGCACAAAAGTAGGTGGTGCCCTTTTGGTTTCAAATATAAATCCAACACTTGGCAGCATCTACGAACTTCACGCGGATGATCAACAGATTCAATTGAAATGACACATAAGCCCTAATTTGTCCTATTGATCAGTTTAAAAGTAAAATTTAGGGATTATTTACATTTACCCTACAATAATTGAAGTTTATAGAGCTCTAAAAGTCGACACCTCACAGTCATCTACCAGTGGAGCACGACACTCAATGTAACAGAATGGGACAGACGATATATAATATCTACATTTACCCCATTATCAGTCATATAGAAAAAGGGAAAAGTGAATATCAGGTAAGTAAAATTAAAACCCTCTCCATTGTCATTTATTACAAATCACCAGGTAAAGGGGTTTTTATTAGGTTATAGTGCTTATGAAATGCATGATATCCTTGAACCTTCCCCATACAAACACCCTAGGGTAAGAAATGCATATTTCTTTCGCAAGATCAAATGGAGGTCAAAAAGAATAGATCTGACTCCGAGTTCTTGAAACCCCTATTCTTACAACCTAAGGGAGTAGGATTTAGATATGGGGTAGTAGATGACACACATCAAGGGAAGACAAATTTGGATGCATGGACAAGGAGATTAGACAATGAAAGTGATAATCCCATACTAGATAGGATATTCACAACTAGTATGTGGCATGCTATAGGATTCCCATATGTAATGGAGGCCACTGAACCAGTGGTGGAATGTGCGAGAAATTATAACCCTGAGAATAGAAGAGTGGAAAAATAAGGTAGAGTGTATGCAAACTTCTCAATCAAGGGCATCACTACTACATTCAATCTACCTGTGGGGGATAAAGTGGTCAGTGTGTGCCTAAGTAGGCTGGAGAAAGAGTACAATAATAATAAGAAACAAGCTAGGAAAATCATGTACCAATGGAGGTTCAAGAATAGTACATACACAACTTTTGCTAAGTTACTAGTTTACTTGTATAAATTTGATTTTGATGAGGAGTATAAGTATATGATTGCCTTGTTGAGCAGGATGACCAATAGACAACATGTCAGGAACTTTGAAAATTAGATGTATGGGATCATCTAGATGGTACTGTATTTAGAAATCAATCCTCTTTGGGCCAAGTGATTGCTTAGATGAAAGGATGAGAAGGCTAGGTGGTAAAGCTAGTATATTCCATATGACTTCTTATGTCGTATATGCCTATTCTTTCTGGGGCACATATAATGCCTTACAAATAGTGGGCACGGTTGGAAACAATACTGGTGATGTAAACATATGGGACCATTACCCACAATTACAAAGGAGAGCATACCTCCAAGACTATAAATTGGTAAATGACTCATTTTCAATGCATTTAGTCAGAACCATGGAGGAGGACAGAACCAAGAGATTGAGCATGGAGGCTCAAGCCATTATCTATAAGCATGGGATTTGGTTTATCCAATTCTCCACCTTTTCATACATAAGAATAGAAGGATTTGAGGGTCAACCTCTCATGTTAAAAAGATACCCCACTGATAGGGTCATCTTGATGGAGTTTGTTAGACAAGTATCAACCTCAGTTGAAGCTCACTTGGAACAGAAGAAGATTCCTCCTGTGCTATTCCTAGTATACATGGGCTGGTATATATGCCCTGACTAACAGAGCATTAAAGATGTCATTGGAGGGTTAAGGCTCATGCACCTATAGCCATTTTTTATAGCTAGGTCATATGACCCATATGGCAGAATGCATAAGTTATTAGGGAAACAAATACATCAAAACCATCTTGAAGATTATTAGACTAATTGTGATGATGAAGCAGAGGTCAGGAGAAGAACTTATCAAAGGCTCACTCTCAATTAGATTGGGACTTTTGACTGCATTCCAATGCCTACACAGTTGCATGATGATGACAGAAGGATAATATCTAATGAATATGAGGATAAAAAGGTGTATAATGACACCATCTCATTTCTCAATCTGACATAGCTAGAGGAGGCCTCATTGGATCAAATAATGCAAAAGGTTATCCAACTAACCCAGGGCTAGGTAAAGGCTAAAGCCACTGAGTTGTAAAAGAAGGGTGTAGCCCTTACTATTGACAATAAGAAGAAGAAACAAGTATCTAAAGGAGAATATGATGATTTTTTCATTGAAAATAGGAAATCTAATGGAGAAAGATTACCTTCTAAAGAACAAAAGCCACTTAACAAGGGCAAGAAGGCTGCTCCTATGTAGCAGGGGGTGATTATTAAAAGACTTCCATTAAAAGGTGATGGGGCATCAATATCTACACCTGCATCTATATCACAACAATCCCCTACTAAACAAAAAGGCAAGAGGGTAATAAAGCATGTTCCTGTATAGACAGAGGAACAAATGGAGGATGAGCCATTACAAGATGAACTAGAAGAAGAAAATCCCTTAGAAGAAGAGCAATTGGATAAGGGACCTAAAGATGATGATCTACTAATAACAAGGAAGAAAAGGAAGAAAGTGCATCAAACGTCCCCTCCAAAGAAGCAAAGGACAACAATGAGGGGAAATGTTAACACTGACCATATGAGGGAACTACAACATGATGTCCCCATTCCTGAAATCATTTAGTTTAAGACTGAAAAGATGGAAGAACAAATAAAAAAAGAGATTCAAATGGCTGCTAAAGAATCTCCCTTTCCACTTGATAACATTGTTGAGTTGTTAGATGATGAGGTATTTCAAGATGTAGTTGTTCAACATATGGAGACCTTAGTAGCTAATACTAGGATGACCCCTCATGGGACCCCATTGGCCTAGAAGGTGGCTAGTCAAATAGAAGATAAAATGGATGAAATGGAGCAAGATAATCCTAAAGAGGTAGCCCAATAGATAGGGCTAACCATTCTGGTAGAGCAGGTTACTAGTCCTGCAGCAATAGATTTAACCTACCAAGGCGATATGAACCTGAATAAAGGTAATGATCAACCTTTGGAGCCTGAAAAAGATGAAAATACAATGCATACATAAGTTGATCATATGATAACCAATCAAAATAGAGGCCAGGGAAATGCACCTACAGAACAAGAAAAGTTAGAGGCACAGCCTTAGAGTAAGAGTGATCAGGAGATACCTGATAAGGATGCTGATCAGGATCAAGGTGTTTCATCGTGGCATGTTGAAACAGGTAATCAAGGAAATAATCCAAGATTAGAAGAGAAATCAGGCGAGAAAGAATTGAGCTTAGGAGAGGCTAACACATCTAAGGATGAGGAACAAAATTTGGCACATGATGAAAGTCTAGAGAAGGAGACAGAAAAGGTGACCAAGCATGATCTGGGTGATCACCAAGGCCAAAATACACAATCTTCTCAAGAAACCCAGGTGCCACATGATGGACAAAGTCAGAATGTTCAAGAAAGCCCTAAGGAAATTTTACAAAAGGAAGTACATGATAAGAATGTGCATACTTTACAAGAACCTCCACTTCAAGAAGAAATCCCTCAGCAAGAGGTACCTCAACAAGAGTCTCCTCATAAGAATGTGCATGAGGAAGAAATCAAAAGAGAGAATTCACCATTGAGGGTAAGGCCTGATACACAACCCCATGATATTGAAAGTAAAGAGGGTGATTGTCAAGATCTCAAAGGTGATGTCCCTTATTGGTTGCAACAAGAAATAAATCTACAAAAAATGGGTGAGGTACATGATTTTGATGTTTCTACATTGTTTGCTGAAAGTATGATGAAACCTAGAAGAAAGGCAAGGCTTACATTTGCAGTAAGAAGAAAGCCTACTATAGGTAGGAGAATAGCTTAAGTAGCCTTACCAACAGTTGAAAAGGAGAAAGGAAAAATAGGCCTTGATGAATTTTAGATAACTGATATTGACTTAGGTTTTGCAAATGAGGACCAGGAAGGTCAAGAGGGTAAATATATTATTGATTCTTTGACACAAAGGGTGAAAAGAGAAAAGGATAAGAATAAGAAACACAAAGAGAACATTGCTCAATTGCATTCTTTTATTAAAGGATTAGTTGATCCTAAGCACACACCTATTAGTACAGCCACTCCATTAACAATTATATCCCAAGAAGAAGTTACCAGATTAGATCTGATGAAGCATTAGGCACAATTAGTGGACAAGTGGTTTAGTTCTTCTATTTTTGAAGCTAAAAAAGTGGTGAAAACCTCCTTGGAAAGTTGGAATTCTCTTAGTGCTTTGAAGAGTAAAGTGGATAAGTTGCAGGATGAAGTAGGCAGAAGATCCTTCAAACTAGAAAAGAACCTAGATGCTTTGGGAGAAATGAAAAGAATTGATATGAAGATACTTATGAATAACAAAATACTAGATAATAACACTTCCCAGCTACTTAGTATTTGATATGAGGACACTGGATTTGAGTGTGACATCTTGAAGAGATGCAGTGCAAGCTCAAGGACATAAGTGTCAAATTACATGATCTTATGGAAAAAGAAGCAAAAACCCTGGAGGCTCTAGAAGGAAAGGTGGAAGGGAAATAGAAAATCAAGATACTGATTTTGTTTTTCAAGCTTTTCATGATAATTTTAAGCAAGCTGCAAAGGATCCCCAGAACAGGTAATAAATAAAGTCATGAGGATAAAGGTCAAAGTAGAAACATACAATGAAACATTGAACGATAGGAAGAGTAGGATGGATACCCTTCAAGAAAAGTTTCATTCCCATAGGCATGCCGTAATAAAGGCCAAGGTTCAGGATGGAGGTGAGGTTGAAAGAGTAGTGCAACTGTATGAGTCCATCAGGGCAACGGTCAAGGAGCACATGAAGAAAGATTATAATGTGGCTACTAGTGATAGTGATAATGAAGATGAAAATGAAGGAGATGATGATGATGAGCAAGAAATTGAAGAAGATGAGGAAGAAGATAACAAAGAGTAAAGGAAGATGCATGATGACTGGGTCATATGCATAATCAACATGAAAGATGATCGAGTCCAACAGGTGGTTGCCAGCTGGCGACCTATGCTCTTGTTTACAAGTGTTGACTTAGTCAATTAGATGATATTGACCATTGATCTAAATAGACAAATCTTGACTAGTGGTCATATGTAACTGCCTCCTCTTATTATTCTATAAAAGGGGATGGAGTGCACTCTTTGAAGCATTAGAAAATTAATTGAAGTTAGATTGTTGAAGCATTCAAGACTAATTTCAAGGCTTTTGTGAATATACATGTCTTTTGAGTACTTAATGAAAGAGAAGCTATTTTGATTAAAAATAATTGTAAATCTTGAGTAGTCAGTGAATGAGATTTGGATATATGCATTGATTAGCTACATCCCTAGGAGTTCTTGTAAGTTTGCATGTGTTGTTTTCATTCCTTTTTTCTTTGAAGTTAGCATCAACCATACCTAGTTGTGGAACAACTTGGTGAAATTATGGTTTGATTTATTTTCTTCATGAATGTATCTGGAATGTATGTGACTCAATAGCTAAAGGTTCATCAAATTTGGAATTATTTCTTTAAATTTCTTTGAATTTCATTACAAATCACCCTCATAATTGCAAATAACATACAATCTAAAGAAAATAAACATAAAATATGCCTATATCTAGTAAATAATTGAACACACAGAGCATATTTTGAATGAAAGCATGTTAAAATGATAAATATCATGCAAATACATGCTAATAGTAGTGATAAACATGTGAATATCTATTTATAGGCACATCATTTGATTGAATACACATGTGCAAAAGAATAAAACAGGTTCATGATAGTAGATGCTTAGAAGAATTGATGAAACTTATAAATATAACCATAATCTATGGAGCATAGTAGAAATAACCTTGTTTGTGAAGTAAGTTTATAGGAAACAGATGCAAGATCGGATAAATAAGCAACGATTTACAAATACAGACAGTGTAAGACCCCTTGAAATGGAAAACAACATGTCACATCAACCTCTGAGTAACGTCAGAAGATCATGACCTCTTCAATGGAGACTTGGAGTCATCAATTTGTTCTAAACTGATCATACTTTTCAAGATAATAAAGGTTTGTTGTGCAAATTTTTTTGAGTGTTGTTGTGACTATCAATCGTCATCAACATAAATTGGTTCTAAAAGGAGGGCTTCTTCTTGTCTGGTAAGTGAATCAGTAATATATGAGTAGTTATGCATCCATACACGTTAATCTTCTCAAAGCTTATCATAATTGTTCATGCTTTGAGTGTTTGTCCAAAGATTTGCTAGTTCTACATATTTCATATCTGTTCATCATAAATATTTAAGAATTGAGCATAAATAGTCTGAACTTTGTAGTCAGTTCTTGAAATACTTGAAGTTTGAGTTGTTGTTTAGGTTTTATTGTTAAATCCTTACTATAACTCACTTGTATTACTGGATATCCTAATTACCCTATCCAGAAGCCTGATATTTGCTCATATTTACAATTTTCATACAAATATTGCATAAATGTCTAGTTAGTTTTAGGTCTTGGTTGTAAATAACTCCTTTTCTTGGTTAGTTCTATAGATCTTTACTGAAATTAGGTCAAATTTCATAAGATTGTCATAAATTATCAGAATCCTGGCTCACAGGCCAAATACCAGGTCCAGATCTGGTGGACTTTTTGAGGATCTGCCTATCCATGGATTTAGACCTAGGACTATAGACATTCATCACATTCTTGGTTCTAGTACATCAAAACCTTCACTAGGAAATACTTTAACACCTCTAATATCCCCTGCTATATTGTAAACACCTATAGGACCACCTATTACACCCCCAGTCCAACAAGTACCAGTCACAATGTCATTCTTCACTACAGAGTCACCTTTGACCTTCACTGCTTATCATCCTTTACCTAAAAATCCTGATAAGGTTTATCCTAAATATCATCCATATCAAGATGTTGATGATCATATCAGAACATTCAAGGAAGCTTGTTGTAGAGCAAGGATTGAACATCAAGACGTAGTATGCAGATTATTTCCATATTCCTTAGGAGAAGAAGCATACAACTGGTATATCAGTCTTGGTCAAGGATCAGTTGGTTCATGGGAAGCCTTGGAGAAAGCCTTTAAGGATAGATTTAAGATACCTATAGATCCTTCAATGAATTATCATCTTTTTACCACAATTAAAAGATTTGAGGGAGAACCTATTGCCAATTTTAATGCTAGATTCCAAAAGATGCTTTCAAAGCTTGTAGCTCCTTATATTGTAGTAGATGAAGTTGCTAGAAGTATATATTACTCAGCTTTAGATCCCCTGACTTCTATGTTCATAAGAAGAACACATCCTAGTGTCACAACTTTGACAGGAGCTTTTGAAGAACCAATCAAAGTTAATCAGCAACTAATTCCCGCTCATATGCCAAACACAACTTTCCCTTCTTATCCCACATATCCTACATATCCTTCTCATCAATAGACCAATGGAGCTATGATGCCTCTAGCTGTAGTGCCAGGTCCTTTACAAGTACCTCCACTTAGCATAATGCCAGCTCCAAATGGAAATGGCCAAATAGTGCAATATCCAGGACATGCACAAGTACCCCAGAATGTAGGACAAAATAACAATAATGGTTCTTCCTTTTTCAAACCTCAATCTGAAAATGTAGTTGCCAAAGCTCAAGAAGAAAAGGAAGAAATTAAAGAGATATCAGCACAGTTGAGAAAATTGACAACTGAAATCACTCATTTGAGAGATTAGAATTTCTATTCCCAACCAAATCAAAATAGAGGATATAACAATGACAGATCTGGATATCCTGATAGCGGATACAACAATGATAGGAACTACAACAATAACAACAATAATAGTAACAACAATGTACCTAGGTAGCCTAGAGTGTGGAACACTAGGCCAAATAATGGTTCCCTACCATCGCCCTTAGATAATCACCCTTCTAGTGAACCAAAACAGACCACTAGAGTGAATTTAGTAGAAGTAGCTCTTACAAATTGGTGTAGGATACATAACACCAATGCTCATGCTGAATTAGACTGCCCTCCATTCAAAATAGCAGCCTCTATTTTTTAGGCTGAAGTGTCAAATACTACAGGTAACCCTCCTATTGTTGAAGGAAATGAAATTGTCCCTTGTGGATATGTTTCTGCACTTGTGTTAGAAAGTTATGTAAATCACCCCCATCATCAAGTAGTATCTAATCATGAGAATTATACTTTAGCATGTTAAGAGTTAGTCATGGCTTTTGAAACAAATTATGTTTTTCCTTTCGAAGATGAGAATGAGCCATTAGTTGAACATGAGGAGGTACATGCTTACCAGCAGTAATATCAATGTAGACACAATTATAACCTCAGGAAAAATTCAAATAGACCTTTTGGTCCCTTGACCACATCTTTGCCTCCTAATAATTTTTAACACTCCTCCTAATCCAAAGGAAAGCAATAACCCTAGTTTTCCTAAGGTTAATGCTCAGTATTTAGCACCACAAAATGTAGTGTCAAAAGCTGGTAATCAACCTCCTAAATCTGATAAATTGGTTACATACTTGGCCGATGAAATGAAAAAGATCAAAATCAGCTTGTCATTGTCAGAATTCCTTAAAACCCTAGCTATTAAGAAGGCATTCATGAAATCCTTAGATGATCCTACACCAAAGAAGATAGCCATCCCCTTAATTCAAACCAGATTTCGAGTAAAGATCATGCAACTAAGGATAATAATGTTAAACATAAAGACCCAGCTACTGTTCAGGCTGTTGAAACTTCACACATGACCCTTTATAGGGATAAGACTGAGTCACCTCAATTCCTCCTTTCCATAAGGATGTTTGGAAAGAATCTTCATAACTGCTTAGTAGATTCAGGTGCAACCACCAATGTAATGCCATTAACCATATGTAATACCTTAGGGTTACATCTTGCTAAATCACTGAAGAAGGTGACACAACTAGACAAAATTGAGGTAAGTGTTGTAGGAGAGTTAACTCACATTCATATGCAATTAGCATCAAATCCAAGGATTCAATATTATATTGATATTCAGGTAGTAGATATCTCTGATACATATGGAATGTTGCTTAGTAGGGATTGGTCAAAGACACTTGATGGATATATGTCCACAGATTTCAGTCACATGTGGCTACCTTGGAAAGGGATCCCCAATTAGATTAGGATAGATGTTGAACCTCGCATGAAGCATATGATCACTGAGTACAATAACACCACCAAAATAATGTATGTGGATGTTGAGCCTAGAGTTTACACCAATAGACCTCAGTCGGTCAAGATAGAAGAGATCCTTATGTATGATATTCATGTTCATAAGGATGATCACCAAGATGATAGAGTAATTATAGAGTCTGATCATAGTTCAGATGATAGTGATGAGTTAGATCATTTTAGAAACTTTGAATTGTATCTATCTAAAGAAATGAAATGCTATTGAGTGCTAAACATATCTGATGAAGATGTCCTAATTGAAGGATGGTGCAGATTATATGATGAGGCCCATTTTGAAAAAACCCGTGATGCTTGTTTAGATATGATGGAGCTGGAACAAGCATGTAGTGAAGAAGGATTGTCATCACCTGAGGTAAGTCATATAGATAGTCATAGTGATACTAATTCTTGTTTATCATCTATAGGTACAGAGGAAGTTACATACCAGGATGAGAGATACGTTCATAATACAGAGGAGATCTTGATGAATATTAAGAGCACTTCTAAAGATAAAAGTGATATCACCCCAAGAAGTGATTGTTTAGTTGAATCAGATTATGAAGTGTCTGATGAGGATAAAGGGAGTAAGTTGACCAAGTTTAAAGAATTTTTGTCAAAACAGATCTAGAAGATGTTGTTATAGAATACTTCTCCACATAACGCTCTAATTGAGGGGTGGTGTAGATTACATGAGGCACCAAATTCAAAGATTACTTGTTCATTATGCTTGCACATTTTGAAGAAACAGAAGATGTTTCATTCAAAAGATCATTCTCTAGATAGTAAAGTAAGCAAGCAAGTATCAGTTTCACATCAGTCAAAGAAAATAAAAGTAGAAAAGAATGAGTCACCAAAACTAAAGTGGATATCAGGTGGAGCAGCTGCTAGAACTAAAAAGAAAAGAGAAGGTATTGATAAGCCTTTAACTAAAGATAAGCCATGGATCCTTAGGTTTTATGGATCTAAGTCAAAACAAGGAGCTAGAGTAGGAATAGATTACAATTCCCATGCACAAATAATGTGACAGAATATGAAGCTTTAATTTATGGGTTATTGTTTGCACTTAAGAAAAATTTTAAGATTTTGCATGTCTATGGAGATTCAGAATTGGTGGTGAGGCAAGTAAGAGGCATATACTCTTGCAATTACAAGAAGTTGTCTAATTACAGACACAGGGTATGGGACTTGATAGAAGACTTTGATGTGTTCAATATCACCCATGTGCCTAGACAGCTGAATCACATAGTAGATGCCCTGGCTTATGCTGCAAGCATTTTGGAACCATTATCTATTTCTAGTTTGAAGAGGTCTTTAGTTGAATTAATATCAGTACCCTCCATACCGAATAATGTTACCAATCTCCAAGTGTTTGATGATGACCAACACATTTTAGATTTTATATCAAACAGAGATGTGTTTGATGCACAGATTATAGATGAAATAAATGTAGAAGATCATACTTTGGAAGAAGAAGAGATTCTAGAGTTGCCAAGTAATAAAATTCTGAAGGGGATGATAGAATTAGAAAGAGCATTTGATTTGCACAATATGTTGAAACATAAAGACCTCCCAAGGACTGATGGAGGAGAATACTCACCAATCAACATAGGACAAAGTGAGGAAATAAGGAATGTCCTGATTGGCAAAGTTTGTACAGAAGAAGAAATGGCAGGGATAACCAAAGCACTTAAGGATTACATTCATGTTATTTCTTGGACCTATGATGAGTTGAAAACTTATGAAACCTTAATCATCACCCATACTATTCCACTGAAGCCAGATGTTAAGACTTTTAGACACAAACAAAGGCTAGTCAATGCCTTGTTGGAGCCCATCATTTTTGAAGAGGTGAAGAAATTGCTCAATGCCAGAATTATATTTCCAATAAGACATTCCACATGGGTAGCAAATTTGGTCCCTGTAAGAAAGAAAAATGGTGACATCAGGTTGTGTTTAGACTTCAAAAATTTGAATAGAGCTTCAGAAAAGGATAATTATCCTTTACCCTCGTTGGATGAGGTCTTACAAATAGTTAATGGTGTACAGATGATGTTATTTCTGGATGGTTTCTCAGGTTATAATCAAGTGATGGTAGATAAAATAGACAGACTAAAAACTGCATTCACCACAAAGTGGGGTATATTTGCCTATAGGCACATGCCTTTTGGATTGATAAACATCGATGCCACTTTTCAACGTGCAATGGACATAGCTTTCAGAGGCTTGATTGGTAAGTGCATCATCATTTACATGGATGACTTGACTGTCTTCTCAAAGAAGAGAGGTGATCATATAGAAGATCTCAGGAAGGTGCTTAAGAAATGTGAACAATATGGTATATCCCTGAATCCCAAGAAGTGCATATTTAGAGTGACAACTGGTAAATTTATAGGTCATTTGATAATAGAGAATGAAGTCATCATTGATCCTACCAGGGTAGAATCAATAATGAAGTTACAGCTTCTTGGAAGCAAGAAAGAGCTCAAGTCTTACTTTGGTAAGATAAATTTTGTTAGAAAATTCATCACTGGCTTTGTAGAGATTGTCGGGCCACTAAATACAATGCTCAAGAAAGATGCTAAATTTGAATGCACTCCTAAAGCAAGAGTAGCATTTGAAGATATTATGAAAGCCATATCTGATACCCCTATTCTGATCAGTCTAGATTATACAAGAGACTTCTACATTTACTCATTTGCTTCAGAGCATACATTTGCAACAATATTAACACAAAGAAATGAGGCTAAAGAAGAAAAACCTATAGCTTTTATGAGTTGCCCATTCAAAGATGTAGAACTTAGGTACATGTATGTTGAGAGACAAGCCCTTGCTCTAGTCAGAGTAGTCAAGAAATTTAGACATTACATCTTGAGAATTAAAATAATTGTTGTAGTACCTAATGCAACAGTAAAGATGCTCCTAATGCAGAGTAAACCTTGTGAGAAAAGAGCTAAATGGATAACCGTCCTCCAAGAATATGATATGGATATAACACCCATGAAGTTAGTAAGAAGACAAGATTTGAGCTAAATGATATCAGAAATTGATCCTAATATCATGAATCAACAATATGTGGTGAACACTAGAGAAACTGAAGAATGGTATTCAAACATCAGGCATGTCTTGATTATTGGGAGATGCCCATCAAAACTGTAAGCCTCACAGAGGAGAGCCTTGAAGATAAGATCACAGAAATATATGATCAAAGGAGGAGTCTTTTTTAAAAGAAACTATGAAGGAGTATATCTCAGATGCCTAGAGCCAAGAAGTAGATAAAGTATTAGCAGAACTACATGATAAGTTTGGAACCGCACATGGGTCACATCTAGCTACTGCTCATGCTATCTTGAGAGCAGGATACTACTGGCCTACTAGCTTCAAAGACAATACTAAACATATTAAATGCTATCACACATGTTAGGTTGGGGCTAATAGAGAAAGATATACTACTCAACCCTTGCAACTAGTGATGGAGATGCATCCATTTGCTCAATGGGGCATGGATTTCATAGGGCCCATCAATCCACCATCATCTTCAGGCCATAGGTACCTCTTGACTATCATTGATTATTGCACTAGGTGGACTAAAGTTGTTAGCAGTAAGACATGCAATGCAGATGATGTGATCAAGTTCTTAGAAAGCAACATAGTAAGTAGGTATGGAGTGCCATATTCCCTGGTATGTGATAATGGACTTGCCTTTACATCACTAAAACTATCTAGTTGGAGTTTTGATCATGGAATTATTTTAAAGTTTTCTTCACATTATTATCCTCAAGGGAATGGCTTGGCAAAGTCAACAAACAAAAACTTATTGAACATCATAAAGAAACTAGTAGAGAAAAACCCAAGGGAGTGGAATACCTTATTAAAGTATGCATTGTGGGTGGATATAACTAGGATGAAGGTTGCATTAGGAAATTCTCCTTATCAGTTAGTGTATGGGGTGGATCCTATCCTCCCTATTAACCTAAAGATCCCCACATTGTTGTTTGCACAAGAATATCTGGGCAGAGATAACAAACAAGAAGTAAGATTACTTCAGCTCATGCATTTAGAAGAAAAAAGAAATAGAGCAATTGATCAGTTTGCTAAACATCAGGCTATTGTCAAATGCTGGTTTGATAAGAGATCCAGAATTAAAGCCTTTAGGATTTCAGATCTAGTCCTTATGCAGGATAAAGCACATGAAAGGAAAGGTGACCATGGTAAATTTGACAAAATTTGGATAGGTCCTTTTCAAATTTTAGAAATCCTAGGAGACAGTACCTATAGACTTAAGACTCTAACCGGTGAGGATGTCCCATTACCAGTTAATGGATAGTTCCTCAAACATTACTTCCAAGCTTAAATAGGGTCATGTAAGTCATCTGTACCATAATGTACATGTTGTATAGTTCTATTTTGTGTGCTTGCTTGTTTGTTTGTTTTGTTGAGATTTGTTTTGGTTAGTGAAGATGATGCACCATATCACCTTATGAAAATAACCAAATTGTTGAGATTCAAGTGATGAGAACAAATCTTTACATAGGTTGTAATTCACCTTGAGAAGTACCCCTAATTAGGTCTGTGATATCCTTTTCATCAATGATGCCTTTTCTTGGTTAAAGAGATTGTCACAATGACTCACCTAAGAACCTTGGGTTTGTTAAACACATTAGTATAGGTGTTAAGTGAAAATCTAAAGGGTCACCCTTCCTACCATTACAATCCCCAACCTAAAGCAGCAAGTGATCACACCTTGCATATTGCGCATACATGATGATATCATATGAATAAAAATAAATAAATGAATATTGAAAATCTAAAAGGGAATATGATTAGGCCATCTAAGTAACTCTATTGGGGCTATAGACGTCTGCTGGCAGTGGGGCTCTACTTAGGGGGATTGTAAAGATAACCTTGTCGGTGCTATGGACGCCTGCTGGTAGCAAGGATCTATCCCGGTTGCCTATGAGGGATGAACTCAAAATATGTAGCTTAACATTGGTTACTTTTGTTTTCATCTTACTTTCAAGAAGAGGATAATTAATCATATGCACACACTTGATCCCTTATCAGCTTTGTTGCACTTATGAGCCTGATATCATCCAAAAAGGTCATGATACTTATGCTTAGGGAGAGTTATGATGCTATGTTTTGATGTGATCTCGTCACTTGAACCATTTGAATTTGATTGTTTTCTTTGGTGGCAAGTTGTTGTGTGGTTACACAACACGCCCCATTTTGCCTTAGCAAAATAGGGACCCAACTTTTTACTTCTACTTGCTTACTTTCTTGCTTTGGGTGGTTTGGTAAAAGTCAGTCATATATGTCACCCTTATGCATATCCATCACAAAAAAAGGGTGAGTTGCCAAAATTAGAATTTGCTAGTACAAACCTCATGATTAGAAAGGGTACAAAATTCTAAGCAGGTTTTCCTTTTGGGTCACCCTGATATTGTTTAAGGATAGAAAGTTATGCCGAGTCAAAGTTGGGTCAACCCGAATATTTCACGTAGGGTCATATTTGTAAATATCAGTCACATTCATCAACATGACCCTGACTTAAGAAAATCACCCGATGTCCATTTGATCCTCGATACACAAACATCAAACTTAAATAAGGATGAATATCTACCCGTAAAGAATTTTATGTATTTGAAGAGGGGTCATGTTTCCTAATATTTGTCATCTTACAAAATATCACCATTTCATGAATATCACCTTGCACAAATATGAATATGACGTCATTCAGTTCCAACGAATAAAAGAGATCACCCTGATGATGATGTAATCATTTCACCTGATCCACGGAGGGTCATATTTCCAAACATCCATCATATTTCTCAATATGATGATGATGTCACCATAACTTGATAATAAGAGAAAATAAATGGCATGATGATGTCATCACGATTTAACCCCAAAGAGGTCACATTTTGAAATATCCTTGACTTTAGCAAAATGATCATGATGTCATCTTTCGCAAATAATTGTTGAAGTCCATATGACGATGATGTTACCCCTATATTCTCGAATGAGGATATTTGTGGGTATCAAAAGACCTGGATATTTTTTAATATCCCTTATCTTTAATTTTATGACCCAACCTTGCTTAGTAGTCAAAGGTTGACCATATCACCCCGATATTTAGTGAATGATTATCCCACCTAGGGGGTCATATTTTCCCAAAGGTCATATTTTTTAAATATCCCTGTTGTTCAAAAGATCACTCTCTGGTATTAAATGTGAGCCCAATGATAGGTCATGCCCTTTCGATTTGAAATAATATAAATCCAACACTTGACAGCATCTATGAACTTCATGTGGATGATCAAAAAATTCAATCAAAATGACACATACGCCCTAATTTGTCCTATTGATCGGTTTAAAAGTAAAATTTAGGGATTATCTCCATTTACCCTACGATAATTGAAGTTTACAGAGCTATGAAAGTCAACACCTCATGGTCATCTACTAGCGAAACATGATACTCAACGTAACGAAATGGGACAAATGATATAGCATATCTGCATTTACCCCATTATTAGTCATATAGTAAAAGGGAAAAGTGAATATCAGGTAAGTAAAATTAAAACCCTCTCCATTGTCATTTACTGCAAATCATTAGGTAAAGGGGTTTTTATTAGGTTAATCTACATGATGATGCATAAAATGAATTGAAATGTTGAATAGTGATTATGAAATGCATGATATCCTTGAACCTTCCCCATACAAACACCCTAGGCTAAGAAATGCATATTTCTTTTACAAGATCAAATGGAGGTCAGAAAGAATAGATCCAACTTTGAGTTCTTGAAACCCATGTTCTTACAACCTGAGGGAGTAGGATTTAGATATGGGGTGATAGATGACACACATCAAGGGAAGACAGATTTGGATGCATGGACAAGGTGATTAGGCAATGAAAGTGATAATCCCATACTAGATAAGATATTCACAACTGGTATGTGGCATGCCGCAGGATTCCCATATGTAATGGAGGCCACTGAGCTAGTGGTGGAATGTGTGAGAAATTATAACCTTGAGAATAGAAGAGTGGAAAAACATGGTAGAGTGTATGTAGACTTCTCAATCTAGGGCATCACTAATGCATTCAATCTGCCTGTGGGGGACAAAGTGGTTAGTGTGAGCCTAAGTAGGTTGGAGAAAGATTACAATAATAATAAGAAACAAGCCAAGAAAATCATGTACCAATGGAGGTCCAAGAACAGTACATATATAGCTTCTGCTAAGTTACTAATTTACTTGTATAAATTTGATTTTGATAAGGAGTATCAGTTGTTAGGGGTAAATTGGATCAAATAATGAATATGCAATGATAAACAATATCAAATACCCAAAACTCAATAGAATAGTGAACTAAGAAGATTAAATCAAACAAGAAATGAATCAACAAAGCAAACCTTCCTTAGATCGAAACTTCCATTGTTGCCTATCAAAAATTGTCCTTGTGTGTATGAAAAGGGCCCTCAATGAATGCAATTCTTTGCTTTGTCAATAATGTCGATTGAGAATGGCTATGGTAATGTCACAATGAAGAGGAACTCCAAAACGAAGGTAGTAGTGTGTAGTGTGTAGTAAAAAATGTGATCACAAGCAATGAAGGAATTGGTGCCAAAGGCGCGCTGAAATTCCTGCACAGTAACAATACTTAAGCTTGGATGAATAGAATGGAAGAATGAGGTTTCTTTTATAGACTTGAGGGAATGAAGATTAGCGGTATAGAAGACTTGAGAAGATAAAAGGTTGAGAATAGTTGAGGAACATGCAACGAATAAGAAGAAGACAAGTGTCACACAAAAGTTGTTTTATTTGAGTTAATCACTTTTTTTTCTAAAGATAAGACATGCTTTTCATAAATTAGAAAGTTTTTTTCTAATTTAAGAGATATTGATGAAAACAAGGTTTATTGAATAGGTAACTCAACTTAAGATTTGCTTTTACATGATTTGAGAGAAATTAAATAATAAATTATTTAATTGTGTGTGCATGGAGAAGAAGACTTATTTTTAGAAGATTTAGAAGATATTTGAAGAATTTGAAGATAAGAAAGCAAATTAAATAAATAAATTTATTTAATTGTTGTGCATGATTTGGAAGAATAAATAAAATATTTGATTTATTTTATTTTTAGAGAGAGAATTTAAATAAATTTGATTTGATTTATTCAAATTTGGAAGAATGAGTTTGATTTATTTAAATAATTGGGAAATTATTTAATTGTTTGGAAGAATTTAATTAAATAAAGAATTTTATTTAATTATTGGAAGATTATGAATCAAATAAATAAATCTGGTTATTTATTTATTGATAGAGGAATTTAGAAGGGAATAAATATTAAGAATATTTATTTAGACCGAATCATGTCATTTTTAGGCGTATACATTTTACCCCTCTTTGATGCAATGCAGTTTATGGTGTTGCTTCAAAGAATAAGTTGTCTGACAATGATACATGCCCCAGTTTGCCCCTAGTATAGGTTATGATGATAGGATGCCCCCTCAAGAGATTGGATGAGAAAAAGGTAGAAGGACGTGAGACAGACAATCTCATGAAGATGAAGGGAAAACTAGGTTAGGTTGGAAGGAAACAAGATGCGTTTCAAAGAAATGGGAAGAAAAACTAGAAGAAACAGATGCAGGAAGTAGTTGTAGTCACCACATAGCCAAATTAGGGTTTGCAAGCTATAAATAGGAGTTGGGTCCACAAGACAATTCATTTGCACTCTTGTCTTAGCTTGATTTTCTTCAGAGAGCTTAGAGTAGCATGGCAGCTAGAGAGGCGGATATTCCATGCGAGGAGCATCAATTCGAGTGCATTCATCGATTCGATCGGCTAGTAGAGGCAGGACCCCCAGTATGTATCCCGAAAAACTTCTCCTAGGGTCAAGTTAGGATGCAATAAATGCTAGGAGAAAGTTTGGTAGATAGATGCACAGAAATGCAGAATGGCGCATATGTAGCACGAAGTGGCGCATGCATTGTTTTGCAGCACATATGCATAATGAAATGACGCATATGAGAAATCAACGCTTTTATAGAAAACTATGGTACATGTATAATAAAACAATGCATACATGGTATGTTGCGGTGCATATATCAAAACTGCGCATATGTAGAGAACTGTAGCGCATGTATTGATTGTTGCAGCGCACTTGCCAGAAGTGGCGCATAGGACAAGAAACAGTGCTTTTGTGAAAAAATGGCTCATTTACCACCTGTTGTGGCATATATGTCACAGATAGGTAGATTACTTAGAGAAATTGACTCGATTGGTGTCCTGTTTGACACATCAATCGATAAGCTATCTCTGAGATTGCAGGAATCTAGTCAAGAGATGTAGTTTGCTGAGTATGGTACTTGTATCTTTAGGTTGATGCCTTGCTTTGCGTGCTTGTAGGAGGAGATACGGGATACACTGCAGTCTAGGGAGTAGTTCCCTATGCCCTTATTATAGAGATATATGCTGACTGAGATAGATAGAGAGGCACTTGGCGCTATGGGACTGGATTACATTTGCTTCATGCCCAAGGTGCGGGTGAACCATGGCTTGCTGACTGCTACTGTGGAGAGATTCCACAGTGAGGATGGGACATTCCACTTCCTGACTGGAGAGATGGCCGTGACACTGGAGGACATCTATCAGATTTTGCATTTGCCAATTGATGGTGAGCTTGTGGAGTATGACCCACAAAGAGGTGCGAGACTCGTCGAGTGTAGGTGAGTGTTTGATGACTCAGAGCTAGTTGGATAGGTCATCCCTTGGCAGGATATTCATGATTACTACGACTACTTCGCAGGGATTGTAACAGGATTGATCGAAGGCATTGTATGCCTTGATAGGAGATCACATGGGTTCCCCATTGGATGGGGTAGGATCATGGAGAGGATGGTGATAGAGGGCACCCGTTATGCTTGGGGTGTTTGCGTGGGGGTGTTTGCGTGCTTGCCCATTTATACCACGATATGCATTAGGTTGTATAACATAGGAGCA
Organism: Cunninghamia lanceolata; assembly: GCA_027924645.1. NCBI lineage: Eukaryota > Viridiplantae > Streptophyta > Pinopsida > Cupressales > Cupressaceae > Cunninghamia > Cunninghamia lanceolata. The sequence goes on from BSBN01000697.1 coordinate 3,956,009, forward strand.
CGAACCTTTCTGCAGGCGTATCACTACTACAGTTTTGGCTATGGGAGCACATAGCGATCATGAGGCCGATATGTGTTTTTGCGAGACAGAGGGGAGAGCCATATAGCTATGGCTATGTAGGAGTGATTTCCCAGCATAGGCTGGGGAAGCTAGAGTACTGGAGACACACCTTGGATGGAGTAGATGTGGTCATCTGGCGACCATACTTAGACTGTGAGCCATGGGATGATGAGACAGATGAGCTACCTTATTGTTTTCAGATGAGATGGCTGATAGGGTGGACCCACCACATACTAGAGAGGCAGATTGTTGGTAGAGTACTAAGATAGTTTGACAGGAGGTAGGGCATGCCACAGGGGTAGGCCCAGTTTGCACGGACACATGCGGAGAGGGTCAAATGGGGGTGGCATTATACGAGGAGGCCCTGGCAGAGTTTTGATAGACACTCTATGTCACCTAGGACATGAGGAGGGAGATAGCAGACATAGGGATGACAGGATTATGAGAATTGGTTTGCTGAGCACCCCTTCCCGAGATACTCAGGACCCAGGGTGTTGGTGCCTCGTATAGATGAGGTAGATTCAGATGATGAGGGCCAGGTTGGCCGGAGGAGGAGGGGGAGTGGGAGAGGGAGAGGAGGATAGAGAGGTGGCAGAGATGGAGGAGATGATGGAGGAGGGGGAGGAGATGGTGATGATGGAGGCCAACCCAGATAGAGGCAGAGGGTCGAGGAGGGACTAGAGGTCGCATAGCAGGTACCATAGGAGGTACTACAGGTACAGCGAGGACAGATGCCACCGCCTCAGTAGGTGGCACATTAGTAGGTAGCACAACAGCAGGTGGCATAGCAGCAAGTGGCACAGTAACAGGTGCCCTAGGGTCCAGCATAGGCAAATGTCCATGAGAGGACCATAGCTACACTGAGAGGGCATGTTAGACAGCTGCAGGCCCAGCTTAGGAGGGTTGAGGCTCGATGAGAGACAGATGCAGAGTACATTGCGGGTCTGACTAGAGAGAGGGACATGGCAGACACTCAGATACAAGTTATCTGGGTGGAGATGGATACCGCAGTGGCAGCCCTAGGGGTAGATGTGATGAGTAGTTTCCTGGTTGGGCAGGTGCAACAGGCACAGGCGCAACTAGCATAAGTACAGGGAGAGTTGGCATAGGTGCGAGGGTAACTAGCACAAGTACAAGGAGAGTTGGCCAGAGCATAGGCCCAAACACAGTATTATCATGGATTATACCATGGTGTAGTGCCAGTTAGTCAGAGGGCTCTGAGCTATAAGAGTCAGTCTATGGCCTCACAGACAGCAGGTCCATCGAGGTCAGGGGCCTCCATTATGGGACCACAACAGTTTGAGGTCGGTAGAGGAGGAGGAGACACTGCCAGTAGCAGTGGTCCACAGTAGCAGGGGTAGCAGTGACACGTAGACTATTTTGGATCCTATGTTCATTTTGATGGCTCAAATAGCTGGATAGACTTGTACCACATTTGTATTTTGAGACATGTATCACCATCCATTGGGATGTACTTATTGTATGACACCGATTCAGAGATAGACATTTGGATATTGTACATTTGGATATACTTTATGATATGACAATGCAGCTATTTTGATTCTCTCTATATGGATGAGTCTATGATGCACTTTTTATTGCATGATGTGATGTATGTGTTTATCTAATGCAGACTTAGATGTTTTACTTGACATTTATGAGATGTTATCTGATGCAAATTTTTGATATGATGCTATGTGATGCTATATAACCTAATGCAGACTTAGATACTTTACTTGATATGTTTCTAATGTGTGAATGCAAAATGATATCTATATGATTATGCAACTTTATGTGATGCACTTTATCTATGTTTTTGATTTTTTCTATTTCAACACTATATGATGATTGTATATGGATGACCTAATGCACTCTATTATGAATGCAACTGATTTAATCATGTAAATGACTATCTTATATGATATGATATGTAACTATATGCTCTATTTTTGTGATGTACAAATGTACTCTATCGACACATAAATGACAGGATGATAGATAGAAGATTGATTGATAGAAGAATGACTCAATAGAAACATTCACAAGCTTCACTTTGTATTGTTACTTTGCATTGTTTGGATCTTTTATTGCATGGGCTATGGATGTATGGATGTGTAAATGGATGTATAATGGATGGATTTGATTTTGACATCCTGACGGTGCAAGTATTTTTTAAGTGCTTATTTCATCATCTAGGTATAATTGAACCGAGATGACCTGAGTATTGCTTACATGGATTTTGATTTAGCAAGTTAATACAAGCATCAAGGTATAATTGAACCAAGATGACCTGAGTATTTCTTGCGTATCAACAAACAAGGATTGCCCTTGTTCATGTTAGACCTTTGGATGTCCTCGATGATCTTTTACCGATCATGTCCTTAGACAAGGCTTCACATTACTAAAGATTAATCCACAAACAACAAACAAAGAAATAATCATGCCCCCATCATAGCATCTCTAGATTTTGGCATCCTCGAGTAGCATAGAAAGGCATGATAGCAAAAAATCAAGACTCTGTATTTTAACCCTGTTTCCAATCCACAAAACATTTTTGCGTTTAGATGTGTTTGTTTCTTGCCATGATTTGGGTAAAATCATTTAGAAGGCTTTAGGAGTTTTCTTTGCTTTGGATAGGTTAATGTCTTGCATTAGGATTTCTGCTTGAAAGCGGGTTTTGCTTGCGCTTGCTTGTCTGGTGAGAAGATTCCACAATCTTTATTAGTGAGACGGACCCTAAGGGACTGACCTAGTGCCTCGGGGGCTCATTGCTAAATGGCCTTGCCTACGTGACGATGCAGAGGCAACATAGTTCGAGGTAAACCCTAATGGACCTAAGACCTAGGTGGTAGAAAGTGGAGGTAGATTCAGATAAATAGAAGTCCTAGACATGGCATGGATGGGACAATGGAGCCTCAGGGGTGCATTAGAATAATGGCCTTGCCTACATGACGACGCAGAGGCAACGTAGTTCATGGACTTGGACCATGGATGGACTAGAAGATAGATGACAAGATATGGGATGGATGAAGAAGGCCTCAGGGGTGCATTGGAATAATGGCCTTGCCTACGTGACAGTGCAGAGGCAACATAGTTCACGGACTTGGACCATGGATCCCAACGAGAGACACTATGCTAGGCTGACACGATAAGTATGATATGGGATAAAACCTTGGTTGACAAGGCCAACAAAGAGATAGAGTATCAAGCCATGATAGGTTACTGTCAGGATTTTATTATGGGATAGACATGGGTCAAATGGGACACAAGGAAGAATGGACTCAAGGTGATAGTTTTCCCAAAGATGGAGAAGGTGGTTTATCACAAGTAACGCCTATTTACTAGGTTTTCACCACTTGCTTTTATTTGCACGAAAAGCTAGAAAGTATACATGACGCCTGATTGCCAGGTTTTCATCATGATACCTATCCAAGGTGCTTGTTTGCCAGGTTTTCACCAAAGGATGAATTTTTTGTACTTTGCTATTTTTTTTTTGTGTTTTTCTGATTTTTTGATTTTTTTGTATTTTATGCCCCCCTTACATTGGGGTTCTCCTAGGTATAAAACTTGCGAAGATACATGCTGTTGATTGGGTCATCAAATAGCTCACCCTCTGATGTTGCTAACTGATATGCCCCTGATCCATAAGCAGCTACAATTACATAAGGCCCAAGCCAGTTGGGTTTGAACTTTCCCTTCTTTTCCCTATCCTGTTGATTGCAGGGATTTTCCTTAAGGACCAGATCTCCAATTTTGAAGACTCTTGGGTGAACTCTGTGGTTATAGCTTCTCAACATCATTTGTTGGTATGCTTTGAGATGGTCAAAGGCTTTCTATCTCCTTTCCTCTAGCAACTCTAGTTCTTGTAATCTGGAGACTCTGTATTCTTCATATGATATGAGACCTTTTAACGACACCATGAGGGATGGTAATTCAACCTCTATGGGAAGGATAGATTATGATCCATAGACAAGGGAGTAAGGTGTAGCACCTATGGGAGTACGTATATTGGTTTTGTAGGCCCACAGAGTGGGATTGAGTTGGATGTACCAATCATGGCTAGCATCGTTGACTATTTTTTTGAGGAGTTTCAAGATGGTCTTGTTGGATGTTTCAGCTTGACCATTGCCTTGGGGGTAATAGGGCGAGGAGAAATGATGTTGGATTTTGAATCGGTCACAAAGTTCTTGAACATCCTAGTTTTTTAAGGGTCTTCTGTTATCCATGATAATGGATGAAGGAATTCTGTATTTGTAGATGAGGTAATTTAGGATAAATGAGGATATTTGCTTACCTATGACGGTGGTGAGGGGAACGGCTTCAATCCACTTGATAAAGTACTCAGTGGCGGTTATAATGAATTTGTGGCCGCTGGATGAGGGTGGATGGATTTTCCCCACAAGGTCAAGTCCCCATTGGGAAAAGGGCCAAGGTGTCGTTAAAGGTCTCAACTCTTGAGCCGGTGCATGTATCAGGTTCCCATGTATTTGGCACTGCTTGCACTTCTTGACAAACTAATATGAATTTGTTTCCATGTTCGGTCAGCAATAACCCAAACGCATGAGTTTCTTGGCTAAGGAAGGACCGCTAGAGTGTGTTCCACAAATCCCTTTGTGCACGTCTTGTAAGGCGGTTAGGGATTCTTCTCATTCTAAACAACAGAGTAAAGTAGCATCTAGACCACGTCGGTATAGGGTATCGGCAATAATGGTATAGCGAGAGGTTTGGCATATAAAGGTTTATCGTTGGTTTGAAGATAGATCAATTGGGAGGGTGTTGTCCTTGAGGTAAGTATAAATCTTACCATACCAAGGTGAATTAGATCTAACTAAAAGGCATATGGTATGGTCCTCCAGAAGATCATAAGCTGGTTGTCGAATAGTTTCTACTAAGAACTCGTATCATGACTCATTTTTTGGTATCTCAAGAAGAGAGGCAATGGTTGCCATGGCATCTACTGCTTTGTTCTCAATCTGAGGTATCTACTCAAAAGAGATGATCACAAAGTGTTCCTTAAAGTCATCAACCATCCGCTTGTAAGGGACAAGCTTTTCATCTTTGGTTTGGTAATCATCATTGACCTGATTTATCACTAGTTGAGAATCACCATAGACATGTAGCTCTTTGATTTTCCATCTGTTTCCATATTGATACCAATGACTAAGGCTTCATATTCTGCTATGTTGTTGGTGCATGGGAATAGCAAACAGTAAGACTTCAAAATGGTGTCGCCATGAGGAGTTACAAATAAGATACCTGCCCCTGATCCATGGTTTGTGTAGGACCCATCAAAGTAGAGCTTCCAGGAATGTGTTGAGATGTTGAATAAGGATTCATCTGGAAAGTCAAATTGCATTGGTGTGGTGTCCTGTAGTGGTGCATCTGCTAACTGATCAGCAATGACTTGCCGTTTGATAGCTTTTCTGTCTACATACTCAATGTCGTATTCACTTAGGAGCATTACCCATTTGGCTAGGCGACCTATGAGAGCTGCTTTGCTTAGTAGGTATTTCAGTGGATCTATTTTTGCAATAAGTTTGACTGGATGTGCAAGCATATAATGTCAGAGTTTTTGGGAAGCAAAAACTACCACAAGACATGATCTTTCTATCTGTGAGTATTGCAACTCATAGCCCACTAATGTTCAACTGATATAGTAGACAGCTCTCTTTATTCTCATAGTCTTGTTGTGCTAGAAGAGCCCCAAGAGCTATAGGTGTAGCAGATATGTATAGTATCAATGGTTTCTGCTGGATAGGAGGCATGAGAATAGGTGGATTCATAAGGTACTCTTTCAGTTTGTTGAATGCCTCTTCACATCTCTCATCCCATCTGAATGGAATGTTCTTGTGCAGGAGATGACTGAATGGTTGGCACTTGTCTACCAGCTGTGATATGAATCTATGGATTACTTGTAGCTTTCCTTGTAGCGATCTTAGTTGTGTTAGAGTCTTGGGTGGTAGCATATCCATGATAGCCTTGACTTTGGCGGGGTCTACCTCTATTCCATTTGCTAATACAATAAAGCCTAGGAGCTTGCCTGAGGTGACTCCAAACACACATTTCTTTGGGTTCAACCTAACTTTGAATTTCTCTAGTCTTTGAAAGACTTTCTCTAACACATCCAGATGTGATTCCCTTGTGAGTGACTTTTCTAGGATATCATCTACATAGTTTTCCATTGTTACGTGCATCATGTCATGAAATATAGTGGTCATAGCACACTGATATGTGGCTCTTGCATTCTTTAGCCCAAATGGCATGACATTCCAGCAAAAAATGCCCCATGGACAAGTAAAAACTATCTTGTGTTGGTCTTTGGGTGCTATCCTAATCTGATTATATCATGAGAATCCATCCATGAGAGATAGCATGGTATGTCCTGCTGTCAAGTCGACTATGATATCTATGTTTGGCAATGGAAAATCATCCTTGTGGCAAGCTTTGTTTAGATCTCCAAAATCATTGCATAATCAGACTCTACCATCTGGTTTGGACACTGGTACAATTTTGGATATCCACTCTAGGTAGTCTATTGCTCTGATAAATCCCACATCCAACAACTTCTTTAGTCCTTCTTTGACCAATAGTGCTATATGCGGATGCATCTTTCTAAGCTTTTGTTTGACAGGTTTCACACCTGGATCTAGTGGAAGATGATGCAGGATCAAGTTTGGGTCTAGACTTGGCATGTCTACATATGACCAAGTGAAGTTGCCTCTCTTTTTCTTGAATAATGGTACAAACTTGGTCTTTTCTGGTGGAGTAAGATATTTAGCAAAGTGAATGATCTTAGGCTGTTCCTCTGTTCCAATGTTAATCGGCTCTGTGGGTTCCACAACAATCTGAGACTTCTCCTAGTGCATGTCATTAGGGAGAGTGTCAAGCCTTCCATCGTCAAATGCCATAGGTGGGTTTTCACCTTCGGATGCGTCCTTTCTTTTTACTATTTTGGGATCTAACACTGCTACAAAACAGTTTTCACCGTCAGATCCAGTTTTGATTTTGATATTTTTGCAACTGGAAGGCTTGGCCCCCTCTCCAAAATAAGCCATGGTATTAATTTCAATAGCAAAACTAGCTTTATGATCTCCTTTGGGTAGGTGGTCCCTAAGTTCCATGTAGTCAATATAAGCATCATCGTTTTGGAACATATCTAGTTGAGGAGTTCCTTGTAGTTCCCAGTCAATAAGTTTGGGATGCACAAGGGGGAGGGAGTCAGAGGATAGATCTGATTAATTGATAGTTTGAATGGATATATTAGGAGTATTGGGAGGGGGAGTGTTCAGGATGGTACTTTCCTCCAAATTGTTTATTGCGATAGAACTTGAACCTTCCTCGAAAGTCGTATTCTCAGAGATAGGCAAATCAGACTCTAGTGGCCTGTTCGGTAGCATTTATCCCTCACGGTAGGGGCTATAAGTTTGAATGGTATCACATTCTTTATCATCATAGGAATGCTCTGTCAGCTCATCCCACTCATACTCATTGGAATCTGTGTCACTGTCCACTTGAAGTGTATGTATCATTTCCACTAAATAAGCATTTTCTTTAGCTTTGCCCTTGCCTTTGTATCCTAGGCCATTTGTATTTCTAGCTAATGAGGATGAAGAAGGTTGAATGCATTCTATGATTCCTTCTTTTCTTAGGCCGATAGGGTCTTGTCCTTCCTAACCCATTCTGTGTAGGATAGCCTCACCTCACCCATAGAGTTCTGTTGGGAGCCTAGGTGGTTCTTATTGTATGTTCTCTTCTTCGGTATAAAGCCATTGTAGGACATCTCTTTCTTCTGTTTCATCGGATAAGGTCCCCCATTTGACAAAGGGAGTTATGGGAGGTATAGGAGGAGCAAATGGCTTTGGGAAATGCTTAGGTCGACCAAAGGATCTAGGAGATAAAGGCATCTTGGCTAGATTGAGGTTGTGCTCGATGGAGTATTCCCCAACTCCGGTTTCTTTGATAGTAATTTTCTGCTCTTTGGGCCTTGATGAGGAAGCTTTAGAGGTATAGTCTTGCTGTGGGGTAGGGGATGTAGATGCTCTATTGTTTGGTATGATGCAATCAGGTTTTGAAAGGACAGAGTTGCAATGCTAGAAGGGGTTAGGGTCTCCTTAGATGGTGACTTGTTTGCCATTATGTGGGAATTTTATGCATTGGTGATAAGTAGAGGGCACAACTTTCATGGCATGAATCCATGGTCTCCCTAGGATAATATAATAGGCGAGCTCCCTATCTAAGACTTGGCACACAACATCTTTTATGATAGGTCCCACTTGCATGGGTAATACCACTGTTCCCTTTGTAGTTCTCTCTTCATCATAGGCTTTGATAGTAATCTTCTTCCTTAGATCGACAGCATTTTCAGAGAACCCCAATGTAAGGACTAGCTTTAACGTGCAAATATTTAAACTAGCTCCAACATCAATGAGAACCCTCTTAATGCGGTGCTTGTGGATGAAGACGACCTTATGTAGAGGGGTGTTATGGGGTTGAGACACAGAGAGGTCATCCTGCTTGGTAAATGATATGGTACTTGAGGAGGGCAGATTACCTACCATGGCCTAAAACTTCTCTTGGGCCAAGTTAGTGGGGATGGTGGCTTCCACTAAAGCTTTATTGAGAATCTCCCTATGTGAAGGAGATAGACACAACAACTTCAAGATAGAAATGTGGGCTAGAGTCTTCTGTAGTTGGTCTATGACATTATACTGATGGAAGTTGGACTGAAAAGGTGACAACCTTCGAGGGACGGTATTCAACATGACTTTAGCACTGCAGGTAATGATGCTACAACCAGTTCTGTTAGGTTCTGATTGTTGATTGGGCATGACCACATTGATTTGTGGGACATACTCAGATAGGCAATTGATGGTATAGTCGAATGGCACACTTGCATAGCTGGCATTACTATTCCCACTATTCTGATTTGACTTGTTGTGGTTGTTCTTGTTGTTACCATTGTTGTTATTGCCATGGTTGTTGTTGCCATTATTGTTATTGCCATGGTTGTTATTGTTGTTGTATGGCCTGTTGTGATTGAGAAGTGGATCCCTGTAAGCCACATGTGTCTCATTGGAGGTATGCTAGTGGGTTCCTCCTTGATTTTGATCAAGCACATCTTGGATAACATGTTTGAGACAGATACAATTGTTGGTGGTATGTCCCCTTCCTCTATGATATTCACAATAGTTAGTGTCTTTCCAATAAGGAGGTTTGACTATGGGTTCATAATCACTTGTTAGTGGTAGAGAGATTTCATTGTTAGCCAATAACTTCTATAATACGGATTCTTGAGACTCACCCAGCGGTGTGAAATTTTGCCTTGGATTTGCACTAAACCATGGTCGTGGCTCCCAAGAGAATGGTTTGTTGGGCGTAACATTGTTTTCTTCTCCTTTGAGAGTGAATATGGGTTGTTGCTTGGGAGCCGTCACCTTGGCATCAACCACTCCATCATTGACAACATTCTTATTCTTGGTCCAAAACTTTGATTTGTTAGTCATATAGTTGGAGGTAGGTGTGTCATTGTATAACTTGATTTGCCCCTTGGCGATCATAGCTTTTTCAATAAAAAATCCCATTTCGATGACTTTTGAGAATGATGTAGGGCATTATATTTGTATTTGATAGCCAAGATCGGTGTTGAGGTCATGGACAAACTGTTGGCAAGAGACACTATATGGATTCATGGTTGTTGTCATTGATGGCAACAAAGGTCATCCCACATATTCGCAAGTCATGGTGTGTCTCTACCGGAAGTCAGAATGAAGACTATTGTGGTCTGGTGAACAAGAATAGAACATGTGGCAAGGTCCGACAGATTGGTCCGGATCTCTCAGAGGAAGTGTCTTGGTGTAGTGTGGATTTGGGGAAGTCAAAAGGACTACCTTGAGTAGTATATTCCAAGGATTTAGCCTCCGGTGATGGACAAGAAAGAAGATATGAATAGTTGAGTACCAGATTCCTGAAAGACAGTGAGAACAGAAGAAGAATTGACTAACAGAGTATCAGACTATTTTTTGGATGTGTTACTATTGATGGTAAAGGTTGTGAAGGCATGAATCATGTTTGGCCGACATGATTAATGATATCTACAAGTATATGCTTGATCCACATTACTTGATATGCAAGGATTCAGCCGACAGAACAAAGTTTGTGAGAAGATAGACTATTCCGGGTGCCGACTAGAAAGATAATGAAATCACTAGTGTGGATATAAAAAGAGGATGGATTTTGTTGTGAGAAAAAAAGTCAAGTTATGGGGTATGCGAATAAGTGCAGAGCAGAGCAGAAGCAATAAGAAAAATCTGGTATGTGAAAGAAAAGAAAAAAAAGAGCAGAGAGAAGATGAAGTGCAGTAGATCAGTACACTGAGCCTAACCAGAACTGAACTCCAGCATATGTAGATGCTTCCAATCAATTCAAGTATTGTATAAACATTCTTTTGTAGACAGTGTGTCTCCTTGTAGGCAGTGTGCCTCTTTGTGAGCAGTGTGCTTGGGCAGTGAGCCCTAATTGGCAAGTGCCATTTTGTAATTCCTTATTCTTCTAACAGAGAATAATCTTTGGGTTAATAACCCCGTGGTTTTCTCCCTTAACCGGGTTTCCACATCAAAAATACTATGTCATGTGTTTCTCATTTCATAGTAATGTTTGTTTGTTTGATTCAATGCTGCTTTGATTAATAAAAAAGTTTAAAAGAAGAAATAATTAGGATAACTGATTCACCCCCCCTCTCAGTTATCAACAATTGGTATCAGAGCTAGGTTCCTCCGAATAGAGCTTAACAGCTTGAGGAAGATCTGGGAGTTCAAATGGATGCATATGGTTTAAGGGAGCAACTCAAGACTGCCCTTGAGGATCTTGAACAGTCAAACTCTGAAGTCAATGAATTAAAGGAAAGACTCAAACAGGCTGATGAATTCATGAGAGAACTAAAAGACAAATTAAGTCTCTCAATGAAAAAGAGAAAGGAGCTGCTCCAACAATTGGCAAGACAAAGTGAAGAAAGCAATACAAATGAAGAATTGACTGAGAAAACCAAGTTATGTGAAAAGTTATCAAAAGAAGTCATTATGTTAAGACATGAAATGGAATTAGGAACTATAAAGTTTACTCAAGAGATTGAAGAAAAAAGAAAAGCTGAAGACAATCTAAGACAATCTCTTAAAGAGAAATCAGAAGAATGCCACCAAATGGACAAGATTATCAGACATCTTGAATCTGATCTTGAAGATGCCAAAGATAATGAAGAAAAACTTGAGGATCAAATTGTCTCTCTCAAAAGAGATCTTCAAACAGCAAATGAATATAAAGAAAAATTCAAGATAAGTTCTGCCCAACTTGAAGTACTTCTTGGAAGTCAAAAGAGGACAAATCACAAGTATGGTTTGGGATATGAGAAAGGAGAAAGCTCCGGATCCAGTCAAAATAATTTTGGATCAGAAAATCTAAGGAATAGGCCTAGAAGACCTCCGGTAAGACAGCCCAATGCTCAAAGATATCCATCCTTCAATGGATACTGCCACAACTGCAATCACTTTGGTCACAAAGCTAATCAGTGCAGAAATAGAATGAATCAGACTAATTCATCCTTCTCTGGACAATGCTTTAACTGCAAAAGGTATGGACACAAGTTTCATGAATGCAGAAGTATGCAAATAAATAAATCATTCAATGGTAGATGCTTTGCATGTAATAGAATAGGTCATATGGCTAATCAATGCAGATCAAGAGGCTATTAGTCAAATATGCAAAGAAATGTTATTTGTCAAATCTGTAATAGGTCTGGTCATAATGCAAAAGTTTGCAGAAGCAAGAATCAAGACAAAAAAGGTCTGGTGTATAATCAAAATCAAGACAAGGATAAACAAAAGATGAATGCGGATGAAGTTAGGAATCAGATGAACAAAATTTGGGTAAAGAAAAGTTCAGAGAATGTAGAGGTTGGATCCGCACCAGACTCTGGTGCTGATATTCCTTCCGGAAACTAAAAGTGAGCTCTGGCTCAGGGGGAGACTCATAGAAAATCCTGTTCCCCCAGCTAATCAAGTGGTGCCGGATGTGGCACAAGATGCGGAGTAAAGGGTTTGAAGATATAAGTCTTGAGATGATCCAGATAAGATTTCAGAGGTCCGCATGGAGATGTAAAGAAGTTGTGATCGATCAATTAAGACCTGTTCCGGGAGATGCTCCGGAATGACAAAGGATTACAAAAAGGATCCGGAGAGATCCGGAAATGCATTGTCTTATTCTGCGGATTGGACAGAGTGTTTGGGATGTCCTTTTGATGTGTCATCTTGATTTATTCATGGTTGGAAGATCCGCATGATGTTCATAGATCAGGACTGATCCGGTATTCCAAGTTATCCGAATAAGGCAAACCGAAACAATGTAGGTCGAGCATTTATTGCAAATAGATATTAGGGTTTGCGAAACAATATAAGGGATTTCTCAATAATCACTTGATCATTCCACACCTAAGAAGAAGTGAAAAGCGGAGCTCTGCAACAAAATTCATCAAGTTCACCGAAGATCACTTGCATAAGTTACTAAATACAGAAATCAATCCAACCACTCCGTATAACCGAAGGCGCATAAGGTATTTTACGTTTTCAATATCTCACAGCAAATCTTTGAAAAATGGCTACTCTGAATATAGTTAAGATCTCTGATAGACCTCGCCCCACATTCAAGAAACATCCATACAAATCTTTGGAAGTAGATCCACTAGGAGCCTTCTCCAGTGTTCCACATGGTGTATTGCATACGGAGGACATTAGGGTTTACATTCATGTAAATTTTGAAGACTTTCGAGAATCAAAACTGATGGATATCTATCACAAACAGTTGATAGATGACTCCTTTGAGATTAAACCTCAGTACAAAGCCATCCGGGATAAACACTTTTCACAGTGCATCCATTTCCCCTATTTTGAAGAAGATGAATGGGTCCGATATGTACTAAGTAGAGTGCATGACAACTTCCTATGGTTGAACAAGCCCTTCAAGATCACCAAAGATGCAATTAGGGCTATAACTGGTCTATACTCATCCGGTGGATTACCTATTCTCAAGTCTGTCAAAAATCAAAGAGTTAGTGATGCAACCGGATCCAAGTTTGACAAGAGAGCTATGACAGTTGAAGACATCACTGAACCAGATGTCAAATTTGCATCTATGATAATTGGTTACAAAATCTATCACTTCAATAGGGAAAATTTAGTACCGGGAACTGTAATCTACACAGCTTATCAAATGTTAAAGGAGAATGCAGACTATGACTTGTGTGAGCTCCTTGTAAACCAACTTTTTGAAAATCTACAGAAGATCAAGAAGGACAAGAAAAACTCCTTCAAGTATGGCAATTTGATCCTTTGTCTCTTCTTTTATTACATGAATGAGCTTCCTAGATCCAGTGGATGGATATGGCAGAATGACAGACCGGTTGCCATCCAAATCAGAGATTATTTGCATGGACTTGGGGATGCTAAAGTAAGAAAAACAGCTCTATGGGATATTTCAAGAACTTCCAGAGCATGATGCATGCAAGAGAAAGAATACCTCAATCCCTTGTTGAAAAGTACAAAGACACAGTATGCTTTATGGTAGAAACAGATCAGTGTCTAATGGAGGTAGTAGAACCAAGAACTATGTGGATCATGCCCATGGGGTATGAAGTGGATGAACAGATAGTGGAGCTGCATGTTCAACACATGCTAAGTTAGCCTAAAGATCCAAAGGCAGAAAGGTTTGGAACATTTGAGGAACTAAGTATAAAAATTCATGTTGAACTCAGAGAACCGGAGATCAAGAGGAAAGTTAGAAAAGAAGTAGAACACATAGCACAAGGCCTTGGAATCTCCATGGAAGCACTTGATGCTCACCGGAAGAAGAAGGGGATGAGAAAGAGAAGAAGAGGGAAGAAAAGAAAAGTGAAGAAAGTGTTCCAGTTGAAACTTCCACCCGGACCAGATCATCAAAAAGATCTGCACCTCCCACAACCAAAAGCTCAAAACTGGAAGTCTAGGCATCCGGTAAAAGATCTAAGACAAAAGCCACAAGGGCTTATGAAAGCCAAAAGGATGAAGAGGAAACTGAGTCAGATGAGGGAGTAAAAGAAATAAAGAAGCAGAAGAAGAAAGGATCCGGTAAACCCTCCACAGGCCAAGACAAGGAAGAAATGATAGAGGAATTTGTTGAAAAGCCCACCCTGTCTCTAGACAGTGTAGTCAAATCAGTCACTGTGGATGGGAACCTTCAACCAGTGGCCGAATTCTATGATGACTACAATGAGGCAGATCAAAAGATCCTACAGGAAGCTACAATCAGGTACCTGAACATTTACAATAAAGCTTTTATTGAGATTATCTCCAAAATTCCTGAGTCTAGAGAAGGAATTAGAAATAAGAAAGAACAATGCCATGGCAAAAGACCTTGAGATCAGGGAACAGATAGCTATTCAGCGATATCCTTCAATTGATCACAAAACAATGAACATGGTATTCAAAGACTGCAAGGATGAATTCAGAAGCAAAGCAAGGATGAATCAGCTTATGCTTGGTGAGACCGACAAAGTAGCCAAGGACACTGAAGAGATCCTCTGGAATACATTCAAAAGGTTCAACATTCCTATTGTAGAGGACTTAGGTGCAGAAATAGCTGTGGACTTGGAATCATCTGCTCCAGAAGAAGTGGCCCTTGAACAGAGTAACATCTCTCCTTCGGTTTCCCCTATAGTCTCCGGATCCCAAGAGAAATTACAGGAGAAAGAAGCAATAGTAAAAGAAAAAGAGGTTAATAGCACCAAGGATGTAGAGAAAGAGAAGATTCCAACAGAGAAAACCACAACTAAAAGTGGTAAGAATGTGGAAGGAGAAAAGACTCCAAAGGACAAAACTGCAGAAGAAAAGAAACATTGGTCTCCGGCAAGAGACACTGCACAAACTGTTCAAAAATTTCTGAGCCAAGAAACAATAGAGATTGATGAACCGGAGCTTCTAAAAGGCCCATTCAACTTTGACTCTCTCTCTCTCCAGTACAGACGATGAAGATAGCTTCATTTGCAAATGCTAAGGCAAATGAAAAACTCCTAAAGTCTCATATGGAAGACTGTGAGTTGATAGAGGCTACTTCCGGAGTGCTTGAAAAGATTATGCCATCAGTCCAGATAGATCCGACAGCCTCCTCTTCTGGTAATCTCAAAACCTTAGTCAGCAGTGTTGATACACATTTTGATTCTCTAGAAAAATCAGCTGAAGAAAAGGTCCGGAAGGAATTTTTGGATAAGATATTTTTAGAAGTACTAGGATTAATCTCTAATGATAGGAGAAATATAAGTATTGGAATAAAGAGCTTAGAAAATGCTCTTAAGGATGGCGGTGACATCTACAAATTTTGTATCTCCTGGTCAAAGGCAATAGTAGAAATTGATAAGAAAATAAAAGAGGAACAGGACAAACTACAAAGTTTATCTCAAAGTTTTGATCCTCTCTCTTCCTCCATAGTGAATCAAGAATGTCAAACTATTGCAATCACAAATGCAATAAAGAACTTTGAGAAGGAAAGGAAAAATATAACTAACAGGATGGGAGAACTTAGAAGGATTATAATCCCTAAGTTAGAAACTATGCATGAGGCCATCAGTGATGCTCAGACTACTGCCCAAACAAATGATCCGACAGATCTCAAAAGGGCAAAAGCTTTTGCATTTTTGTTAAGTGGTCACATTTCAATTTTGGACAGAATGAAGCAAAGTTGGGCTACAGAACTGGTCCAATTGAAGACATCCTTTGCAAACATTCTTCAGTTTATGTGAGTATGTAAATATGCGGCTATGTATAGTAAATCTTTGAAAATTTTGGTGTGCGGACCCTACCCTTTGCCATTGATGTCAAAGGGGGAGTGAGGAGCAGTGAAAAATGAGGAATCCAACTAAGGGGGAGTTCCAAAAATTGTATATAAAGATAGAGCATCAGCCAAGGGGGAGCATAGTGTAAACACTTAGTCATTTTTTACTAAGTGTTGCCATCAATGCCAAAGGGGGAGATTGTTGGCAAGAGACACTATATGGATTCATGGTTGTTGTCATTGATGGCAACAAAGGTCATCCCACATATCCGCAAGTCATGGTGTGTCTCTACCAGAAGTCGGAATGAAGACTGTTGTGGTTCGGTGAACAAGAACAGAGCATGTGGCAAGGTCCGATAGATTGGTCTGGATCTCTCAGAGGAAGTGTCTTGGTGCAGTGCAGATTTGGGGAAGTCAAAAGGACTACCTTGAGTAGTATATTCGAAGGATTTAGCCTCCGGTGATGGACAAGAAAGAAGATATGATCAGTTGAGTACCGGATTCCTGAAAGACAGTGAGAACAGAGGAAGAACTGACTGACAGAGTATCAGACTATTTTTCGGATGTGTTACTGTTGATGGTAAAGGTTGTGAAGGCATGAATCATGTTTGGTCGACATGATTAATGATATCTACAAGTATATGCTTGATCCGCATTACTTGATATGCAAGGATTCAGCTGACAGAACAAAGTTTGTGAGAAGATAGACTATTCCAGGTGTCGACTAGAAAGATAATGAAATCACTAGTGCGGATATAAAAAGAGGATGGATTTTGTTGTGAGAAAAAAAGTCAAGTTATGGGGTATGCGAATAAGTGCAGAGTAGAGTAGAAGTAATAAGAAAAATCTGGTATGTGAAAGAAAAGTAGAAAAGGAGCAGAGAGAAGATGAAGTGCAGTAGATCAGTACACTGAGCCTAACCAGAACTGAACTCCAGCATATGTAGATGCTTCCAATCAATTCAAGTATTGTATAAACATTCTTTTGTAGACAGTGTGTCTCCTTGTAGGCAGTGTGCCTCTTTGTGAGCAGTGTGCTCGGGCAGTGAGCCCTAATTAGCAAGTGCCATTTTGTAATTCCTTATTCTTCTAACAGAGAATAATCTTTGGGTTAATCACCCCGTGGTTTTCTCCCTTAACCAAGTTTCCACGTCAAAAATACTGTGTCATGTGTTTGTCATTTCATAGTAATGTTTGTTTGTTTGATTCAATGCTACTTTGATTAATAAGAAAGTTCAAAAGAAGAAATAATTAGGATAATTGATTCACCCCCCCTCTCAGTTATCAACACAAACATCTCCATTAGTTGCTTCTCAGGTACATCGTATGAGCACTTGCTTGCTGGTTGTCTCCATTATTGTAGGAAGGTGGAAAATGATTCACCACCCTTTTGTTTGGTGTTGTATAGATCAAGCATAGAGACTTCATGTTTAATGTTGTAAGAGAAGTGAGTGATAAACTTGTTGACTAGCTCATCAAAAGTTTTGATGCCCGGTGGAAGACATGAGAACCACTCCATAGCTTGACTTCCTAGAGATCTAGGGAATAGTCTCATTAAGTAAGTCTCATTATGAGCTACTTCTAAACATGCTGCGTTGAATTCCCTAATGTGATCTCTAGGGTCCCCTTTTCCTTTCTATTTGTCAAACTTAGGAATTTTGAATCGATAGGGAAATGGTTTCATGATCAAACCTTTATCGAAGAAGTATGGTACAATATCTTCCAAGGAGTAATTTTTGGTGTTTGTACCTGTCTTGAGATTCAACATTTGTTGCTTTAGACCCTCGATTTCTTTCCTCATTTCTTCCATGGGAGTACTTTGGTCTATGGTTTTCTTTCCTTTATCTTCCACATTTGGGTCTAGGGTTTTCTTTCCCCTTTCATGATCATCCTCTATGTTTTCTAAGATTGAGTTTATATCGAAATCCATGGGTAGTTTAATTCCAAGACTAGCAAGATGATAGAAATAATTGTGAGGGTTGTCATGGAGCACTTTCTCTACTAAGCATTGGAATTTTTGATCTTGGATGCTTCCTTGATAGTCTTCGTTAGAGATTTCTTCATCACTATTGTGAGGTGTGAAGATGTGGTTGGATGACTTGGCCATTTCAAGTTGTTTTTTGTATTGAGATCTAGTGAGAACCATGCAAGGTGATGTGGGACGAGGTGGAATGGGACTAGAGACTTTGGCAAGGTGCTGATGGAGACTGTTGAGAATAGGATACTTATGACAAGATTTTGACAAAGGACTTTCTCGATCAATGTTTCCAAGTAAGACGGCCGATACAAGACGGTAGCCACTAGTAAGGGTACTCGATACCTGTCTTACTGTGTAGGGACTAGTTTTGCACCAAGACCTACTAGCAAAGTTCTGTGACTAACTAGGTTTACTTGAATCCACAAATGATAAGAAAAAGGGGCCTATGCTGACCTGATATGGGATAGATTTGACTTTGGACTAGAAAGACCTAATAGAAGATGAATGGGATGACCAATGAAATAGAGACTTTAACGTGAAATGGATGGAAAATTGACTGCAAGGTGGAATCTGATCTCTGATCCTAAAACTAACTAAAATGGGTACCCAGAACTGGTGAAATTCTTCTCTTGAAAATCGTGCAAGTGCTCACTGTCGTGTATGCACTGATATAGACATGTCGCAAGAATAGATATATGCACTGGAAGTCGAGATATATGTGCTGGACTGGTAAAATGCAAAAGTACTATAACAGGCAATGAAAGCACTATAAGTCTAAACAAATGTGCTACAGGTCGACATAGATGCACAGGAACAGAGGGTGGATACGTCGCTCTAGCTTTTCTCAAAAAAATTTGCAATTTTTTTAGAATTTTTTTGGTTTTTTTGGTACATTGGTTGCAAAAAAAAAATTTCTAATCTAATTTTCTAAATTTATGGCAAGAAAACACAGCAAACATAAAGAACTTTTTATGGTTTTTTATTTTTTTGTAATTTTTCTGACTCTTTTTGGACTAAAAGGAAAAAACAAGTACAAAATCCTAGGCTCGAAATTGATTATAAGGGTTTCTGGCCACTAGAACAAAAGGTATTTAATGAGGGCAACCGTTCAAGTGGTTACACATGCGGTAGCACTACTCTCCGTTATGGAGTCTCCTAGCCTGCAAGGGTTGTGCCTTGGAGGGTTTTGGGGGAGGTTGGCTGTCAGTGTAACACAACTTCACTCATTATTTAAAGCTTTCACTCCAAACACAATTTATTTATAGTGGCTTGGAAGGGCTTGGAGTCTAGCCTATTACCACTTAGGGTCGTTCCTACTTGGATAAGTGGTATCCAAGAGCAGGCCCCTCTAAAGGAAAAACACATGCGACAATGATACTTCTAGCATTTTGCTCACCCAAGATAGGGGAGAGCATAGGCCTGGTATCATTCCCAAAACACAGAATACAGTGGTTCTTTCCCCCTAGTTAAAATGAAAAAAACTAGATGAGCTATCTACTTGGGCAAGCATAGAACTTTGAAGTGTTTTGCAAGATAGCAATGGTTTAGTTTTAACCAAGATAGCAATGATGAGTTCAATTTTTAACCACGATAGCATGAGTTGTTAACTTTGAAATGTTGGTCAATCAAGATAGCAGTGGTTTAGTTTTAACCCAAATAGCAGTGATGAGTTCAATTTTTAACCATGATAGCATGAGTTGTTAACTTTGAAATGATGGTCAATCGAGATAGCAGTGGTTTAGTTTTAACCCAGATAGCAATGATGAGTTCAATTTTTATCTAGATAGCAATAACTTTGAAAAGATAGCAATGTCACAATGCAAGATAGCAATGATTCAATTACCTCTTTCCTAGTTAAAAACTACATGAGATTTGCATGAGCATCTGTTTTACTATCCTTTTAGAAATTGAAGTGTGAGCTAATTTGAATGCAACTATATGAAACTAAACCAAAACCTATCCTATAAAATAGCTCCAGAGAATACCTACAAAGATGTCAATGTTAGCAAAATCTTCCTAGAAAACCCTAAAATCACTGCCTACAATAGAAGCGCAGCTTCATAGATTGAATGCGCAGAAACAGTCAACAGAAGCGCTGTAAAAACACGTGTTGAAATAAACAGTAAATGTGTAGAAATAAGGTGTATATGCACCAATCCGATGTATGCGCCGTCTCTGAGGGCAAAAGCACTAGAATAGTGAATGTATGCACCGCGTTGACAGATGCGCTATGACAGTTGGTATATGCATTGAAACAATGAATCTATGTGCTGCGTTAACAGATGCGCCATGACAGTTGGTATATGTGCTGGAACAACAAATATATGTGTTGATTAGATGAATGCACCGTGACAGGTAACAGATGTGTGTTAGAAATTGATGTATGTGTTGTTTCCTCTTGTGTATGACATTCTAAACACAAAAACTTAGTTTTTGGTTAAATTTGGGGCTAGGCCCCACGGTGGGTGCCAAAAATGTTAGGGGTAAAATAGATCAAACAATGAATATGCAAAGATAAACAATATCAAATACCCAAAACTCAATAGAATAGTGAATTAAGAAGATTAAATCAAACAAACAATGAATCAACAAAGCAAACCTTCCTTAGATCGAAACTTCCATTATTGCCTATCAAAAATCATCCTTGTGTGTATGAAAAGGGCATTTAATGAGTGCACTTCTTTGCTTTGTCAAGAATGTTGATTGAGAATGGCTATGGTATTGTCGCAATGAAGAGGAACTACAAAACGAAGGTAGTAGTGTGTAGTGTATAGTAAAAAGTGTGATCACAAGCAATGAAGGAATTAGTGCCAAACGCGCTGAAATTCCTGCATAGTAACAATACTTAAAGCTTGGATGAATAGAATGGAAGAATGAGGTTTCTTTTATAGACTTGAGGGAATGAAGATCAGTGATATAGAAGACTTGAGAAGATCAATGGTTGAGAATAGTTGAGGAATGTGCAATGAATAAGAAGAAGACAAGTGTCACACAAAAGTTGTTTTATTTGAGTTAATCACTTTCTTTTCTAAAGATAAGACATGCTTTTCATAAATTAGAAAGTTTTTTTCTAATTTAAGAGATATTGATAAAAACAAGGTTTATTAAATAGATAACTCAACTTAAGATTTGCTTTTACATGATTTGAGAGAAATTAAATAATAAATTATTTAATTGTGTGTGCATGGAGAAGAAGACTTATTTTTAGAAGATTTAGAAGATATCTGAAGAATTTGAAGATAAGAAAGCAAATTAAATAAATAAATTTATTTAATTGTTGTGCATGATTTGGAAGAATAAATAAAATATTTGATTTATTTTATTTTGGAGAATGAGAGAATTTAAATAAATTTGATTTGATTTATTCAAATTTGGAAGAATGAATTTGATTTAATTAAATAATTGGGAAATTTTTTAATTGTTTGGAAGAATTTAATTAAATAAAGGATTTTATTTAATTATTGGAAGAATATGAATCAAATAAATAAATCTGGTTATTTATTTATTGATAGAGGAATTTAGAAGGGAATAAATATTAAGAATATTTATTTAGACCGAATCGTGTCATTTTTAGGCATATACATCAGTATATGATTGCCTTGTTGAGCAGGATGATCGGTAGACAACATGCCAGGAACTTTGAAAATTGGATGTATGGGATCATCCAGATGGTACTATATTAAGAAAGCAAGCCTTTCTGGGCCAAGATCATAAGTGACGGCTTAGATGAAGGGATGAGAAGGGTGGGTGGCAAAGCTTTTATATTCCATATGACTTCTTATGTCATATATGTCTGTGCTTTTCAAGGCACATTTAATGCCTTACAAACAGTGGGCAGGGTTGGAAACAATACTGGTGATGTAAACATATGGGACCATTACCCACAATTACAAAGGAGAGCATACCTCCAAGACTATAAATTGGTAAATGACTTATTTTCAATGCATTTAGCCAGAACCATGGAGGAGGACAAAACCAAGAGATTGACCATGGAGGCTCAAGCCATTATCTATAAGCATGGGGCTTAGTTTATCCAATTCCCCACCTTTTCATACATAAGAATAGAAGGATTTGAGGGGCAACCTCTCATGTTACCAAGATACCCCACTGATAGGGTCATCTTGATGGAGTTTGTTAGATAAGTATCAACCTCAGTTGAAGCTCACTTGGAGCAGAACAAGATTCCTCATGTGTTTTTTCCAATATACATGGGCTGGTATATATTCCCTAACTAATAGAACATTAAAGATGTCATTGGAGGGTTAAGGCTCATGTGCCTGCATCCATTTTCTATAGTTAGGTCATATGACCCATTTGGCAAAATACAGAAGTTATTAGGGAAACAGAAACATCTTGAAGATTATTGGACTAATTGTGATGATGAAGCAAAGGTCAGGATAAGAACTTATCAAAGGCTCACTCTCAATCAGATCTAGACTTTTGACTGGATTCTAGTGCCTGCACAATTGCATGATGATGATGGAAGGATAATGTCTAATGAATATCAGGATCAAAAGGTGTATAATGAAACAATCTCAACTCCTGATCTAACATAGCCAAAGGAGACCTCATTGGATCAAATAATGCAAAAGGTTATCCAACTAACCTAGATCTGGGTAAAGGCTAAAGCTGCTGAGTTGTAAAAGAAGGGTGTGGCTCTTACTATAGACAATAAGAAGAATAAACAAGTATCTGAAGAAGAATATGATGATTTTCTCATTGAAAAGAGGAAATCTAATGGAGAATGATTACCTACTAAGGAACAAAAGCCACCAAGCAAGGGCAAGAAGGCTACTCATGTGCAACAAGTGGTGATTATTAAAAGACTTCCATCAAAAGGTGATGGGGCATCAACACCTCCACCTACATCTACATCACAATAATCCCTTGCTAAACAAAAAGGCAAGAGGGTAATAAAGCTTGTTCCTAAATATATAGAGGAACAAATGGAGGATGAGCCATTGTAGGATGAACCATTACAGGATGAACTAGAAGAAGAAAATCCCTTGGAAGAAGAATAGTTGGATAAGGGACCTAAAGATGATGATCTACTAATAATAAGGAAGAAAAGGAAGAAAGTGCAACAAACATCCCCACCAAAGAAGCAAAGGATAGTAATGAGGGGAAATGTTAACACTAATTAAGAGGTGTAGGTGGTTTGGCTTTTATGAGGGAATTACAGCATGATGTCCCCATTCTTGATATCATTCAATTTAAGACTGAAAAGATAGAAGAGCAGATAGAAAGAGAGACACATATGGCTAGTAAATAATCCCCCTTTCCACTTGATAACACTGTTGAGTTGTTAGATGATAAGGTAGTTCAAGATGTGGCCGCTCAACATATGGAGACCTTAGTACCTAATACTAGGATAACCTCTCATGGCACCACATTGGCCCATAAGGTGACTAGTCAAATAGAACATAAAATGGATGAAATGGAGAAGGATAATCCTAAAGAGGTAGCCCAATAGATAGGGCTGACCAATCTGGTAGAGCAGGTTACTAGTCTTGCAGCAATAGATTTAACCTACAAGGGTGATATGAACCAAATAAAGGTAATGATTAGCCTTTGGAACCTAAAAAAGCTAAAAATACAATGCATACAGAAGCTAATGATATGATAACCAATCAAAATGGAGGCCAGGGTAATGCACCTACAGAACAAGAAAAGTTAGAGGCACAGGCTCAAAGTAAGAGTGATCAGGAGATACCTGATAAGGATGCTAATCAGGATCAAGGTGTTTCATTATTGCATGTTGAAAGAGGTAATCAAGGAAATAATCTAGGATTAGAAGAGAAATCAGGTGAGAAAGAATTGAGCTTGGGAGAGGCTAACACATCTAAGGATGAGGAATAGAATCTGGCACATGATGAAATTCTAGAGAAGGAGACAGAAAAGGTGACCAAGGGTGATCTGGGTGATCCCCAAGGCCAAAATACACAATCTTCTGAAGAAACCTAGGTGACACATGATGGACAAAGATAGAATGTTCAAGAAACCCCTGAGGAAATTTTACAAAAGGAAGTACATGATCAAAATGTGCATACTTTAGAAGAACCTCCACTTTAGGAAGAAATCCCTTAGCAAGAGGTACCTCAACAAGAGTCTCCTCATAAGAATGTGCATGAGGAAGAAATCAAAAGAGAGAATTCACCATTGAGGGTAAGGCTTGATACACCGCCCCATGATACTCAAAGTAAAGAGGGTGATCATCAAGAGCTCAAAGGTGATGTCCCTTATTGGTTGCAACAAGAAATAAATCTACAACAAATGGATGAGGTACATGATTTTGGTGTTTCTACATTGTTTGATGAAAGTATGATGAAACGTAGAAGAAAGGCAAGGCTTACATATTCAATAAGAAGATACCCTACTATAGGTTGGATAATAGTTCAAGTAGCCTTACCAATAGTTGAAAAGGAGAAAGGCAAAATAGGCCTTGATGAATTTTAGATAACTGATATTGATTTAGGTTTTGCAAATGAGGACCAGGAAGGTCAAGAGGGTAAAGATATTATTGATTCTTTGACACAAAGGGTGAAAAGAGAAAAGGATAAGAATAAGAAACACAAAGAGTACATTGCTCAATTGCATTCTTTTATCAAAGGATTAGTTGATCCTAAGCACACACCTATTAGTATACCCACTCCATTAACAATTATATCCCAAGAAGAAGTTACTAGATTAGATCTGATGAAGCATAAGGCACAATTAATGGACAAGTGGTTCATTTCTTCTTTTTTTGAAGCTAAAAACATGGTGAAAACATCCCTAGAAAGTTGGAATTCTCTTAGTGCTTTGAAGAGTAAAGTGGATAAGTTGCAGAATGAAGTAGGCAGGAGATCCTTCAAACTAGAAAAGCACCTAGATGCTTTGGGAGAAATGAAAAGAATTGATATGAAGATACTTATGGATAACAAAATACTAGATAATAACACTTCCCAACTGCTCAGTATTTGGTATGAGGGCACTGGATTTGAGTGTGACATCTTGAAGAGATGCAATGGCAAGCTCAAGGACATAAGTGTCAAATTACATGATCTTATGACAAAAGAAGCAGAAACCCTGGAGACTCTAGAAGGAAAGGTGGAAGGGAAAATAGAAAATCAAGATACTAATTTTGTTGTTTAGGCTTTTCAAGATAATTTTAAGCGAGTTGCAGAGGATCTCCTACACCATTTAACAGAAGAGGTAATAAACAAAGTCATGAGGATAAAGGTCAAAGTAGAAACATACAATGAAAAGTTGAACAACAGGAAGAGTAGGATGGATGCCCTTCAAGTATAGTTTCATTCCCACAGGCATGCTGTAATAAAGGACAAGGTTTAGGATGGAGGTGAGGTTGAAAGAGTAGTGCAACTGTATGAGTCCATTAGGACAACGGTCAAGGTGCACATGAAGAAAGATTATCATGTGACTGATAGTGACAGTGATAATGAAGATGAAAATGAAGGAGATGATGATGATGAGGAACAAATTGAAGAAGATGAGGAAGAAGATAATGAAGAGTAAAGGAAGATGCATGATGACTAGGTCATATGCATAATCAGTATGAAAGATGTTCAAGTCCAACAGATGGTTGCCAGCTGGTAACCTGTGCTCTCGTTTACAAGTGTTGACTTAGTCAATCATATGATCTTGACCGTTGATCTAAATAGACAAATCTTGACCATTGGTCATATGTAACTGCTCCTCTCCTTATTCTATAAAAGGGGATGGAGTGCACTCTTTGAAGCATTATTAACTTAATTGAATTTAGATTGCTGAAGCATTCAGGACTAATTTCAAGGCTTTTGTGAATATACATGTCTTTTGAGTACTTAATGAAAGAGAATCTATTTTGATTACAAATAATTGTAAATCTTGAGTAGTCAATGAATGAGATCTAGATATATGCATTGATTAGCTACATCCCTTGGAGTGCTTGTCATTTTGCATGTGTTGTTTTTATTACTTGTTCCTTTGAAGTTAGCATCAACCATACCTAGCTGTGGAACAACTTGGTGAAATTATGGTTTGATTTCTTCTCTTCATGAATGTATTTGGAATGTATGTGACTTTTTTTTTTTAAAATGCACCTGGTAAACTTTTTAACGTGACTGGCGACGCTGGTGCGACACGCCCTCCGGCTCCATGCAAATGCTTTTTCCCGGAGCAATGAACCGGTGAGGCCACAACTGGGGGACCTCATCCCCTAGGAAGAACACTTCAAACTTGTGAGCTCATTGGCCCAGCGAAGGCATAAAGCCTTGCAAACTCGTTGGCCCAGCAGGGGTTTGAACTCTGGTGGCCGCCACTACATCCTGAGTGACTTAACCACCAAACCATGCCATCATTGGCTTGGAATGTATGTGACTCAATAGCTAAAGGTTCATCAAATTTAGAAGTATTTCTTTAAATTTCTTTGAATTTCCTTACAAATCACCCTCATAATTATAAATAACATAAATCTAAAGAAAATAAACATAAAATATGCCTATATCTAGTAAATAATTGAACACACAGAGCATATTTTGAATGAAAGCATGTTAAAATGATAAATATCATGCAAATACATGCTTATAGTAATGATAAACACGTGAATATCTACTTATAGGCACATCATTTGATTGAATACACATGTGCAAAAGAATAAAACAAGTTCATGATAGTAGATGCTCAGAAGAATTGATCAAACTTATAAATATAACCATAATCTATGGAGCATAGTAGAAATAACCTTGTTTGTGAAGTAAGTTTATAGGAAACAGATGTAGGATTGGATAAATAAGCAATGATTTACAAATACAGATAGTGTAAGACCCCTTGAAATGGAAAACAACATGTCACATCAACCTCTGAGTAATGTCAGAAGATCATGACCTGATCAACAGAGACTTGGAGTCATCAGTTTGTTCTAAACTAATCGTACTTTTCAAGATAATAAAGGTTTGTTGTGCAAATTTTTATGAGTGTTGTTGTGACTAACAATCATCATCAACAAGTCCCACCTATGATCTTATTTAAATGAAGACCTTGAAACAAACTTCATTAAAGAGAGGGGCCCACCATATTTCATAAAATGGACTTCATGTGATTCTCCACTTTTAAGTGAGTTTTATTAAAAAATAAAACAAATGTTTTATCTGCCTTCCTCTTAAACCACGTGGAAGCCTGGAGCTCTTTTGAGATGAATCTATTTCCTTTGTTCCTTCAAACACCTGCCATGTTAATAACTGGTAGCCTCCACTGTACTCTTGGGTTTTGTTTCAATGCTTGCTGGAGCTGTTGATTTTACTTCTGATCAGACGGTTACTATTTGCTGAGAGTTGTCAGGAATAATATGATCTCTGTGCTTGAAACCCTAAAACTTGCATTCCATCCACTGCATTGCTGGTGTCTCATTGTTTGCATTTCATCTGGGCCTGGAGTCTTTGTTTCTCTTCAATGTCTACATGAGATTTGTATGAGAATCTATTTGCATTGCCATTATTTAGCATACTGTGCATTTACTTTGTAGACGTCGTATACCTTCTTTATACTTGTGCCATCATTGGAATGGTTGTCTTCTTTATGCTACTGAGATGAGACTTGAATGGCTTCAATTTGTTATGCCTCTTATAGGCTGTGCCATTATCAAAAGGTTCACTCTTTCATATGCTTTGATTCCATAATTGTTGTGCCTTTATCTGTGATCCATGGTTGAGCTATACTGTTCTTGGTTTGATACTTTATTGGAATGAAGTGAATGCTTCAATTTCTATGGATGTGCCTTCGTCTATGGCAGCACCTGATCTTATTTGCTACACTATAACTTACAAGGCCTGCACACTATCAAAAGGCTCACTCTCACCTTTCATGGCTCTCATTACTCGTTATGGCCTGTGTTTCGGCATCACTATGTATTAAATGTTACATCCTTATATTATAGGCCACACCATTATATGAATGGTTGAACCTCGATAATGGTTGTAACATTCCTTGAATGGTGATTGAGCTTTCACTCAATCAAGCTTTCATTTAGGAAGTCATTCTTCATTATCCTGACAGCTTTAGACTTCACATGATATGCCTTCATTGATGCGCCTTACTTTGATTGTAGCAGTGGCTTCTAATATAAATATAACCATGACAAATCATTTACTGGCTACATTGACTCATTTTATTGACACTGAGACCTTATATATTCCATATGTTGAGTCTTTACTTTTTAAGTGGCTTCCCCTTTACACAGTGGTGCTAAGTATCAACAGGCCAAGGGCTCTGAATCTTTGATTAAAACTTCATAAAACAATCTGCCATCGAAACTAACACATGACACTAAGACTTCCCTAAAGCTTAATTGGAAAGTTTTGAAAATATATGCAAAAAATGCACAACAGTCACTCCACAGGCCTAGAACATACTGGCTCACTACCATGAAGTACAACTAGGTCTAGTAGGCTCACTGCCTCAACCCTAAACGTAGAAAGATTACAATGAGGGTTCTTAAACCCTAAAGGTTGTTAAACCCTACTGGAGGCTCACTACCAAGAGCAACATCTTCTTCATGTTTGAAATTAATACATTGAAGTACAATAGTTTTTTTGCTCTGCTCTGCCTTTCCACCTCTTTTCATATCTGCCCATCTTTGCACAAGAACATCTTTTCCACAACTCAATTACAAGTATTTATACACTTCATCAACCTTGGAATTATCATCAAGGTTGGCATTACAATCATCAACCATTGGAGCAATCTCCAAGGTCGGCATTACAAACATTTACAAAATAGGTCTTGACCTAATACAAAATTATGCTAAGGATTTGTAGTATAGATGTATGTAGATCACACCATGCCTTAGATGGGACTCAGACACGATCTTCCATGCCACAACATGCTTCCAAAATCTTCAAGGGATCTCCGCAATCACTAGAATTAACCAAGTTGGCTAAGACTAGTTACACACTACATTATCTGGGAATAATCTTCAAACATGATCTCAACTCCTTAACGCAGACCAATGTAAGTTAGGAACATGATCAGGAGGTATCCACAAGCATGTTGAAATCACCAGGAGCAATTGCACAAAATCAAACCAATTTTTTCATGAGATTCTTCACACTGGAGCACATGAACTTCATTGTCTTCAACTGTCATAAAAGAAAGATAGCTTGGGGACTACTAAAACATGAACCATTGTAATTCTAGGCACCTATCATCATCCCATACTTCCCTCTAGAACTGCAGAACAAAACACTTTAATACAAAGGAATGTAGAGAAAAATACTTTCTCTCAGGCACCAGTGAATAATAAGAAAAAGTAGGCTTTACTCTGGTGAATGTAACTCACTCAAATCTTCATATCGAATGCTCAAACTTATGATTAGCATCTTTAGTCATGCTTCTAAATAAGTTCCAATCCACAGACCATGATCTTCATTCAACAAGAAATGCAGAACAATCTTCTGGACTGTTAATCTTCAGTATGCAACTCACTATTTTCACTATGATTCACTATTTACTTTCTGATTCTTCCAAAGGGGCTAATTTTCTCAATATCCTCAACATATAAAGCTTCTAAACAAATAACAAAATAGGATATAGTTAACACTAATTACAACAAAGATATGTTGACATCAATGACAACACTGATTAGGCACATGCTTGCAACAATACTGACAAGTGCCACCCTTAGTGTCCACATGACATGTCAATATCCTTTCTTAGGAAGGGACTGGGAGGCCTCTTGATTGAAATAATCTTGAGCTAATCTTGCTACATGTATGGCCACTTTGAATGAAAGCCCTTACTAAGAACCAATTATTTAGTGGCCAAAATCCTTTTTACTTGCTAGTGCAGGAACGGTCATTCTGAAGCTGCCCCATGTCTTCACTATTCAAGTGTAGAGGCAGAAATTCCTCTTTGGGGGAATGAGACTTGGTGTGCCTAAGAACTATGTGCCATTTAAGGGGGAGCCAATGCCACCAAGTCTCTAGCTATCTACCTTGTTTAAGTGGCTGGAGAAATCCAAGTGGGGATCTAGCGAGTAGTATCTCTTCCTAGGCTAGATTGTGCAAAATGTTTTCAAAGTGTTTGTCATTTTACATCAAGATCAAACTCAAAAACATTCTATCTACTTGTGTTTTGCATGGGTGTTCAAAACAAATCTCAATCAAACATCACATCTAGAACCTATAACATTTCAACCTTGCTCAAAAAGTCAAACAATTGCAAAATTGTCCCTCTACACTAGTCCATTGTTCCTAAACAGAGAAATGAAAACACAGTTGTATTCTTCTTTTGGGCATCATTCTTCAATTCTGATCTTCTAGGGTTTCAGTCTTGAGTCATTCCATATCCAAAAACATCCCAATCAATCATACACACTTGCATATCCATCACCTTTCAAACAAAATTCTTAGTTTACATCTAGGTTGCTCTCTTTGATCTTCAATCAAAACATTTGGCTATCATATTTCTTTTACCACTTGAGGTTTATCATACTTAAGATTGGGAAACATATCAGCATCCTAGGATAGGGTAATTTTCTTGGAGTTTAACATCTCCTACTTTAGCATACCCCCTCTTGGTCAGTGCCCTAGTGTCTATCCATCATAGCACAAGAATTCATTGCCTACGTAATCATTGCTAGACCTAGAGTTACCTTGATCTATTTCAGAGTTGTCATCAACCCACTTGAAGTTTAGTCGATGTCATCTTACTCATATTCCTATCCTTTAACCTAATCCAATCCTTATTCATCAAAATGGTTGTGATCAATAAAGTTATGCCAAATCCAAAACCATATATACTCCGAGGAGGCCCTTCTCCTAGCTCTAATAATGATGAGAATCTTGTATATTTTGAAGCATACTTGGAGGAACAAGCTGAAATACGAAGACTTCAACCTATGTGTAACTCCATCACAACACCTATAGATGATCCCATCTTGGATGAAATTAGAACACTAAGACAAGAATTGGACACTCTCAAGAATGCTAAGACATCATCCTACAAGTTTTCTAATACAAAGGTATCAAAGCCAAAACCATATATCCTTCGAGGTAGGTCAAAATTTTCTCCTAATGATGATGAGAACTCTATAGATCATGCCACATATTTTGATACTTATGAACCATATATCTCCCCATCATCATGTCAACCTAGTTCCTCCACATCAACCAATCTCATGAATATTCCTCAATATCCATCTCCAAATCCTCCACAACATAAGCATGCTAGCACATCCTTAAGCCATCTTAATGATACTTTTGACAAGGGAAATATCACCTCAGGTTTGGAATCATACACCAATCTATCTACTCATCCCCCTTATCTATCCATCCATATAGAACTTCCATCACCATCCAATAGAATGCCTATACCAAAGATGAATGATTTTCTCCAAAGATTCTTTGCAAAATCTAAAAGCAAAAGAAAAACTTTGGAGAAATCCAAATCCAATCATCCAATTTCATCCCCATCTAGCACAAACAATACTAATCTTACACATAAGCCTACACCATCTACCATTATTCTCCATCCATTATATTGTGCATCTACCCATATACTAATGAAGGATGTGATCCATTGGCTACTAGAAAGGAATCAACCACCACCTCCATGTCATCAAATATCTATCCTTGAGTCTACCAAAGAACCTTCAAATGTCATACCTATTTCTCCAATCCCATTTTGTAGTCCAAAAACTATCCAAGAACCTTCAAATGTTCTTGAATATCCAGCTACCATAAGCCCAATTCATTCCCCATCATACATTGAACCTATCCAAGAAACCTCCATTCCTATCAAAAGGAAGAGATTTATGTCAAGAGTCAACTCCAAAGCATGATCAACCTTGCTCCTCCCTAAATCAAGATCAAAGCCCTTCCATTAAACACATCCACAACCAATACCTTCTTTATGATCAAGATATTATCTATGATGATGAGCCTATCCATGAACAAAATGATCCCATCCTTAGCACACTTGATCCTATTTATGATCAAGCTCCCATATATTATCGAGATCCTATCTATGATCAAGAAAACCATGATGATCCTCTTAGTCAACTTTATGCATTCCATGATCAAGATCTTGTCACTCCTTCCACTCATGGTCCCAATAATATCCATGTTCAAGAAACCTCCACCACTCCTATCCATCATCCCACAACATCCACTTCCCTTGATGAGACACTTGGTCCCCACAAGCACATAGATAATTTCAAACAAATACATTGAATTTTCATCAGCATAATGAGCATAATGAGCATAATTAAGATCCTAATGATCCATTGTCATCCATTATCAGCCATACTGAAAGTCCACCATCATGTCCTATTGATCTTACTACCTTCCTAAATGAATGTTCTTCCTTAGGAGAGCAGCTACCATTGTCTACCACCTCACCTTCCTCATCCAATAAGGAACTCATGTCTTGTATCCTCAAAAATAAGCATCCCATTGTGCATCGTATGTTTCAAAAAATGAATTATCAAGGTAACTTGGAACCCATCTATGTCAAAGTCTCTCCCAAATGTATGGTATTGGTTATATATCTCAAGGAAGTCAATCCAAAGATGTTGGTACCACATCCTCGTCTCCCAAATCCACTCCATCTAACCCAAACTAGGCGCACCTCATCGTAACCATAAAACATATGTTTCCATTCCTCTTCCGTTATCCTACAAGCATCAAAAGCATGTGACCATCCATCTACCTCCATCCACTTTACCTCCACTTCTTCCAACTCCAAATATTCCCATCCTCAAATCCCCTTATCACTTTAGCGACAAATCCATTAATCCCTCTATTCATACATCTTGTTCCTATAAATCCCCTACAATTCCTGATCATGATCAATAGATGCACACATCGACTAAACATGAAGCTATCCCACATACCCCCATGGGATTCAAAAATCAAAATTTGGATGCCTCCACCTATAAAGAAAAAAATCCTAATGATCCTCATGCCACATGGCACCAATGCAAAGAATAAAAGCAAAATCAAAACTCAAGAAGGCTACCCAAGTCCACATCTCAAAAAGATAATTTCAAAACCAAAATGGTTTAGGTTCCCAAAAAAAAACATCTAATTCAAATGGAGCATCCACACTACTAAAATCCCAAACATCCCGCTCCCCATTACAAAATCCTAAAATTCATAAGTACATTTGGGTCCCTAAAGACTTAAATATGCAATCCCCTTAGATAACATCTCCATTACTCCCAAATCCTCCTTCCAATAAAAAGCTTCAAAATCTAATTCAATGTGTGCAACCATTGACCTTGGTTCCCTTCCACTCCATAACATTCCCACATACTTCCATTTCCCCATCTTCTATTTACTATCCTACTTATCTCTTCCATCACATCCCTATGGTCCATGCTTTTGCATAAGTCCATATCTATCTTTTTATCTCCATCCTAATCCACAATCCTTCCATCCTAGTCCACATTGTAATCCATTATCCCCTATCCATCCTTGCATGAACCTTTCATAATCCACATCAAAATCCACTATCCACTTAATCCATCTCTATTTTCCCTCTCATGTAATCCCCTACCAACATCCATGAGCATTATACTACTTGACATGGTCTGTAAGTGACTCTATCTCTATCTTCCCTCTCATGTAATCCCCTACCAACATCCATGAGCATAATACCACTTGACATGGTCTGTGAGTGATTTCTATCCATCATGGGACATTAACACCTTGCTATGGGAACAAAATCTTGAGTTCCTACCTATCCCATCCAACTATCCCCTATAAAAAACAATCAAAATAGTAAAGAGAAACCATTTCATCCAATGGTGAAAATCATTTTTATGGCACCTTGGATAAGTACCATGATGAAAACCTAGAAAATAGGCATCATGTGTAGGTGATTATCTATGTGCTTTACACTTGGGGGCATGTTGTCTCATCTATCCCATCCTATATATCCCATCTCATACCCTATCCTATCATTTTCTATCCTTACCCATCATATCTATCTTAACTTCCTCATTGTACCATCCATCTTCCCTTCCTCCTTTTTGATTTTGATGAGGGTAGGGGAAAAATGTTGAAAAATGCTTTTGACACCTCTTGTCATACTCCAAATTCCATCCATCCATTTCTAAGAATATCCTCCATACATCCATCCACTACTAAGTCCATTCATCCCTTCCAAGCATTATCCCTATCATGCATCCTAATAAGCATCACCTTGACAAATCCTAAGGCATAATATCTAGAGTGGGGGCATGTTATTCCTATGCAACGTAGTCCTTGGAGATCACATCCTAAGCTCCCTCCATTCATCTATCCTATATATCCCATCTAGTATCCTTCTATCGCTAATCCTTGTATCTGTCCATACTCCTACCTTTATCCTATTGTCCATCCTTTTTATCCACCCATTATTCCTACACATTTCCTATCCCTTTGTTATCACTACTCCCTTCACCCATCCATCTATCATTGATCCCCCTTTCATTCATTGTCTCTTCCATCATTCATCCAATCCAATATGTACATTAGCCAAAATCACCTAACTTTCCCATCCTTGTTTCTAGAGTTGGTGCTCCCTTGTCACTAGTTATCATTTGGAGACCACAATCCTATCCAAATGGAATCCAATCCTAATCCACACACAATCAAATGCTCAACATCCAAAAAAAACCAAAACTAAAAAAAATAAAACATTTGAAAATACAAAAAAATCAAATATCCAACAAAAACCCAAGAAATAAAAATCATCAACTCAAGTCAATAATATCCAATCAACTCACTTCTTCCAATCAATTCTCCAATCAAATCAGTTTGTTCAAATCAATCAACTAGTCAATTCATTCCAATCTTCAAATCAATCAATTCCATCAAATCAAATAAGTCCAATCCAATAAATTCTCAAATGCAAATCAATCTTTAATCCATACCAATCAGGTCAATCAATCTTGTAAAAATTATCCAATTGCATCCATGGTCTTGTTCCTAGCCTTGTTGTGAACCTGATCGATCAATCATCATCATCATCATCATCATCAATGAGATACATCATTTCCAATCCTAGTGTTGTTTTCAGGATATATCTCCCATATCAACAACACAATCATCACGTTGCTCTTGGGATAAATTGTTCCCACATCAACAATGTTATCAATCAATCATCAATCATTATCAACATCAATCAATTCAATCGATCATCAGTTTTCAACTTGACAGGGGCAATACCTTGTTTGTTTTTGAATCATTTTTGCATGCTTGCTTGTTTTCTTGTGTGTGTCATCATTTCATCTTATATTTGAATCATATTTGTATCATTCCAGCTAATATTCATATCTTATGTATGTTGGAATAGATTTTTGCATTATCCTTTGCATCTAAGGTTATATCATACCTTTTGTGCATTATGACTTTAATGCTCTAAGTTTACTTCCTCAAACATTAGACAAGGTTGTATTATGCTAGGTGCATTTGAGACATTGTCACCCTGGTCTTTATACCATGGTGCATAACATCAGGTGCTATATCAAACATCGGGTTGCTCACAGTTTAATTAGCATAACTCCACCTCCTTCCTTTCATTTCCTTTTTCAAGATTCTATCCAACTCCTTCAACCCTGCATATCCTCTTAAGGGGGAATTATCTACCAATCCTTCATTTATATGAGCCCTATCTGATCCAATCCAACCTAGGCTACCCAAAATCTGAATCTAAAACCTATGTTTTAATCTTCTTTGAAATGACATTGCTTCACCACATCGTCTCAAAGAGGGGCAAAATGTAGATGTCAAAAATTGACCTAATTATTCCCTAATAAATTCCTAAGTCCTCTCTTACCATGAAATTTAATTAATTTTAATTAATTAGTTAAATTTCCTTTAATCCTTAAGTTACCCTTAATCCTAAGATTAATTAATTAATCTTTCACTTTTACCATATCCTATGAATAATAATTTAAAATTAATTTATTATTTACTAAACCTAAAATCCTCCCGTAAATAATAAAATAAGATTAATAAACTTAATTTATTATTTATAGTTCACATAACCAAAAACCCATAAAATACCTACCATATCGTTCAATTAGCTATTTAACTATCCTCAAACTACCCGAACCACTTCTACCCAACTTTATAAAAACCAATTTCATTTTCAAATATCCTCCCTAGCACCATCACATGGGAGTTATACACAAATTAATGAGCAACCACATTTAACACCTTTGGTAACATCTTGTTTGGTTTTTGCATTTAATTTTTCATCTCTCTATAGTTAACTTTAATCTTGTCTTGTGATGGGGCATTAAATATGAGCTTAGGGTTTTGAAAATTTTGAAATCTATTTGCAATTCATATTTTATGCTACAAATAGGCTTTGTAATTCTTGGTAGATCCCTCACAACTTGAGAAGAGTTGATCCTCACTAGACTGCCAAAATTGATGTGACACATTATTCTATGCCATAACCAAATTTCATTAATTTGAGTCATAAGGCACATACCGTTAGCACCTTTGATTTGATATGCATTTCCTTTTGTCCTTGTTCCTATAGAAACCAAAGTTCTAGGTTTTTCTTATTTGATTTCATAACCACCATCTTGAAACATAAGGTTATATTCTCTACTACACATTTATCCTACACTTAGAAGATTATGCCAGAGACCCTTAACATAAAGCACATCATCTGTATTGTTCTTGCCATCTAAACTAATTGAACCTTTTCCACAGATTTTAGCAAATGCATCATCTCCAAACTTAACAAAACATCCATCAAACTTATCAAGATTAATAGACTTGTTCTTATCACCTATCATATGATTTGAACACCCACTATCAATTATCTAGTAGGTTTCTTCTTCTCTTGCATGAAAAGCAGTTACCAAAGTTCCCTTGATATTGTGCTCTATTTTTAGAGCAATTTTCTTCATGCATCTTTTAGAATCAGTAGAATTAGTTCCAACTTTCAAAGCCATCAACAAGCATTCATTACTTTCATCATCATCCAGATAGTCAAACTCATCATCAGATATGTTATCATCTTATTTAAAACAATAACTCCTCTTGATTGATTTACCTTTGCTATCCTTGTATCTATCATTAGAAATCTTGACCAAACATTTTGAAGCATAATGACCTATCTTTCCACACCTAAAACATTTGAAGGGTATCTTACCTTTATATTTTCTAGACACCTTTTTCAATCTACTTAAAAAAATTGCTTCTATTTTATCAAACTCATCTGAATCCAATTCATCCTTTTTTTTCTGATTTGCTAACCTTAAAAGAATACTCTTTTCTTGAGTCATCTTGACCAAATACTCTTAATTAAAAAGTCGTTAAAGTACTAAACAATTGATCCCTAGTATAAGTATCCAAATTTTTAACTTCCTCAATAGTAGAAACTTTAGCACTATAATATTTTGGAAGAGTTCTAAGTACCTTCTTTACCACTTCAGCTTCCTCTAGCTTTCATCCAAGACCATTGATGGAATTGATAACTTCATCCACTTGCTACATGTAGCTTGAAATATTTTCATCCTCTAACATTTTTAGGGTTTCAAACTTGGCCTTCAAATTCTGCATCTTTTCTTGCTTGACCTTGTCATCTCCTTCATAGATACTTTCCATCTTCTTCTAGATCTCATGAGCAGTTTTGCAGCTCATTACCTTCACTAATTTAGAATTAGAAATACTATTCAAAAGAGCACTCATTGCCTTGCCCTTGTTCTCATATTCTTTAATCTCATCCTCATTATTTGGACCATTAGTAGGTATAGTATATTTTTTCTCAACTGACTTCCATACTCCATATCATAATGAGACAAGAAATATTTCCATCCAGGTCTTCCAAAAAGAATAATTTGTTCCATCAAACACTCAAACCTCAATACCTTTCATGTGTGTCATTCAGATCTACCCAAGTGGTTAAGCTTCTTCAAGGAACCTTGCTCTAATACCAATTGTTAGTATGCATAAGACAACTGAGAGGGGCGGTGGATCAGTTGTACATTAAAACATTAAACCCCCAGTTCTATTCCAATCATCAATCTCTTATTATGCATTAGCAGAAAAACATATGAAGCATCAATGCAAACATAATCAAACACATAAGAACACCAGATTAACGTGGAAAACCTGAGAAGGGAAAAAACATGGTGAAGATTAGCTCACATATATATGAATAGAAACACCAAATAACAAATAGGATCACTACTAAGGGCTCACTACCTAGAGGAAAGGCTCACTACCAAGGGCTCACTACCCAGAAGAAAGCCTCACTGCCTAGAAGATAGAAGAATAGAAGAGGACTGTTATAGAGAGATTCACTATCTTAAAGCAATAGGATAAATCTACCATTGCAACTTATTTCCATCCACAACCATTGGCTCACTACCTCCAATAACTTTAAGCACGCTGAAATGTAGACACCTTCTACTCACCGCATTCAAAAGTTTTATGTTAGAAAATATCCCCTTGGTGGCTTTTCCCTCTTAAGGTTTAGCTCTCGGGTCCTGTTATTGCATTTAGAGCATCTCACTGCCTAGAAGATAGAAGAATAGAAGAGGACTGTTATAGAGAGATTCACTATCTTAAAGCAATAGGATAAATCTACCATTGCAACTTCTTTCCATCCACAACCATTGGCTCACTACCTCCAGTAACTTTAAGCACGCTGAAATGTAGACACCTTCTACTCACTGCATTCAGAAGTTTTATGTTAGAAAATATCCCCTTGGTGGCTTCTCCCTCTTAAGGTTTAGCTCTCGGCTCCTGTTATTGCATTTAGAGCATCTTGCATGTTATTTCTGACTCCCAATGAGAAAAACCTTAGATCTTGTGACAAATAGGACCTAGGGGGTTGCAATTTAATGAATCCTGAGCAAAAATGGTAGGGTAGACATGGGTGGTAGCACCCTAGTCCAACCCTATTTTGGGTCTACCCTAATTTCAAATGTTGGTTTTGTGACCATTAATTAGGTCCTGTGCCAAGATCTAAAGTTTGAATTGTGAAATTCTTAGCGGGAATCTTTGTATTTGCATATATAAGCATGATTATGTTTCATTTGCAAACTAGATGGAATATATGTGTACTTGTGATTATAGAGCATTCAAAATATTCATTATGTTGCAGAGCATAGCATTGTTATTGTATTTGTAGATTTGACATCCATCTCCTCATGGCATGAAGAGCATCTTCCTTCCATGAGATCTTCACTACAAGGTGATATCTATTGTGTTTTCAATCATTTATCATTTGAATTTTTGCCTCTATCTCACCGAGATTCACACTCTTATCTGACAACGATGTTTAGAAGAC
Organism: Cunninghamia lanceolata; assembly: GCA_027924645.1. NCBI lineage: Eukaryota > Viridiplantae > Streptophyta > Pinopsida > Cupressales > Cupressaceae > Cunninghamia > Cunninghamia lanceolata. The sequence continues at coordinate 3,995,174 of BSBN01000697.1, forward strand.
TTAAATGTCTCTCTGAGGCTTGACTGAGGCAAGCCTCTAAACACCAAAACCCTCTCCCACACTCTTTGTGATTGTAGGTTACATGTGCCAAGTTCTGTGAAGTGGAGTTGTAGAGAGGAGTGGTAGTGATGAAGGGGGTAAATCATAAAACACACAACAACAAAAATTGTACATAGAAAATAGAACTTTCTTTATTGATTTGGACAACTTATTACATTACAAAAGCTCAAATACAATCAGAGGAATCAACCCTCCACAAGCTACAACACATTACTGTTGCAAGTATGAGGTGAACCAGTGTTGTCATTGATGGCAACATATGATGTGAAAAACCATCAAGACAAGAACTTCTCCTTTCCATCACAGCTCCCCCTATCAGTAACATGTCTTCTCCTCATTTACTGTTCCCCCTTTGATCATCAACCACTTGTTTTTCACATGTCTTCTCTCCCCCTTTGACATCAATGGCAAAGGGCTCATACTTGCAATTCTAACACATCAGAATCATACTAGTTGCTCCCCCTTAGTAGCAGCTCCTCATCATCAATCTGGATCATAAGATATGACTGTGATATCCACCGAACTAATGCACATCAATGCATCTTAGTTCATTACCGGAGGGGCCATGACCCCTAACTTCTCCCGGAGATATTCAAAAGAGTCCTTGGGAAGAGGTTTAGTAAAGATATCTGCAATCTGATCCTTGGAAGGAACATATTCCAACCTGACTTCTTCCTTGTTCACTTGTTCTCTCAAAAAGTGAAACTTGATAGATATGTGCTTAGTCTTAGAGTGCAATACTGGATTCTTAGAAATATTAATTGCGCTTGAATTATCACAGAAAATTGTAATAGGCTCCTTATATTCAACTTTAATGTCTCTTAGCATCTGCTTCATCCATAAGATTTGAGTGCAACTGCCTGCTGTTGCAATGTATTCTGCTTCAGTTGTAGACAGAGATATTGCATCTTGTTTCTTGCTTAGCCAAGAAACCAATCTCTTCCCCAGAAAGAATGCTCCACTACTGGTGCTCTTCCGGTCATCCACATCTCCTGCCCAATCTACATCTTTGTAAGCATGAAGAGAGAAATCCAGATCTCTAGGGTACCATAGACCATACTCGACTATTCCTTTCAAGTACCTAAAAATTCTTTTGATTGCCATAACATGAGATTCTCTAGGATCAGCTTGGAATCTTGCCACAAGACCAACAGCCTGCATTATATCTGGTCTAGTCTGAGTGAGATACAACAATCCACCAATCATTGATCTATACTTTGTCTAATCTGCCTTTGGGGAGTCATCATCTTTGCTCAACTTACATCCAGTTGCCATGGGAGTGTTCATTGGCTTTGAATCTTCCATACCAAATTTCCTCAACAATTCTTTCACATATTTGGTCTAAGAAATAAAGATCCCTTTCTTTGTTTGAGTGATTTGCAGACCCAAGAAGAAATTTATTTCACCAAGCATAGACATTTCAAACTCACTTTTCATCTGATTTACAAAAGTTTTGCACATACTATCTCTTCCTTGAAAAATGATATCATCCACAAACACTTCAACAATCAAAATATTTTCATGATCAATTTTGAAATATAAGTTGCTGTTAGCAGTACCTTTGTTGAATCCAATCTACACAAGATGCTTATCCAACCTTTCATACCATGCTCTTGGGGCTTGCTTTAATCCATACAAGGCTTTCTTCAACTTGCAGACCATATCATCATTATCAGACAATTGAAATCCATCCGGTTGTTCAATGTAAACTTCTTCTTCCAGATCACCATTTAGGAAGGCAGACTTGACATCCATCTGATATACCTTGAAGTCTTTGAAGGCAGCAAATGCTAGGAGTAATCTGACTACTTCAATTCTTGCCACCGAAGCAAAGGTTTCTTCAAAATCAATTCCTTCTATTTGAGAGTAGCCTTTGCAGACCAATCTTGCTTTGTTTCTGATTACTTCACCAGCTTCATTCAGTTTGTTCCGAAAAACCCATTTGGTTCCAATCACATTCTTGTCTCTAGGTCTGGGAACAAGATCCCAAGTATGATTTCTCTCAATTTGCATCAATTCATCTTCCATTGCTTTGGTCCAGTTTTCATCATTGCAAGCTTTATTTATTGTTTTGGGTTCAATCTTTGAAATCAGACAACATTCATCCTGATTTTGAGCAACATTCCTTCTAGTTTGCACACCTTTGTTTCTGTCACCTATGATCTGATCTTTAGAGTGGTTCTGTATTACATACCTTGGAATTTTGGGAGCATTCTGTACTGCTGCTTCTTGATCAGGCTCATTCAGACCTATTTCTTCTTCCTGATTTACCAGATCAGGCTGATTCTAACTTACCAGAGAGGATTGAGCTCCTTGAATTTGAACACCATCTTGGTCATCCTCATCAAACTCATAAAACCTTGAGGGCTTCTAAATTCCTTCATCAACTTTCACATTAGTGCTTTCTATCATCTTCCTCAATCTCTTATTGTAACACCGGTATGCTTTGCTTTGAGTGGAGTAACCCAAGAAAATTCCTTTATCACTTCTAGCATCAAACTTTCCTAGATCTTCATCTCTTTTAATATAACACTTGCTACCAAATACTCTGAAATATTTCACAATAGGAGTGATGCCAAACCAGAGTTCATAAGGGGTCTTACCGGTGTTGTTTCTGATTTGAACTTGATTGAGAGTGTAGACTGCAGTGCTGATAGCTTCTTTCCAAAACATTTGAGGAACATTTGCTTCCAACATCATTGTCCTGGCAGCTTCCTAGATGGTCCGGTTCTTTCTCTCAACTACTCCATTCTACTGTGGAGTCCTGGGAGCAGACAACTATCTTCTTATACCCTACTTCTCACAAAAGTCAATGAACTCACCAGATGTAAATTCACCACCTCTATCAGACCTTAGACACTTCAATTTCAATCCGGTTTGATTCTCTACCATAGCTTTGAAGATTTTGAACTTCTCAAGGGCTTCTGATTTTTCCTTTAGGAAGGTAACCCACATCATCTGGGAATGGTCATCAATTAGCAACATTAAATATCTATCACCTTGTAGACTCTTGATTCTTGTCGGAGCACAGAGATCAGTATGTACTAGTTCCAACAATCTGGTAGAGGACTGATCTTTGCTTTTGAAAGAGATTCTGCTCTGTTTACCTAGCTGACATTCTTTGCACAAACTATTTGTAGGTTTCATCAATTTTGGAAGATCTCTTATAGCCTGAGTATTGCTTATCTTGATGATGTTATCAAAATTTACATGACACATTCTTCTATGCCATAACCAACTCTGATCAATTTGAACAAACAGACAACTTTTATTTGAACCAACCAGATGAAAGATATTACCTTTTGTCTGAGTACCGGATGCAATTTCAGTTCCAGAACTTGTAAAGATTCTGTATTTTCCATTCTTGAACTGGAGATCATAGCCTTTGTCTACTAACTGACCAACACTGAGAAGATTGTGCTTCAATCCTTCAACATATAGTACATTAACTGTTTTGCTCTTTCCATCAAAGGAAATAGTTCCCCTACCTCTGATTCTGCCAGCAGAATTGTCACCAAATTTTACTATTCCTCCTTTATACCTTTCCAAATCCAAGAACTTATCCTTGTCACTAGTCATATGGTGAGAACATCCACTGTCAATAACCCAATCATCCTTTTCTTCCACTTGAGCAGCCAAAGCTTTTTCCATAACCTTCTGATTGACAGATTCAGAGAGTATTGAATCTTCTTCCTTGATGGCAATAAACACCCATTCATTTCCAGATTTGCTTCCTAGTTCTGATTCATCATCTGTTACTCCTTCATTGTCATCTTCTTCATGAACATAATAGTAGTTCTTTTGAAACCTTTGTCTGTTAGAATTAGTCCTTGCAGATCTTTCCGGACATCTTGAAGCAAAATGACCAATCTTATTGCAGTTGAAGCATTTAAAGGGTAGTTTTCCTTCATACTTACCGGATCCTCTTGGCAGTCTCTTTGCAATGAGGGCTTCAAGTTGAGCTATTTCCGCTTCTTCTTCTTCCATGTCTCTTCTTGCTTGATCATACCATGACATCTTCCTTGAAGAGTTTTCACTCGGATCAAGTCTCTGTTTGCCTTTCACATAGGCACTGGCTTTGAAAGTAGATTTAGTCTTGGGAGGATCATCTCTAAACTCAGTCATTTCAAATGTAGCTAGTTTGCCAGCCAATTGTTCTCTTGTGACAGTTGTGTGGGCTCTGAATTCATCAATGGCAGCAACCTTGATTTTGTAGGCAGCAGGAAGGGATCTGAGGATTTTGCAAACAATCTCATTTTCATCGAGAGTTCCACCAGCATTTCTAATTCCACATACCAGCTCATTCACTCTTGGCATAAAGGTAGTGATGTTTTCATCATCTCTCATCTTCAATCTTTCAAATTTCCCTTTCAGACTTTACAACCTTGCACTCTTGACACACTCATCTCCTTCATACAGAAGTTCCAATTTAGTTAGGATCTCATATGTAGTTGGTAGGTTGATAACATTTGAGAGATCTAAGTCGTTTAATGCGCTTAGCAGAGCTTCCTTGGTCCGCAGATTATTTTCAGCATCTGTGATTTCATTCAGAGTTGTCGGACCACCTTGTGGTGGTACATATGGTTTTGAGACCATGGCCAAGTATGCTTTTCCCATACATTCCAAGTGACATTTCATGCGACCTTTCCAGAGGGTAAAGTTGGTTTCGTCGAACTTCGGACTATCCTTCTTGTATGACAACATCCTAGATCTCCTCAAGCAGTTAAGCTCCTTTCAGAGGAACTTGGCTCTGATACCAATTGTTAGATCTAGGGCATACAACTGAGAGGGGGGGTGAATCAGTTGTATAAAAACCTGCTCTTTTAAATACTTGATTCTTCTTTGTTGGTTAACAGTATATCAATTAATCATCCATGAAAGCATAATGCATAAACACAAGAGCAGATAAACATCAACACATTGAACACCAAGATTTTGACGTGGAAAACCCGGTTAAGGGAAAAACCATAGGGTGATTAACCCAAGGATTATTCTTTGTTAGAAGAATAAGGAAAAGAATGGCACTTGCCAATTAGGGCTCACTGCCCGAGCACACTGCTCACAAAGAGGCCCACTGCCTACAAGGAGACACACTATCTACAGAGTGATAAGAATCACAATCTTGAACTAGAGAATGACATCTCTACTATGTCTGGATCAGTTCCATTTAAGCCCAAAATCCATGCTCTGCCTTTCGCACTTCTCTTTGCTACTCCACACTCATTCCCACAATTCATGCTACTAAATGAACTCACAAACCTTTATTTAGACAAGACATCGACTTAGGAACAATCGTCTAAGTCAAAAATCAACCATAAGAATATCTGCAAGATGAATAACACATCCGGTCAGCCATCATAAGAACATTCGCAGGATGAACAACTCATCCGGTCGGCTAGTCGGAACAAGAACTTCATCCAGAAGAATAACTTCAATTCTGGGCTCTACCATCAATGCGGACCAACAACACAACTTCATCATGATCCAAGAACCTTCACAAGCCTGCCTGAATGACCAGGTACATCCGCACTTTCTCTACATACTGGAATCTCTTCTCTTCCTCATCTGGAACTTCAAGAACACAGTCTGTCGCCACTGTCACAATGCAAAAGGCACTTCCGGACCTCAAAATCATACACAACTCAAGATGACACATTACAAGGACATCCCAAACACTCCTTCCAATCCGTAGATTAGGATTATACAATTCTGGACCTCATTGGACCTTTCTGTGATCCTCTATCATCTCTAAACACTTACCGAAACCAGTTCTATACCGACAGCCACAACGCCTTCAGATCTTCATGTGGACCTCTGAAATCTTAACTAAAGCATCTCAAGACTCATATCTACAAACCCTTTAATCCGCATCCTCCAGTTTGCATCCTATACAATACATTTGCCTTCTTCTTATCACTGTTCTTCACTATTCCTGACTGAGGCTAATTTTCTCAATATCCTCAGCACACTGCTCATCCAATCCTTCTTGTCAATGCAATATGAGTATGTTGACATCAATGACAAAGGGGGAGATTGTTGCAAGTATGAGGTGAACCAGTGTTGTCATTGATGTCAACATACTCATATTGCATTGACAAGAAGGATTGGATGAGCAGTGTGCTGAGGATATTGAGAAAATTAGCCTCAGTCAGGAATAGTGAAGAACAGTGATAAGAAGAAGGCAAATGTATTGTATAGGATACGAACTGGAGGATACAGATCAAAGGGTTTGTAGATATGAGTCTTGAGATGCTTCAGTTAAGATTTCAGAGGTCCGCATGAAGATCTGAAGGCGTTGTGGCTATTGGTATAGAACCGGTTTCGGCAAGTGTTCAGAGGTGACAGAGGATCACAGAAAGGTCCGGTGAGGTTCAGAATTGTATAATCCTAATCTACGGATTGGAAGGAGTGTTTGGGATGTCCTTGTAATGTGTCATCTTGAGTTGTGTATGATTTTGAGGTCCGAAAGTGCCTTTTGCATTGTGACAGTGGCAATTGACTGTGTTCTTGAAGTTCCAGATGAGGAAGAGAAGAGATTCCAGTATGTAGAGAAAGTGCGGATGTACCTGGTCATTTAGGTAGGCTTGTGAAGGTTGTTGGATCATGATGAAGTTGTGTTGTTGGTCCGCATTGATGGTAGAGCCCAGAATTGAAGTTATTCTTCTGGATGAAGTTCTTGTTCCAACTAGCCGACCGCATGAGTTGTTCATCCTGTGAATGTTCTTATGATGGTTGATCGGATGTGTTATTCATCTTGCGGATATTCTTATGGTTGATTGCTGACTTAGATGATTGTTCCTAAGTCGATGTCTTGTATAAATAAAGGTTTGTGATTTCATTTAGTAGCATGAATTGTGGGAATGAGTGTGGAGTAGCAAAGAGAAGTGCGAAAAGTAGAGCATGGATTTTGGGCTTAAATGGAACTGATCCAGACATAGTAGAGATGTCATTCTCTAGTTCAAGATTGTGATTCTTATCACTCTGTAGACAGTGTGTCTCCTTGTAGGTAGTGGGCCTCTTTGTGAGAAGTGTGCTCGGGCAGTGAGCCCTAATTGGCAAGTGCCATTCTTTTCCTTATTCTTCTAACAGAGAATAATCCTTGGGTTAATCACCCCGTGGTTTTTCCCTTAACTGGGTTTTCCACGTCAAAATCTTGGTGTTCAATGTGTTGATGTTTATCTGCTCTTGTGTTTATGCATTATGCTTTCATGGATGATTAATTGATATACTGTTAACTAATAAAGAAGAATCAAGTATTTAAAAGAGCAGGTTTTTATACAACTGATTCACCCCCCCTCTCAGTTGTATGCCCTAGATCTAACAATTACAACTTCCTCTCACAAGACTCTAGAATCATCTTCCATCTGTAACCCCAAATCTGCTAGGGTTTCTATTTTCCCACCTATTCTTGAATCCACACTTTCCCCCTTAACTCTACTACTCCTAGAGTTCCCAAAAATGGTTATTAATAGCCTTTTTGGCGGCCAACAACCTAATTTCAAATTTTGCATCTCCCTCCAAAAAATAGGTCAACTTCTGGGAGCCATAACTTTTAATCTGAGTGTTTGATTGACGAACCGTTTTATGCATCAGAAAGCTTGCAGAGTGCTCTACGCATTAAGAACTAGATCTTTCAATTCCAGTGATTTTTAGGCCCGTATGGGGCTATTTAGTGCCTCAAACCTGAGTTTGAATAATTTTCAAGCATTTTTTGGGAAATGAAAACTTTAATATATTTGAGCTCACAAATGATCTTTGTGTGATTCCTTCGCTAAAGGTCTTTTTTTCAGTTACAAAGCTTCCTATAAATTTTCACTTCAATCCGTGCCCAAATGTAAACTTTCCTAAAATAGTAGGTTGCTTTTTTAGTAGTTTGGAAAAACTGAAAGTTCTACATCATTATTCAAGCGATTATGGAACCAAAACCACAAATTTTGAAAAGAAATGGAAAGAACATCAACAATTTTGAATCACATCTTTTTTTAGGGTGATGCAAGATTGCCCTTACACCACTGGATGCTCCTGCATCAAACACCCGGGGTAATTTGAGAAGTGACCCTATCATGTCTCAAGTGTTAGTGTGAGGAAAACCCAAACGGTCAACCTCTACCTTAGAAAACCAAGATGAATCTTCCACAGGCATTCCCTTCCATTTCACCAGATATTCTTCATATTGTATGTTCTAAGTACTTCTTCTCACACAGCTATCCAAGATCTCTTCTATCTCCTTTGTTGAAGTAGATGCTAGAATACTCCACTATTATTCTGTTGGTCCATCCTTTGTTCCACCTTCATGATATTCTAATAAATCAGCAATCTTGAAAATAGGGGAAATCTTGATCCCACTCGGCAGCTCCACCTCATATGCATTTCCTGAATCATGTTTCTTCAAAATTCTGCATGGTCCAAATTTCTTCATTTTCAGCTTATTGTAAGTTCCAATTGGGAACCTTTCTTTTCTCAAGTGAACCATGACTTCATCTCTTACCTGGAATTCCTTATATCTCCTCTTCTGATCCACCTTAGCAATGTAGTGAATATTCATCTTATTAATGTGTTTTTTCACCTCTTCATGCAAATTCTTCATGTGTTTTGCAAAGTCTTCAGCCTCGGCACATGTCTTTTCTCCTTTGTCTAGATTCCTTAACTCTGAAGCATTTCTTGGACTATTCCCATATACAATCTGGAATGGTGATTTACCTGTACTCCTATTGACAGGATTGTTGTAAGCAAATTATGCCTGTGGTAAAATCAAATCCCATCCCTTGGGCTTATCTCCTACTAAGCATTGTAGCAGGTTACCCAAACTCCTATTCACCACTTCGGTATGTCCATCAGTTTGTGGATGGTGTGCATAACTGAACTTCAAATCTATCTTCAACTTCTTCCACAATGTCCTCCAGAAATAACCAACAAACTTGGTATCTTGATCTGAAACTATGCTCTTTGGTAGGCTGTGTAATCTCACCACCTCCCTGAAAAATAACTCTGCAATATGAATAGTATCATTACTCTTCTTGCAAGGAATAAAATGTGCCATCTTCAAGAATCTGTCCACCACCAAAAAAATAGAATCATGTCCTCTTTGTATCCTTGGTAAAACAAGAATAAAATCCATACTGATATCATCCCATGGCTTCTCTGGTACAGGTAATGGCTGATATAGCCCTACATTCTAACTTGTTCCTTTTTCCATTTGGCACACTTTGCAACTCTGCATAAATTTCCTCACATCCTGCTGCAACTATGGCCAATAATAATTTTCACCAATAATAGCAATGGTCTTATCTCGATCAAAGTGTCCAACCATTCCTCCACTATGCTTCTCCTTAATCAGGTTCTCTCTCATGGAACTCCTTGGAATGCACAACTGGCTTCCTCTAAACAACGTGCCATCTTGGATTATGAAATCCAACCATTTTGTCCTGTCCAAAGTAACAGGTTCCAAACAAGCTTTCCAGACCTCTACAAAATTTGGATCTTCAGGATACAAACTTTTGAGCTCATCAAAACCAACAACCTCTTCTGTCAACAAATTTTGCCTTTTGCTCAAGGCATCTGCAACTCTATTGGACTTCCCACTCCTGTGCTTCAAAACAAAAGTATAGCTCTACAAAAACTCAACCCATTTTAAGTGCCTCTGGTTCAAATTTCCTTGACTATTAATATACTACAAAGCCTGATGATTAGTATATAAAACAAACTCCTTTGGCAACAAATAATGTCTCTATTTCTCCAAAGCTTGAACTATTGCATAAAACTCCTGATCATAAATAGAATACTTTGTCTTAGCATCATTTAGCTTCTCACTAAAATAGGCAATGGGCTTACCTTCTTGACTCAAGATAGCTCCTATAGCACTACCACTAGCATCACAATCTACCTAAAATACCTTATTGAAATTTGGAAGTGCCAAAACAGGTTGATCTATGACTTTTTGCTTTAATGTATCAAATCTTTTATCTACTCCTTTAGTCCATCTAAACTCTTTTCTATCCCCTATCATTGCCTCAGTTAGGGGTGCATAAATGCTACTAAAATTCTTGATAAACTTTCTATAAAAACTTGCCAAACCATAAAAAGATCTTACCTCGGAAGCACTCCTTGGCATAGGCCATTCAATGATAGTCCTCACCTTCTCTAGGTCCATCTTAAGACCTTCCTCTAAGACAACAAATCCTAGGTATACCAACTCCTTCTTTGTAAAACTACATTTATTTAGATTGATCAACAACTTCTCCTCCCTCAGCTTCTCAAAAACTCTTCTGATATAGATCATATGTTCATCCCAAGTCTTACTGAAAATCAAAATATCATCTAAATAAACAATAACAAAACTTCCCAAAAATTCTTTCAATACCTCGTTCATGAGCCACATGAATGTGCTCGGTGCATTGGTTAGCCCAAATGGCATGACTAACCACTCATACAAACCTTCCTTTTCTTGAAGGCTGTCTTCCACTCGTCTCCTTCTCTGATACAAATCTAGTGACACCTACTCTTCAGTTCAACCTTTGTGAAGTACTTGGCTCCACTCAAACAGTCCATTATGTCATCCATTCTGGGCAATGAAAATCTGTACTTGATCATGATCTTATTGATGGCTCGAGAGTCTATACAGATTCTCCACTCTCCATCTTTCTTTGGTGGTAGTACTGTAGGTACCGCACATGGACTTAGGCTCTCTCTTATCAATCCCTTCCTCAACAACTCCTAAACTTGTCTGTTCAACTCTTCACTCTTTGCTGGAGTCATTCTATGGGCTGCCTTATTTGGAAAACTGGCTCCTAGTATCAAATCCATTTGATGACTTATCTTCCTCACTGGTGGTAAACCTTCTGGTACATTATCAGAGACAATATCTTGAAATTCTTCCAACATTTATGAGACTTCTACTAGTAATTCTTCACATTTCTCTTGACTTATCTTAGGAATCAATGCAAAGCAATGATGCTCATGCTTCATACACTCCAAAAAATTTCTACCATCTACCAAACAAATTCTGGCAGTACTACATACCTTTTCTTCCACCTCCTTCAAGGGCTTCAACTTATGACGAACTCCATCCTTTGTTAGGAGTATGTGTTTGCATGGCCATCATGGACAGTACTCCTATCACACTACCACAACCTCCCCAATAACATATGACATGAATCCATTGGTATGATGTCACACATCACCTCATCATGGTAGTCACCAATCTTGAACTTCACTAAACACTACTCATTGACCAAAGCTCTGTGGTCCTTCTACAACCATGCAATCCGATATGGATGTGGATGCTTTCTTCTTGTCAACCATCTCCTCTGAAACAAGATTGTCAGTGCTTCCACTATCAATAATAATTTCACAACACTTACCTTCACATTTGCACCTTGTGTGGAAGAAACTCTTCCTCTGATTGGGTTCTTTCTCCTCATTCAACAAAGTTCTTCTGACCACTAGGGTTTCTCCCCTTTCAGTATCTTCAGAATGCTCAGACTAAGCATCTTCATCTACATGTACAACTTGTGCATTACCTTCAGGTCTTCAGTTTGTCCTTTGATGCTGCGAACACTCATATGCTTGATGTCCTTCTTGCCCACATTGGAAATAGGTTCCTCTAAAAAATCCTCTTTCGAGTCCTTGCCCAGGTCAACCTCTTCCTCTTCCTCTTTGCTCACCATTGTACTGGTCACGAGGGCAGTAGGTATTATCCCCTCTCTGATTTTGACTGGTGCCAGCTTCTTCAATTTTCTTTTGATCTTCATTACAACCTCCATAGGGTCTTCCACAAGTCCTTCCACCTTGACCTCTTCCCCTTTTCTTGTTGTCAAATCTTTTATTCAGCTTCTCTTCCACCTTCAGGAAAAATTGGTACACATCTTCTATGGTGGTCATTCTGACCAGGCTCAGCTTCTCTTGAATACTTGGCCTCAACCCATTAATGTAATGGGCTACCTTCTCCTTGTTGGCCTCTGCATGACTAGTTTTGATAGTAATCTTATAAAACTTTTTTGTATGCTCCTTAATAGACTTGTTGCCTTGTTTCAATCCTTGTAGCTTCTTCAACAACTCCATCTCATAGTCCACAGGAATGAACTGCTTCTTCAGTTTCTCCGCCATCTGATCCCATCTAGTGATCTTTCATCTTCCTCTTCTATTCCTCTCTAACTAGACCTCCTTCCACAAATACTGGCATGGCCTTTCAATTTTATTTCTACAAGCTTGACCTGATCTAGGTCTTCCACATCTTCATACTCAAAATATTCCTCCATGTCATTGATCTAATCAATAAGTTGTTTTGGATCTAAATCTCTAGAATATGTAGAAACCTCGATCCTAGGTCTCTTTCCAATCTTAGAAATGGCCCTTAACAACCTAACTTGTGCAGGATCTCCTACAACTTCTTATTCTTCCTTAGATAGCTCCTCTTTCACGTCATCCTTGCTTTCTTCTCTTATTCTTAGCTCAAACCCTCTTTGCAGCTCCTCTTGCAATGCATCAATTTGTCTTTGCAAGGCTCTGAAACCGTCTTCTGTCAAAGCATCCCTCCTAATATGATTTCTTCGTGGAGGCATCTTGATCTCTACAACAAACCCACAATCTCAGGTTCTAGTGCAAATTGCCTCACAATCGGCGATCTGTCTACACACTCAGGAACCCTTACTCTGATACCACTTGATGAAGGGGGTAAATCATAAAACACACAACAACAAAAATTGCACACAGAAAATAGAACTTTATTTATTGATTTCGACAACTTATTACATTACAAAAGCTCAAATACAATTAGAGGAATCAACCCTCCACAGGCTGAACACATTACAAATTCCTCTCACAAGACTCTGGAATCATCTGTCATCTGTAACCCCAAATCTACTAGGGTTTCTGTTTTCTCACCTATTCTTGACTCCACACTTTCCCCCTTAACTATACTACTCCCAGGGTTCCCAAAAATGGTTATTAATAGCCTTTTTGGCGGCCAACAACCTAATTTTGAAATTTGCATCTCCCTCCAAAAAATAGATCAACTTCTGGGAGCCATAACTTTTGATTCGTGTGTCCAATTGATGAACTGTTTTATGCATCAGAAATATCATGGAGTGTTGTACACGCTAAGAACTAGCTTTTCTAGTTTTAGCCAATTTCAGGCCCATATGGGGCCGTTTAGTGCCTCAAACCTAAGTTTAAATAATTTTTAGGCATTTTTTGGGAAACAGAAACTTTAATATCTTTCATCTCATAAATGATCTTTGCGTGATTCCTTCGCCAAAGGTATTATTTTTTAGTTAGGAAGCTTCTTGTAAATTTTTACTTCAATCCATGCCCAAATACAAACTTTCCTAAAATAACAGGTTGCTATTTTTAGCAGTTTGGAAAAACTGAAAGTTCTACATCATTATTCAAGTGATTATGGAACCAAAACCACAAATTTTGAAAAAAAATGGAAAGAACATCAACAATTTTGAAACACATCTTTTTTGGGGTGATGCAAGATTTCCCTTACACCACTGGATGCTCCTACATCAGGAAGACAATGAGGATTCTAGATCTGGAAAGAAGTAGGACACTGGAGCTTTTCCTCGACTAGGGTGCTGGTCCCAATGTCCTCCGTAGTTGATATCTCAGAAACAAAAGTTACAGTGCAGATCAGTGTCAGAAGGAGATTAGGATTCCACAAAGAAACATGTACCTTCGACTTGGGTGCTAGTCCTCGTGTCCCTGACTTTTCTACTTTCCAAACTTCAAAAAAATAATGAGTTAAATATCTCTATCCCTTATCTCAATCTGAAAGGATTTGCTGCAATTTGATAATTTGCTTACAAATTTGCATAGTTAGGGTTTCTAAGTACAATTGAGCATTAGATAGAGATATTGTTTGATACATCTAAGAATCCATAGCTTCCCAAGTGGTAGCCCAACCTTGTAGGTGATTGCTCCCGCTTAGTGGAGATTCAACTCAATTGATAAGCCCTTGGAATGTTTGTAGTGAAAGGAGGATTTTGCATAAACCCCTTTCAAAAAAAAAGCACTACAAAAATATTTTGGTGAACCTATGTTTTTGAACTTTTTGGCACCTTGTTAAGTGTTGTTTGATAGATTTGCATTCATTCATCTTATTGCATTCAAAAAATTACAAAAAAAATGAAAATTTTGAAAAAATTGACATTTTAGGCTTGCATTTTAGCATAATTTAAATTATTTGACATTTAATTTCATTAAATTATTGTCATTTTAATTAGATCTGATTTAAATTATAGAAATTCATGATTCAGAGTTCACTTGCATTGCATTTTTGTGCTTAATTTGACAAAAAATGCTTGAAATTGTGCAGTTTTCTTAAAAACCTAGTTTTACATTAACTAGGGTTTGTAGTCAAAATCTTGTTTCAGATTTTACGACCATTTTCAAACACTCATTAGGAATTATTTCTAATATTAGTGTTGCATCATAGTGGTCTTCTTGTAAAATTTCATGTCTGGGGTTTGAAAACCTTACATTTTCACTAGATTTAGCCTTATCATCTCTCTAGATTTGCACTACAAGCATGTTGTAAGGGATTTTTCTATATTAATTGGCTATTACTAGGGTTATTATCTACTTCCCCTCCTCAATCTCCTTACAACACCCCTTTTACTATGTCTTTACATGAAAAATTGTTGAAAAATTGCATATTTTAGCACATTTTCACTAGGTTTTGACTTGTCATCACTCTAGGTTTGCATAAAAAGTGTGTTGTGAAAGATTTTTCTGCATCATTGGACTATTATTAGGCAAATTATTTTCTATCCCTCTTGAAAATTTTCACAACACCTTTTCTCCTAGTGATTTGCATTGAAAAAAGTTGAAAAATCAAGCATTTAGGTCATTTTCATACATACTTTTGCATTTGCTCTTGCATAAGTTTTGAAAACCTTTTGAAATATGATTTTGCACTCATTTGAAAAAATACACATGTCTTCTCAATACAACAATAATTCTAGGCTTCCTCCTAGGCCTCATTTGAAAGACAAGCCCCTGAACTTGAAATAACATTTACACCTCATGACAAAGAAATGGTAGATACCGAAGGGCCTCTTTACATTACAGTGAAAATAATGGAAATTATTGTGCATGGAACACTCATAGACCCTAATTTCATGACTAATGTAGTTACAGAAGAGTTCCTTCTTAAACATTATTTGGCACAAAACTATTCATATGACCCCTCAGATTTGAGAATTAAAACACATAAAGGATCTTTGATGAAAACATTTGGATTGGTAAAACTGTTAGTACCAGTTTATGACAAAGCCATGGATCAGTTATTTGATGTTATTCCCTTATCCAACCTCTTTCATTTAAAACTAGGACACCCATGGTTTAAGGCTATGAATGTCATCCCCTCAACTATTCATAAATGCCTAAAATTCCCTTTGCATGGAGAGATCCATACTATCCATCATAACACATACCAACCTCCAGCTAAGAGAAAGACTTTCACCCTTGATTACTTTTGGCCGTAACCTAAAATAGAACCTGAGCCATGAAGAAATCACTCCTTCCTAAATTACATATGATACAAAGCAAAACAACTAGCTAGAGTGGCCAGGCCTCCTTTACAAACAATGAGGGATGAACAACATGTGTTTGATGATCCCCTTAGAGAAAAAGGAAAACAAACACAAGAGTACTATGGATATGATGAGATAATTTGTGTGATAGATGTGGATAAGGAAAAGTTTCATAATTCACCTCATCCACGTAGAGATGGTATATGTGTTGAGGTTCCTCCTCCATCATCCTTACAAGGATTGGGAGGTTTTCATAGACAACAAAAAATTCCACTGAGACCAATGAAATTTGAACATGGTACTTCCTCCTCTAATATGCGAAACCCTATGGCAAAACATGATGATGCCTTTGAAGAAGTAAGTGCTAAAACAAGAAGGAATAGACAAGCAAAAGAAAGGAGGAGGAGAAGACAAGATTTTGCCCAATGACTTGCTACTCAACAAGAAAACATTCAGCCTAACATTGAAACAAACATAGAAAACCTCAACATTGAAGAATTGGAAGATAAGAACAAAAGTTGGGCTATGGTACCTTACACACCTCTTTCCTCTAGAATTAGAGATTGGGAAGAGGATGACTTGCTCAATGACAACCCTTAGTTTGGGTATCCTTGCAGGTAATTATTTCTAACCCTTTATCTATCTCATGATGTGTTTCCCCCGTGATGTGTTATGTGTTGTTTAGGCCTCCTAGGATGACCCTTGATACTCTCATAAGGTCAAGGATACTAGGAGACTGCCTCTATTTTGACCCTTCTTCTATTTGTATCATCATTCTTCTATATTGCTTCTCCTCTATTTTCATTGTTATGTGTTGTGTCTTATGGACATAGCATTGTGGTTGGTGACTTGGGGGCACCCTCCTATGTGATTGTCCCTAAGACACTTATTTCTCCTCTCTCGATTTCTTGTTTCCCTTCCTCTAGTAGTTCTATCTAGTAGTGGGTGGATGATGAAAAAATTATTATATTGATGCGGACCTAGTGTCGCTTTATTGAGTATAAAAAAATGGACCAAGTCCATACATGACAATGGGGTTGTTATATATTATCTGACACTTGGCTAGTAGAATCACTCCGTGTGATCTTGATGTTGTCTTATCGCACTTACAAAACATAACAATACTGCTGCTCCATGTACTTTGTCTATCTTGAATCTTGTATTCCTTGGTTCTTTATGTGATTGATCATATGCATTGTTATTTATCATGATTATATGGATGCTAACACCTTTTCTTGTAGGGAATTGTGTATTTGTGGGAACATTTGGCAATCGTAAAGTACATGTCACCTCCAGGAGGCATGGGCTTTGTGAGAGCTCATGTTCCCTTGTGTGTTTTCTTCCTACCTTAATGTACTTGATATTCGTACACAACATCAACCACCTTAAGGTGGGGGCATATATAAGGTAAGTTGTCTGTTGTAGATGCTAGCAAGTGTGCTTGTTCTCAGGTGTAGTCTAAAGACTGGTGGCAACAAGTCCCTCCTACACTCTAAGATTTGTTTGAAATCTATTGCAATCAGTTAAGCTCTCTATGGATATGGGATATCGAGCATATCCTTTTTACCTTAAGCCCTCCATGCAAGGCAGGGATGGTGTATTTCTCAAGGAGAGTGCACAATCCTGTCGTTTTCAAAAAGTCCTCTGAGTAGGTAGGGAGTGGATCTGAGACTATCCTAACCCTTAAATGTGTCTTCAGTGATTGTTCTTGTGAAGCCCAATCGTCGATGTGTGCCTATAATGTACCTAAGATGGTGATGAACCTAGAAATAGGTACACTACATCACTTGTTTGTCATGTTTTCTCCGTGTCTTCCATGTGTATGTGTATTGCGTGTTTGTTCCCAAGCATAGTCTAAAGACTAGTGGTGATGAGTACCTCCTATGCTTTTGGATTTATATGGCATGCTTGATTTGTATGGCATGTTTGTTCTCAAGTGCAATCTAAAGACTGGTGGTGATGAGTCCCTCCTACACTCTAAGATTTGCATTGCATGTCTGTTGCCCCATGTGAAGTCTAAAGACTGGTGATGATGAGTCCCTCCTACATTTTGGGTTGTGTGTTTACTTTCCTTGTACTTGTATTCTACATTTCATATATATGAGAAAATGAAAAAGAAAATAATCAATGCATTCACTTTATTCACTATGTTCTACATGTCTTCAATGCTGTCTTCTCCGTGTTTTGTGTGATTGTAACTATCTTCTTCATGTTTTGCATGCCTGTTACTGTCTTAAATATGTTTGGCGTGTCTTCTTCGTGCTTGGTGTGTTTACTGTATTTGTTGACCATACTTTAATGCATGTATTGGCCTTCTGTTTATACATACATTAAAGTGGGGGCTAAATGTTATGTCAAAAAATGTCCCCTTGGGGGTTTTTCCCTCTTAAGGTTTAGCTCTCAGGTCCTATTATTCCATTTAGAGCATCTTGCATGTTATTTCTGACCCCTGATGAGAAAACCCTTGGGTCTTGTGACAAATAGGACCTAGGGGGCTGCACTTTAATGAATTCTAAGCAAAAATGGTAGGGTGGACTTGGGTGCTAGTGCCCTAGTCCAGCGCTATTTTGGGTCTACCCTAATTTAAAATGTCAATTTTGTGACCATTAATTAGGTCCTATGCCGACATCTAAAGTTTGAATTACAAAATTCTTAGTGTGAATCTTTGTAGTTGCATATATAAGCATGATTAGGTTTCATTTGCAAACTAGATGGAATTTATGCATACTTGTGATTATAGAGCATTCAAAATATTCACTGTGTTGTAGAGTAGAGCATTGTTATTGTGTTTGTATTTGCAGATTTGACATCCATTTCCTCATGGAATGAAGAGCATCTTCCTTCAATGAGATCTTCAGTACAAGGTGATATCTATTGTGTTTTCAATCATTTATCATTTGGATTTTTTCCTCTATCCCACCGGGATATGCACTCTTATCTAACAATAGTGTTTGGAAGACTTGAATGTCTCTCCAGGGCTTGACCAAGGCAAGCCTCTAAACACCACAACCCCATCCCACACTCCTTGTGATTGTAGGTTATAGATGTCAAGTTCCATGAAGTGGAGTTACAGAGAGGAGTGGCAGACATTGAGGATTTAGGATCTAGAAAGTAGGACACTGGAGCTTTTCCTGGACTAGGGCACTAGTCCCCGTGTCCTCCACATTTGAAATCCAAAAAACTAAAGTTATAGTGAAGATCAGTGTCAGAAGGACATTAGGATTCCACAAAGAAACAAGTACCCTGGACTTGGGCACCAGTCCCCATGTCCCTGACTTTTCTGCCTTCCAAACTTTAAAAAATAGTGAGTTAAATATCTCTGTCCCTTATCTCAGTCTAAAAGGATTTGCTTACAGATTTGCATATTTAGGGTTTCTAAGTACAATTGAACATTAGATAGACATTGTTTGATACATCCAAGAATCTACAACTTCCCAAGTGGCAGCCCAACCTAGTAGGTGATTGCTCCTACTTAGTGGAGATTCAACTCAGTTGATAAGCCCTTGGAATGTTTGTAGTGAAAGGAGGATTTTTCATAAACACCTTTTAACAAAAAAACATTACAAAATAGGAAGTCATAAGAATTTAAGCTCACACTCACATTCACATCATCTTCTCTACTTCCATTCACTCAAACTTCACCTTACATTTATACCATCCATGACCTAAAACAATCTCAATTAGGCCAGCCTTAATGAAACGTGTGCACCTCAAGCATGCAACACCAAATAGGTCAGCACCAAAACACTTTTGTGGTGGAAAGAAGTGAAGGTAAACCATGTCAAGGGTTAACTAGGACTCAAATCTATATCACCATGCTACTCATCACATCCATAATCCATGAGGTACCTCCGCAAATGGTGCTAGCAAGCCAAGTCATCCAAACTTGAACAAACACTGCAAGTGACCACATACACATCTCTTCAAGTCCAAAAACATCATGTAAACCACAAAGAAGTATTCCAAAGAATCCAAACATCTTTCCAAAGTAATCCAACATCATCATAATTTTCTGCAATGACCTGAAATAGAGAATTTCTTCATTCTGCACATCAGGATGCACTACTATTGAATTCCAACACAAAAGCTAAATTTGTGGAGCAATCCAACACCAAAGACTTCAAGGGTAAGTAGATATAGACATTATAAGCACATCCCCAAATCTATAGGATAAGAAACCTCAATACAGAGAAATGCAAAGCAATCTCATTTCTCCCAGACAACCTTCTTTACAAGCAAACACTCTATCAAACACATCTTCCACTACCGCACAATCCATAACTTGAAACTCTGGATATAACAGCTCTAAACACCTCTGATTAACACTTCCAAACTGTACAAGCATAGCTTCAACCATAAAGAATTGTGGAGCATAACACTGAGAACACCTTTGCCACACTGCACACCTTTTTATTCAAATTTTCTCAAAAGCACTTGGAAACCAAGTGAACCACCTGCTAGAGGTTGACATCAATGACAAAACTAGAAAGTTTCCAACAACTACAAACATAATGTGAAAGAGACAAGTATAGAAATGAAACAAGATAGAAAAGAGGAACTTGTGATAGCAAGGAGTGGGTCTCAACCTCAAATGACAACGCACTATGAGGATGTCTGTGTTGGGTACTAGAGTCCAAAACATTCTAAAAATAAAAGTCCTCAATCCACAATGGACTCAAATCACCTGAATAACATAGATTTCAATGCAACACACACCCAATAATATTCCAAGTAACATAAAAATCAAAATGAAATCGATTATACTAAAAAGAATGAAGAGAGACAAGGACAAAAGGAAGTCATACAAAACCTTTGTGTGGCTATAAATTCCTCAATGAAAGAAACCTTTAAAGAAAGAAGAAAAAAGGTTGGGTTTCTTAGGGACTTGTCTCAGTCAAGTCCTAGTGTTGGTATTTCTACCTCCATGAGCAACAATAGATATAGAGAATGACATTAAAGGAAAGCAAGTGTGTGCTCTTACTCTAAGTGTATCTAGGATACTAAGAGAACAACAAAACAACTAAAATAAAAATATTTACTTCCCTAGTCTATGGGGAAGAAATCCTCAACAATGTAGCCAGTGCAATAAACAACACATGTGATCTACACCTAGCAAAGGAAAGTGGTGGTCTACACAAAGAAATGCAAAAGAAATTTTGAAATGAGATGACACTAAGGAAAACAATGAACAATCCCACCAAAGTGAATGAATGAGAAGGAAGAAAACTCCCAAGAGCTTAAAAGGCACCACACAACTTCAAACCCAAGCATAGAGAGCCTTCTCGAAGAGCACTAAGTAGAAACAAACCTCTAAGAACCACTAGAAATGATCTTGCAAGTCCCAAGAGCACCAGAATTACATATAGTTGTTGTAGAAGTCTAGTTCACACACACAAGAACATAGAGTATCTTCAAGAGCAAGAGTCTTTAGACAATGTGTGAATCTGAGAGAGATTGAATGAATGTGTTTAATAATCCATTACCCCAAAATATTTCCAATGAACTCCCAAGGGGGAAAAATGCTAAAAATGGCATGCAAGGAGTCATTCTATGCCCCCAAGAGATGTTACAAGGAATCCACATGATCACCCAAGATGTGTTGTAGTGCCCAGAAATGGATACCTATTAGCAAATAGACGCGGGACACTATTGTGATAGGTCGATGTCTCTGTGGAACACTTGGGTCCAGGTAAAACAAGCTCCTAGTCATACAAAGAACCTTAGGACCATGTAAATGCCTAAGCATCATAATGAATTTTTAAGAAGAGTAGAAGAAATAGACCAAAATCACAAAAACCTAGCCTATTATGTGAAGAGAAGGTGCAAATGCCAAAACACTTACTAAACGTAGCATGAAATTGCAAGGGTATGCATTTTTCTATGTTACATACATAAATAAAATATATCAATATTATGCAAGGTGTAAAACAACCTTTTCCTAACAATCCTACCACTGTGAGCATTTACATACTATAAAAAATAATCAATTATCATATTTTGAGGCATAACCACTTATGCAAGTGTAACAAGGGAGTTCTCATTTGTGTGATTTGCATGCATTTTCTTTAATTGAATTCCTTTATTTTCCTAAACTTGAGTGTTGGTATTTGATTGTGATTGGGTGATTTAATTAGTTTAGATTACCATTGTAGCATCACTTTCTCTTGCATACATTTCTAGCACATTTGATGGGACCCACATCCCTATCTACTAATCTCTTTTTTTATTGTTTTAAGTGTTTTTGAGGTGTAGGTTATAGTTCAGTGGTTACATTCTCAGTTCAGCGGTTCTGTCCTATGGTCCAATAGTTTCATTTTGCACATTGAAAACATATTTTAACACTTTTTAGCATTTTTAGTATTTCATTTTTGTATAGGTGGTCATTTTTGCAAGGTGTTATTCTGTTGAAATTTACTTAACCATTCTAATTATGTAGGTCTCAAATTTTTTGTTGTAGGATTAGGTATCTTAGAGACCTTCACATTGTTTAGCAGTACCATTTTAGTTTTGACAGTTACGTCTAGTGTTTCAATGGCTCCATAGGATAACATTGGTAAATTGTTGTATGTTTTTAAAACACATTTTCATCATTTTATTATGATTGGATGATTTAATTAGTTTAGGTTACCACTGTAGTATCACTTTCTCTTGCACACATTTATAGCACACTTGGTGGGATCTGCATCCCTATCTACTAATCCATTTTTATTTTTTAAGGTTTTTTGATGTGTAGGTTATAGTTTGGTGGTTCCTTTCTCAATTCAACAGTTATGTCCTATGGTTCGGTGGTTTCATTCTGCACATCAAAAACACCTTTTTAACACTTTTTAGCATTTTTAGTATTTCATTTTTTATAGGTGGTCATTTTTGCAGGGTGTTATTCTATTGAAATTTACTTAACCATTCTGATTATGTAGGTCTAACATTTTTTGTTGTAGGATTACGTATCTCAGTGACCTTCATATTATTTAGCAATACAATTTTGGTTTCGACGGTTACATCCTGCTTTTCAATGGCTCCATAGGGTAACATTGGTAAACTGATGTATGTTTATATAAAACATATTTTCATCCTTTGATTCTGATTGGGTGATTTAATTAGTTTAGGTTACCACTATAGTGTCATTTTGTCTTGCACACATTTCTAGTTCACTTTGGTGGAACCCATATCCTTATCTACTAATCCATTTTTTATTTTTTTAAGGTTTTTTGGTGTGTAGGTTATAGTTTGGTGGTTCCATTCCTAGTTTAGTTGTTCCATCCTTTGGTTCAATGGATTCATTTTGCACATTGAAAACACATTTTTAACAGTTTTTAGCATTTTAGCAGTTCATTTTTATAGGTGGTCATTTTTGTAGGGTGTTATTCTATCTAAATTTACATAACCATTCTAATTATGTGGGTCTAACATTTTTTGTTGAAGGATTAGATATCTTAGTGACTTCACATTGTTAAGCGGTACCATTTTGGTTTCGACGATGTCATGAACCTCTCGTCATCAATTTAAATTATCTGGAAAACCATTATTTCTTGATTAGTATTTATATTGAACGAATTATTAAAATTATGAATTATCCAACTTTAGCTTATAATATTTAAATAAATAATAAAATAGAAAATACATAAATAAAATAAAATGATGCTAATATTTAATTAAGATATATTTTGGATAAAACATAATAAAATTATATTATCTTTTGGATAAAATTTTAAATGATAAATAAGAAAATTAAAAACATTAAAAATTAAAAAAAATAAAAAACATTTACAAAGTTGGAATAAAAAAAAGAAAATAGAAAGGATATTTTTTTAAAAGAAGAGGTAAGGATAAAGATGGAAACAAGATAAGATAAAATTAAAGATAGAAACTAAGATAAGGATAAAATCAAAACAAGGATAAAGATAAAGGAAAAGGTAAGATAAGAAAGCAATGTATGAACATTTTGAAAAACAAATCATGTTGGAAAGGGTTTTCAAAAGTAGAGGGGTTTGTCCACTAAATTTAAATAATCTATTTTGCAAGAACTTGTATCAAATCATTCAAGCAGGAATTGTTGGGAAACGATAGCTGGAAATTGTCTCAAATCATTCAAGCGAGAGTTGTTGGAAATTGATAGCTAGACTGTGGGTAAGTGGACTAAACCTAATATTTGCAACATTGAAAGGTTATTTTGAAGATTATATTTGCATTTGCTATGTTACAAGGACTCATAGTTATGCATTACAATACACTATGTTTGTTTGCAAATGTAATAATTTATGTAAATCCTTAGAGTAAGTTATTTTTATGCATCTAGGAAATATCTTTTCTTTTGTCTTCTACTTATGCATGTTCAACATAAGCAAACAAAATGTATTCATAAAACGCTCAATAGAAATCTATATTATCAATGTGAATATATATCTACTTGTACTTATATATACATATACATTTTTACATAAATATACATACATACATAAATATATATGTATTTCTCATAAGACTAACAGATTGGTTATTGATAGCATCATTTTTTTTTAAACAAAAAATACAATAGAAAAAGGATTTTTTTTTAATGAAATGGTTATTGATAGCATCATTTATGTTTCTAATTAAGTTAGTTATTCATTCAAATTATTTCCATAAGTAAATTTATTTGTTGTTTTAAAAACCCTTTTTATGAATTTAGTTACTCATTTTAGAATGTTTATTTATACTTTCCTTTGTATTCGCTCCAAGCCAGATACTTATTTTTGAAATGTATACAAACTTTCCTTCCTATGAACCCAAAAATAGTCACTAATTTAGAATTATATATATATATATATATATATATATATATATATGTATGTATGTATGTATGTATGTATGTATGTATGTATGTATGTATGTATGTATGTATGTATGTATGTATGTATGTATGTATGTATGTATGTATGTATGTATGTATGTATGTATGTATGTATGTATGTATGTATGTATGTATGTATGTGTATGTATGTATGTATGTATGTATGTATGTATGTATGTATGTATGTATGTATGTATGTATGTATGTATGTATGTATGTATGTATGTATGTATGTATGTATGTATATATATGTATGTATGTATATATATATATATATATATATATATATATATATATATATATATATATATATATATATATATATATATATATATATATATATATATATATACCTTTTTATGTCACTATAAACAAATTACTCTCTTAGAGTAAAATGGGAAATACAAATAGACTTAAGGCTAACTTTTGAAAAAGAATAACACCCCTTTTTAGAAAAAATATAAATCTTTGAGATCACCCATAAGTTCTTAAGGAAGGTTTCTAATCCACCATAATTTCATAACTAGTTGCAAAAGAACATGAATGCCAAGTTAGTAACTCTAATTTTTGCAATGCTTATGGATTTGGATCCTTTGTGCAACTGGTTTATATTTCCTTTCTATGTGTTCATCTATAGTTACTAAATTCCAATAAGTGAAATATTTAAAAGATGTGAAGTCAACAAAATAATAGTTATTTTCCTCTTTCAAGTTGTTGGAAACCAATCCCTTTCACTCCTATGACAAATTAAAATCCAATATTTCAATTCTTCTAACAATGTATTCATTTAGTAGTAAGTAATTTGAAATTATTTTCTTCAAAGTTGTAATTTTATCAGAATTAGTGTATAATTGAGATTTAAAATATAATCAAGTTATTCTTCCTTAAAACATAAGAATTTTACTCTTAGATTAGTAGACTTTATACCAAAATAAAATTTACAAAATACTTGACAATGTTTGGGAAAAATAAATACACTTCGCAAATAATTTGAGTGATTAACAATTTGATCTAAGATATTGAGATGACATACTTCAACTTAAAGGATATATAGAAGCAGTTAGATGATGCTAAACTCCATATTAATTTTTTAATATCGATGTGTCTAATTAATATGGTTATTTCTCTTAAGGATAAGAATTTCTGGGTATAGCTATTATATTTCATTGTTTGTAAATCTACCATCTAAAAGATAGAGTTATTAAAGGAATTCTTAGGTTAGATCAAAATTATTGATAAAGATATATTCTTTGGAATGAGTGATCTTAAGATTTACATGTGTTTATAAATTAAGGACAATGTCACAACTCCAATTAATGTTATTTTATTACCCAAAAAGACAACATCAACTCTTGTGAACCATTCCATACAAGTAGGCCCCTTTTTTAATCATAATTTAGGGAATCTATCATCACATTCTATGATAACTTAAGGACTAACTATGAATTACACTAAGGTGCTTAAACACTTTGATCCAAAACCTTAATATAAAGTTGAAATTATCTTGATGATTAACATTAGATTTTTAATTGTAGTTATTATTGTAGTAAATTACTATGTGTGTGACTTAAGCTTAGAGTAGGAATGATTAAGAATAGAGTTTGATTATTTTCCTCATCTCATATTATGCACTTATAGATGGAAGTGTGAGAAGACTGTGGTCAATAGAGTCAACTTAGCATATAGAACATGGATATCGTCTAGTTTAATTGATTTCATCATATTAAATGTTATTTCATAAGCATTCATAGACAATAGTTGAGAAGACTTTTTAATCAATAGAATAGTACCTATTTAACTTGAGTTTTGATAGTTAACTTATAGAAGGTTGTGTTGTTTAAAAAGGATTATAAAATATTAGGACATAGTTATATTGTGAAATATTGAAAATGCTTTACTTTTAAATGGGCCTTCGAAAGGGCTATGTACCCACAATTAATAGTTCACATTAAACATAGATTAGAAAACAAAACTACATATATATTATACCTTGATTTCATTTGGAAGCAGGTATGTAGGTAGTCTAGGCAATGAAGAATGTTCTCAGTATGCATGTTCTTAGGTGCATTTTGGTAAACTATCAAACCAACTTCCACTTCTAACATAAGATAATCCAAATATGAACATTGATACTCAAAAGAGTTCTAGTTTACCTTTTGCATCCTCGAGGCTTATGCCAAATATTGAGGTGAGTTACAAACATAAATAAATAGTGTCTTGATAGATGTCAAACTCATTGTATCTCTAATATGGGGATGTAGTCTATCAGGATGACTTAGAACTCTATGTTGTGCTGATGAGTCTAAGTCTCTGGCCAGAGAAAAACGAAGTTGCTTGTCTCGTATGGACAAATTATGTGGTGTCTATAGCTTTTTGAAAGATGTGTGCTTGTTCCATTTGAACAAATGTTTCTTGCCTGAGTATTTAAATAAAACAACTATTAGATAAAGGGATAAATTAATTAAATTTAGAGTTGGGTCCTTATAGGTGGTATCAGAGCTTGGAAGCTATTCCTTGAGCCTACTACGAATTGTACAAATTGAAAACAATCTGTATTGAAAGTATAACTTAAAGTTTTGGACACAAACCATGGGTGCAGTACTAATTAATTTTTTATTTTTTAGGAGATGTTAATGGATAAGGCAAGAGAAAACTATGATACAGAGATGAAAATAATAATCAAATTGCTAAACAAGTAATGTGATAAAATAATCTCCCTGGAGAAAATAGTTCAAGAGATCGAGACAAGGAAAGATAGGATGGAGAAAAATCTAGTTAAAAGACAAAAAGGGAAGAAAACCTTAGTTGTTTAGGATTTTCCCTTTGGTTGTGGGTGAAATGTGCCCACTATAAATGCAAAAATATCAAAGGAGTATCTCTGAGTACACTAGGGGGAAGGAACAATAACTATGAACTCAGACGAAGATGAACCAGAGGAAATTAAGTTAGAATGATGTAAGGATGATATGAAATCCACTTAAGTTTTATGTTAATTAAACACTATGGTCAATTTACAAAATTTTGGAGTTGGTTGGGAAACCACAAAGCTAGTATAACTATTGTAATAAGTCATGAAATGAATAATTATTGAAGGATAATGCTTTGAATTGCTTGAGTTATAAAATGGTTAAGTTGAGATGGCTAAAATGGTTTCATTTTAGAAGACTAATGAGAAGGTATGGAGAAGTAATTGCAACATTAGAAATTAATCTACAATATAATCCATACTTAAGAAATAGGTATCTCAAGCTATGAATATCCTGATTTTGTTGGTAACATAAGCATGATGATGTAGAGAATGATAAGCATGGAAATAAGCAGTGTTGTCATTGATGGCAACATAGGGTAAAGGCATAGTGGTGTTGGTCCAAAGAGGTTCACTAAGGTGTATAAATATAGTTAGGTTGGAGTTGCTAAGTATAATATTCTAAGTGTTGATCTAGAGAAGGTGCTAAGTGTGATGTGGAAGAGGACAACAAAGAATAAAGATGTAGTCATGTTGGTCCAGAGAAGACCAATGTACCAATTACTCTGCAAATTTGTCTAAGTCCCAGTGTACTCTCTTCAATGTTCAGGGAACCAACTTCTTAGTCCGCATTCCTCTGCTATGAAGCATCTTGCTATGCAAGTGTAAGGTATTATTGTTACATATTAATGGAGTCCAAATCCACAATCTCAAGTCTTGAAGTCCTCCAGAGTCAAAGGTAGAGTTGATAAAGTACCAGACTCTGTATTAATAGTGCAATGACAGTGCCAGTGACAGATTGGTATGCTCCACATTCCACCATAGATGAATATCTTACCATGTAGTTTTGAGGAAGAGGTTATAGATGTCAGAGGTGTGTATGATTCAAATGGTAAGCATTTTGGTTGTCCTCACATTGAATTATGAACTAACAGTTAGTTCATGCTATTGTTGCTTCACCAGTTAAGCTGACCTAAAGGTGTTGAGATTGTGCAGAGTCTAGACATGTTTGGAATAGAGTCATGTGAGAAAATATAGGTCATGCTTGTTGCAAGTATGGGCCTAACCGGTGTTGTCATTGATGTCAACATACTCCTATTGCATTGATGTCAAGGATTGGATGAGTAGTGTGCTGAGGATATTGAGAAAATTAGTCCTATCAGAAACAGAGAAGAACAATGAAGATAGTGAAGCTCTATGAAGTGAAGATCCCAGCTAAGATGAAGATCAGAGGATGTGCATCAAAGGGTTTGTAGATATGTGTCTAAAGGTGATCCAATAAAGATTTGAGAGGTCTGTATGAAGATTTGAAGAAGTTATGGCCATATGAGTAAAACTAGTTCTAGTAGATGTTCAGAGGTGACAGAGTGACACAAATAGGTCCGGTGAGATCCAGAAATGCAATATCTTGTTCTGCAGATTTGGTGGAGTGTTTAGAAAGTCAATGTGAATTGACAACTCAATTGGTTCATGGTCTGGAGGTCTGCAAGCATCTATTCCAATATGACAGTAATGACAGACTATGTTCTTGAGGTTCCAGATGAAGAAGAGAATGATTTCAGTAAGCAGAAGAAGTGTGGATGTTCTTGGAGATTCAGGCAAGCTTGTGGGGATCTCTAGATTGTGTCCAGTTAATGTTGGTGGTCTTCATTGAAGATTGAGCTCATAATTGAAGAATTACTTCCAGATGATGATGCTCTTCCTAAACTTGGCTGACCAGATGATCTTGAAGATGTTTTGTGAAGCATGGCATGTTCCTCAAAGAAGATTTAGGTCCTAGATCTGTGTGGCTGACAGTGTGGTGATTCACATGAAGTCTTTTGTAATAAGTCAAGTTGTATTTGTGTTTTTTCTCTATAAAGTATGCCGACTTTGAGGATTATCCCAAAGTCAATGTCTTGTATAAATAAGAGTTGTGAAGTCATTTCAAAGTATCTGGGAAAAGATGAGAGTGTGGTAAAGAGGAAAAGAGTGAAAGGCAGAGTAGAAGTGTTGGACTTAAATGGAACTGACTCAAGCATGGTGAAGATGCTATTCTTCAGTTCAAGTATGTAATATTTATTATTCTGTAGACAATGTGTCTCTTGTAGGTAGTGGGCCTCTTGTGAGCAGTGTGCTCAGGCAGTGAGCCCTAATTGGCATGTGCCATCTTGTTCTTCTTGTTCTTTTAACAGAGAATACAATATTGGGTTAGTCACCCCGTGGTTTTTCCCTTAACCAGGTTTTCCACATTAAAATCTTGGTGTCATATGTGTTAATGTGTTTCTGCTCTTGAATTGTTGCATTGTGTTTTCATGATTGATTTATTATTATGCTGCTAAATTACAAGAAGGATTCAAGTGGTTAATAAAAGGAAAGTTTTGGGACAACTGATTCACCCCCCTCTCAATTGTCTATCTTGAAACTAACAATTGGTATCAGAGCTAAGTTCCTCTAAAAGAGCTTAACCACTTGAGGAGATCCAGTATGTCTTCTTAGAAGAAGGATAGTCTGAGGTTTGATGGAACCAATTACACTCTTTGGAAAAGTCGCATGGAATGTCACTTGTAATGTATGGGAATGCAATATTAGATCATGGCTTCAAAGAAGTATGTTCCTCCAAAGGATGGTCCAACAAATGAAGATGAAATAAAAGATGCTGAAGACAATATTCAAGCTAAACAAGCTATACTAAGTGCCTTATCTGATTCAGAGCTGACAAATGTTATAGATTTAAAAATTGCATATGAAATTTGGGAAAAACTGGAACTTTTGCATGAAGGAGACAAATATGTTAAATGTGCCAAGCTACAGAGTCTAAAAGGAAAATTTGAAAACCTAATGATGAATGAAGATGAAAATATCACTACATTTATGCCAAAAGTAAATGAGCTTGTTTGTGGCATTAGGTGTGCTGGTGGAATCTTGGATGAAGATGAGATTGTTGTTAGATTTAGGGCACACAACTGAGAGGGAGGGTGAATCAGTTTTGCAAAACTTGCTCTCAATTCAAACACTTAAATCCTCTTTGTTATTTAATAGCATATCAATTACTCACTCATGAAAGCATAAAGCATAAACACCAGAGTAGATACACATCAACACATGAGACACCAAGATTTTGACGTAGAAAATCTGGTCAAGGGAAAAACCATGGGGTGATTAACCCAAGGATTATTCTCTGTTAGAAGAATAAGAAAAATAGATGGCACATGCCAACTAGGGTTCACTGCCTGAGCACACTGCTCACAAGAGGTACACTGCCTACAAGAGACACACTGTCTACAAAGTAACAAGTATCACAAACTTGAACTAGATATTGACATCTTTACCATGTCTGGATCAGTTCCATTTAAGCCCAAAAACTCCTGCTCTGCCTTTCACTCTTCTTCTTCGCTATGCCACACTCATCTGCTTCAAGACACACTTCAAAATGAATTCACAATTCCTTATTTATACAAGGCATCAACTTAGGAACAATCATCTAGGTCGGCAAACACCTATAAGATCATTCGCAAGACATGTAATACATCCGGTCGGCTGGTCTTAGGAAGAACACCAATATCCGTGGTTATTCTTCAAATGCAAACTCAAACTTTAATGTGGACCGTCAATAAGAATTGTACACGATCCAAAGATCACCAAAACCTTTCTTGAGTCATCAAGAACATCCGCACTTTATCAGCTTACTGGAATTCTTCTCTTCTTCATCCAGAACTTCAAGAACACAGTCTGTCATCACTGTCACAATGAAAAAGGTGCTTCTGGACCTCCAAACCATGAAAAAATCTATTTGTCACTTCACACGGACTTCTTCAACACTCTCTCTAATCCGCAGAATGAGATAATGCAATTCCAAAGCTCACTGGACCAATCTGTAACACTCTGTTACCACTGAACATCTGTCAGAACCGGTTCTACTTGAGCGACCATAACTTCTTCAAATCTTCATGCAGACCTCTGAAATCTTGTCTGGATCAACTCAAGACTCATATCTACAAACCCTTTAAACCATATCTTCTAATCTTTACCTTATCTTAGACTTTTACCTTAATGTCATCACTGTTCTTCACTGTTCCTGATTGAGACTAATTTCCTCAATAACCTCAGCACACAGCTCATCCAATCCTTCTCATTAATACAATATAAGTATGTTGACATCAATGACAACACTGGTTATCCTCATGTTATTAATATATACTGATCTATGTGGACCGGCAAGAATCAAGAGTTTGCAAGGTGATAGATACTTCATGTTATTAATTGATGATCACTCCCGGATGATGTGGGTGACTTTTCTAAAAGAAAAATCTGAGGCTCTTGAGAAATTCAAAATATTCAAGGCTATGGTAGATAATGAATCTGGATTAAACATAAAATGTCTCAAGTCTAACAGAGGTGGAGAATTCACATCTAGAGAGTTCATAGAGTTCTGTGAGAAACATGGGATAAAAAGACAATTATCTGCTCCAAGGACTCCACATCAGAATGGAGTAGTGGAGAGAAAGAACCGGACCATCCAGAAAGCATCTAGAACCATGATGATGGAAGAAAATGTTCCTTAGATCTACTGGAGAGAAGTTGTAAGCACTGCTATCTATACTCTTAATCAAGTACAAATCAGAAGCAATACTGGTAAGACCCCTTATGAACTCTGGTTTGGCATCACTCCCACTGTGAAGTACTTCAAAGTCTTTGGTAGCAACTATTACATTAAAAGAGATGAAGACCTTGGCAAATTTGATGCTAGAAGTGATGAAGGAATATTCTTGGGCTATTCTACTCAAAGCAAAGCATACTGGTGTTATAACAAGAGATTGAGAAAGATTATAGAAAGTACAAATGTGAAGGTTGATGAAGGTATTGAAAAACCCTCAAGGTTTTATGAATATGAAAAAGATGATCAGAATTATGTTTTGGTCCAAGAAGTCCAAGCCCCTTCTGAAATTTAGATCCAGACTGATCTGGAGAATCAGGAAGAAGAGATAAGTTTGAATGAACCTGTTCAAGAAATAGAAGTGCAAGAAATTCTCAAAACTCCCAGGTATGTAAGACTGAATCACTTTGAAGATTAGATCATAGGTGATAAAAGAAAAGGTGTTCAAACGAGAAGAAAGATTTCTCAAGACTCAGAAAAGTATTGTCTGATTTCAAAGATTGAACCAAAAATAGTGAGTGAAGCATGCAATGATGAAAGTTGGACTAAAGCAATGAAGGAAGAGCTGATGCAAATTGAGAAAAATCACACTTGGGATCTTGTTCCCAAACCTAGAAACAAAATCATGATTGGAACCAAATCGGTCTTCCAAAATAAACTGATTGAAGATGGTGAAGTAGTCAGAAACAAAGCCAGATTGGTCTACAAGGGTTATTCTCATGTAGAAGAAGTTGATTTTGAAGAAAATTTTGCTCCGGTGGAAAGAATTGAAGTAGTCAGATTATTTCTTGCCTTTGCTGCCTTCAAGGATTTCAAAGTATATCAGATGGATGTCAAGTCTTCCTTTCTGAATGGTGACTTGGAAGAAGTACACATTGAGCAACCGGATCGATTTAAATTGTCTAATCATGGAGATATGGTCTGCAAGTTGAAGAAAGCAGTGTATGGACTCAAAAAAGCCCCAAGAGCCTTGTATAAAAGACTGGATAAGCATCTTTTAAAGATTGGTTTCAACAAAGGTACTGCTGACAGTAACTTGTACTTCAAAATTGATCATGAAAATATCTTGATTGTTGAAGTATTTGTTGATGATATCATTTTTGGAGGAAGAGATAGTATGTGCAAAACCTTTGCAAATCTAATGAAAAGTGAATTTGAGATGTCCATGTTTGGGGAAATGAATTTCTTCTTGGGTCTACAAATCATTCAAACAAAGAAAGGAATCTTCATTTCACAGACCAAATATGTGAAAGAATTGTTAAAGAAATTTGGGATGGAAGACTCAAAACCAATGAATAATCCCATGGCAACTGGATGTAAATTAAGTAAAGATGTTGACTCTCCTAAGGCTGATCAGAAAAAGTACAGGTCAATGATTGGAGGACTACTATATCTTACTCAAACTAGACCTGACATTATGAATGATGTTGGTCTTGTTGCTAGATTCCAAGCTAATCCTAGAGAATCTCCTATCATGGCAATCAAGAGGATTCTCAGATATCTAAAAGGAACATTTGAGTATGGTTTATGGTATCCTAGAGATCATGATTTCTCTCTTCATGCATATACAGATGTGGATTGGGCAGGAGATGTGGATGACTGGAAGAGTACCAGTGGTGGAACATTCTTTTTAGGGAAAAGATTGGTTTCTTGGATAAGCAAGAAACAAGAGGCAATATCTCTATCCACTGTAGAAGAAAAATATATTGTAGCAGTAGGTAGTTGCACTTAAGTATTGTGGATGAAGCAAATACTAAGAGACATCAGAGTAGAATATGAGGAACCTATCACAATCTTCTGTGATAATTCAAGTGCAATAAATATATCAAAAAATCTAGTGTTGCATTCAAAGACAACATATATCCATCAAGTTTCACTTTTTGAGAGAGAAGGTGAATAAGAATGAAGTCAGATTGGAGTGTGTACCCTCCAAGGATCAGATTGTAGACATTTTTACTAAACATCTACCTAAGGAGTCTTTTGAGTATCTCAGGGAGAAGTTAGGGGTTATTACCCCTCCAGTTCTGAATTAAGGTGCACTGATGTGCATCAGTCTGATGGATCTCACAGTCATATCTTGTGGTCAAGGTTGATGATGGGTAGCAGCTACTCAGGGGGAGCAGTCTGTATGATTTTGTGTGATGCAAGTATGTGCCCTTTTCCATTGATGTCAAAGAGGAAGAGAAGACATGTGAAAAATAAAAAGTGCTTGTTGATCAAAGGGGGAGTAGTAAAGGAAGAGAAGACATGTGAATGTTTGTTGTTGATAGGGGGAGTTATGTCAGTTAGTGAGGAGAAGTACTTGTCTTGATGGTTAAAACAAATTTTCACATCATATGTTGCCATCAATGACAAAGGGGGAGATTGTTGCAAGTATGGGCCTAACCGGTGTTGTCATTGATGTCAACATACTCCTGTTGCATTGATGTCAAGGATTGGATGAGTAGTGTGCTGAGGATATTGAGAAAATTAGTCCTATCAGAAACAGAGAAGAATAATGAAGACAGTGAAGCTCTATGAAGTGAAGATCCCAGCTAAGATGAAGATCAGAGGATGCGCATCAAAGGGTTTGTAGATATGTGTCTAAAGGTGATCCAGTAAAGATTTGAGAGGTCCGCATAAAGATTTGAAGAAGTTATGGCCATATGAGTAAAACCAGTTCTAGCAGATGTTTAGAGGTGACAGAGTGACACAAATAGGTCTGGTGAGATCTGGAAATACAATATCTTATTTTGCAGATTTGGTGGAGTGTTTAGGAAGTCAATGTGAATTGACAACTCAATTGGTTCTTGGTCTGGAGGTTTGCAATCATCTATTCCACTATAACAGTAATGACAGACTGTGTTCTTGAGGTTCCAGATGAAGAAGAGAATGATTTTAGTAAGTAGAAGTGTGGATGTTCTTGGAGATTCAGGCAAGCTTGTGGGGATCTCTAGATTGTGTCCAATTCATGTTGGTGGTCCACATTGAAGATTGAGCTCGTAATCGAAGAATTACTTCTGGATGATGATGTTCTTCCTAAACTTGGCCAACCAGATGATTTACACATCTTGCGGATGATCTTGAAGATGTTCTACGAAGCATGGCATGTTCCTCAAAGAAGATTTAAGTCCCAGATCTGTGTGGCTAACAGTGTGGTGATTCACATGAAGTCTTTTGTAATAAGTCAAGTTGTATTTGTGTTTTTGCTCTGTAAAGTATGCTGACTTTGATGATTATCCCAAAGTCAATGTCTTGTATAAATAAGAGTTGTGAAGTCATTTCAAAGTATCTGGGAAAAGATGAGAGTGTGGTAAAGAGGAGAAGAGTGAAAAGTAGAGCAGAAGTGTTGGGCTTAAATGGAACTGACTCAAGCATGGTGAAAATGCTATTGTTTAGTTCAAGTATGTAATATTTATTATTCTGTAGATAGTGTGTCTCCTGTAGGCAGTGGGCCTCTTGTGAGCAGTGTTATCGGGTAGTGAGCCCTAATTGGCATGTGCCATCTTGTTCTTCTTATTCTTTTAACAGAGAATACAATCTTAGGTTAGTCACCCCATGGTTTTTCCCTTAACTGGGTTTTCCAAGTTAAAATCTTGGTGTCATATGTGTTAATGTGTTTCTGCTCTTGAATTGTTGCATTCTGTTTTCATGATTGATTTATTATTATGCTACTGAATTACAAGAAGGATTCAAGTGGTTAATAAAAGGAAAGTTTTGGGACAATTGATTCACCCCCTCCCTCTCAGTTGTCTCTCTTGAAACTAACAATGCTAACGTAACTCAATGTCGTACATGCTTTGATTCTCTCCACAAAGTTAATTGAGTTGTGTTTTTGTCTGACAAGTTAAGGAGTCATATGATACATCTCCCTACCGACCAAATTGATGGTTTACTTGAAAGTGATATATATACAAGATTGATTTCTTGTATGAAGATGCGACTTTAATTGTGTGGTGTGTGTGAAATAAGTAAGTGTGTATGGTCGAGTAGACTTTGATGAGAAATGGAATTAAATAAGTTTTAGGTGAAGATGAAGTATATCAAGTCAGTATATTGAGCTTTAGTGGAACTGTGTCCTCAGCATAAGTCAAATGGACTCTAACAATTCTCTTTGACAATGAGCCACCCCTTCTTATATCTCTTTCTATTTAGGATAGTGAATCCTTTGGCAATGCGCCACCTACAGTGAGCATTCTTGGATAGTGAGTCCACCAATTGTATCAACCTTAACTAGTTGCTTTATTAATATATATTGTGATCTAATCATCATCATGGTTTTTCCCTTTTTGGGATTTCCACATAAAAATATGGTCCTCATGTGTGATATGCTTTAATGGTTGATGTCATGCTTTTCTTTCTTAATGCAAGTTAAACATGCTATGTGAAATTAATGTTTAAATGATTAAGTGGTTTCAAAGAATACATTTTCACCCCCCCATCTCAGTATTCTAGGTGTTTATCAATTGGTCAAAGCCTGGTTCCTTGGAAGAAGCTTAACCACTTGAGTAAGATCTTGAAATGTGACCACATGGCACCTAGGAAATATCCTATCCCTCCGAAAGAAATCCATGTTGTTGAGTTTACTAAAAAAAATGCATAGTTGACATGAATGGAGAACTTGAATCAGCCATTGAAGATCTAGAGAAAGTTCAATGTAAGAACAAAGATATGGAAGAAAATGTTAAGGAAGTAGATGAATGTATCAAGAAGTTGAGGGAGCAAAACAAGAAATTCAAAGAAAGATACAAGATAGTTAATGAACAAATTAATCAATCAAATGAGACAATCACCAATCTAAAAATACAAGTTGAGGAAGGAAAAAGAACTGAAGAATGTTTAAATGAAAAAAATGAGAGGTAAACTTGAAGAATGTTTAAGGCTTGAACAATAAATTGTGGTCCTAAAGATACAGTTGGAGAAAGCAAAGATTCAAGAAGATAAATTCAAGAAAAGTTCCATTCTACATGATGAAATGATTGCAAATCAAAAGACTTGTAAGGATAAAGTTCTGGGGTTTGAAAAAGGTGAAAATTCAAAAGAAAACAATGTTGAGAAGAAAAACAATGGACAAAAGAAGACTGGAGACAAGAGGAAGAATAACATATAGGTCTAGAATCAAAAGAAAAATTTCAAGAAGACACCTATCAGACAACCTATTGAACAAAGGTACTCTAGTTGTTACTATTCTTGCAATAAGTTTGGATATAAAGCTATGGAATACAAAAACATGATGAATCAAAATGTTCAACCATTCTCTAGTTAGTGTTTTACATGCCAAAGATTTGGTCATAAAGCTAGTGAATGCAAAATGTAGATGATGAGGAGTAATAATAAAGGTATGTTGTTTTTATCCTTCAATGGTTATTGTTATACATGTAGTGGATTTGGGCATAAGGCTAATCCGTGCAAATCCAGGATGAATGGAAGCAACCTTGTTCAAAATGTCAAATGTTATGAATGCAACAAATTAGGTCATATTACTAAAGTTTGCAAAAGGAATAATGTGAAGGTTGATTTGTTAAAAAAGAATGATCCAGTAAAGAATTTGGATCTGGTAGAGATAAAGAAAGAAATAGACAAGATCTAGAAGAAGAAAGAAGAAAATAAGGTGAATAATGGGGTTGTGCCAGTCTCTGGCACAAATATTTCCTTTGGAAACTAAGTTGAGAGCATTGGCTCAGGGGGAGTTTTAATTGAAATCTTTCATCCCCCACCAGAGAAACGGTGTTGATGCTTCAACACAAGAGTATGTGATGTAGATCAATGCATTTGAACTATTGGAGAAGATTTCAGTAGAAAATGTCATGATGCAAAAATTTGTGGAGCAAGTGAAGGTGACTGTGTATCACTGTTGAAGCTTTGATAGCTTTTTGAAGTAGAGCATTGAATGCAAATTAGATTTTGGAAAAATTGTTTATAAAGTGATCTCACCCAACAAAAGTTTCATTTACAATCATTCCAAGAGAGAAAAGTTTTGAATATGCAAGAAGAAGCTAATTCAGAATTCCTAAGCATGAAACCCTAACTAGAAGCAATTGAAAGATATTTTACAGCTCTCTATCTTGCCCTAAAAGGTTTTCAATACTACTTTAAAGATATTTACTCCACAGGTGGTATAAGTAGTTGATCATCCCCACCTAAATTCAAGAAACATCCCTTCAAGTCTATGGAGATGGATTCGAATCCATGTGCTTTTTTAGACATTCCATATGGTGTCTTACGTACAGAGGATGTGAGGATGCATATTCATACAAAGATGGAAGAATAGAATCATGCAAAACTGGGAGAAGTTTGGCTCAATGAGCTAACCAATGACAATTTTGACCTAAAACATGAGTATAGTGCCCTAACAAAGAAGAAACTAGATGTTTGGGATGATTTCCCTATTCTTTGTTATGAAGATGCTTGGGTTAAGCATGTATTAAGCTACATCCATGATAAATTCATGTGGTTCGATCTACCACATACGATAAGAAAGGAATTCATTAGGGCTATAATAGAGTTGTGCTCCACCAGAGTTGTTTCAGCACTCAAATCTGTTAAAAATGACATTGTAATGAAGCTTACTAGTGTAAAGTTTGATAAAAGAGCCCTAACAGTGAATGACATTGAAGACCCTACTATGAAGTATGCATCTATGATGATTGGGTACAAGATTTACTTCTCCAATAGAGAAAACTCAGTCCCTACAACTACTATCTACATAGCATATAAGATGGTTAAGAATGGTGTAGACTATGACTTATGTGAGCTTCTAAGGCAACAATTAATGGAGAACCTCCAAAAGACCAAGGAATCAAAATACCCCTTTAAATTTAGCACTCTAGTTATTTGCTTACTATTTTACTTCCTTAGAGAAATCCCTAGTGTATAGAACATTGTATGGTTGGGACACATTCCAGTAGTAGTTTAGATCAGAGATCATCTGAAGAGGATAGGAAATTTAGAAACCCAAAATGTTGCACTCTGGGGTTTCCTAAAAATTTTCCAAGGGAAGATGCAAGCAAGGGAAAGGATCCCTAAGAAGGTTGTGGAGAAATATAAGGATGATATCATCTTCATGGTTAGTAAGGATGAATGCTACATGGAGGTTGTGGAAACCAGAACAGTCTGGATTTCAGAGATGGGATATGAGGTAGGAAAAGATATCATTATAGGTCTTACAGATCTAATACTTAGTAAACCAAAAGATACCTCTGCAGAAAGATATGGAACCTATGAAGAAAAATCCATGGAACTACATCTAAAGCACAAGGAGAAAGAAATTAAGAAGAATATTGAGAGAATGAAATCTAGGCTTGAGGAAATGATGGCACCTAAGGCCCCTATGGAGAAATCCAAGGGCACATCTAATACTCCTGAAACGTCACTAAGCTTTAGAAGGTCAACAAGGACTTCAACCTCCTATGTTGTTGCTCCTAAATCCTTTGGAGTCGTGCTTGTAGCAAGTCAAGAAAAGAATGAAGCATCCAATGCTTCTTTATAACAACAAACTTCCAAGAAAAGAAGGGTAAAAGAAAAGTCAACAAGACAAAAATACATAAGTCATGATGATGTTGAGGAAGAAGAGGAAGAAGAAGGACCCAAATTAGTCTAGAAAAATAAGAAAGAGCCTCTAGTCTCTGAAGAAGAGACAAAAGTCAAATGAACAAAGATTGATATTGTTACAGAGGGTGAAGAAGATAGTGAAAAAGAAAAAGAAGACTTCATATTCAAGAAAAGATAAGAGACATCTAATGAGGGAGCCCAATTTTCAAAAGGAAAGGGAAAGAAAAGAAAAGAAAGTGAAGCCATTGAAGAAAAGAGAAAGAAGTCAGAGACATCAAGCATTCCACCTCTGCAAATGGAAGCCACCATTAATGCTATAATAGAGCATGATAATCTAAAATAAGTTGTAGAGATGTATGATGAAAGAGCTTCAAAGGACCTAGCAATCATTGAAACAACAATTATCAGGTACATGGATGCATTTAATGTTTTCGTAATTGAAATTATTGATAAGTTGCCTAATAGTGTTTCTAATCTTCTAACCAAGAGAAGAGATAAAGCTATGAGAAAAGATTTAGAGATAAGAAATAAAACAATTGAGAAAGTTTGCCCCTCAATTATTGCACAAGAAAATAATAAGGTTATTTAGAAGTTATCCAAAGAGTTCAAAACAAAGAGGAGATTGAATGATTTGATGTCCAATGATAAAGTTGAGATAAAGAGGCTGGAAAAGGACACATTGAAGATAATTGTAGATGTCCTCAAGGAATTAAAACTCAATACAATTGAAGAATGGTCCTCCTCTAAAGAAAGGAAAAATGATAGTGTTCATCCTAAGAAGAATGAAGAAGTTTGTCCAATAAGTATAGATCGGGATGTGTTCACTGAACAAAATGTGCCATCTCCACCAATAGACATAGGCACAGAAGATCAGAATGTTGTCAGCCCTTTAGAAAATAGAGAATATTGAAGAGATGAGGGAGATACTAGAACAAAAGAAAGATGAAGAGAAAGGAGAACAGAGTGAGGCAATTTTAACACAAATAGAAAACACTATGGATAATGTCTCTATTCCTCTAGGGAATGAAGAAGAAGAGATACATGAGGAGAATTGTCCTCTAGAAACCTATGGTTCTCATAAGATATCCATCTTAGAAGAGGAGAAAAGTAAAACAGTTGGTTGGTGAGTGCTCTGAGTCTCCCCAATAGACTCTATCAGAGAATTTTTGGCCCAACAAAGACAAATTCAAACTATGTCCTCACCATAGTTGCTTCCATTACAATCCTTGGATGGACAAATCAATTTGTCCAGTATCTCTCCGCTGAAGAAACTACAACTTAGAACAATATTTCAAGCCATAGTTCAAGAAGAGATTCTATAGTCACATGTAGAAGGCAATGAGCTTCTAGAAGAAGCAATGAATTTTTTGAGAAGATGCTTCTAGAAACTAAGAGGGATGCCTCTCTAACTCCTACACAACAAATGAAGCAACTGATGGAGTCAGTTATTAGTCATTTCGAGTCCTTAGAGAAGGTATTTGAAAAGAAAGTAATGA
This sequence comes from Cunninghamia lanceolata, assembly GCA_027924645.1. Taxonomy (NCBI): domain Eukaryota; kingdom Viridiplantae; phylum Streptophyta; class Pinopsida; order Cupressales; family Cupressaceae; genus Cunninghamia; species Cunninghamia lanceolata. The sequence goes on from BSBN01000697.1 coordinate 4,036,227, forward strand.
AAGAAATAAGAAATAAGAGACTGACAGACATATCAAAAAAATGCTTCAAACCACATAGCTTATTGGAAGTAAGTGTAAAGATGTTGGTGATTTGGAAAACATCACTAATGGTGACACTGCTGGTATGATGAAGATTGGATAAGCATGAGGTTTGATAGTGTTGTCATTGATGGCAACAAGAGAAGGAACAAAGATTCAACAAGGTTGGAACAAAGAATTTGGTTTGGCAAAGCAGACTTAAGCATTTTGGCTAAGTGTTGGCAGAGTATAGAGATAGGAACAGAGAGACAAGGTCTGCAGTTGAAGATTTGGTCTTGTGGTTCTGGTAAGATGCCTATAGTCCTTAGATGATCTTAAATCCAAATTTTTATCTTTTGATCATCTCCAGAAGTGTACCTTCAAGTAGCCTAAGTCCAGCATGACAGAATATAGTACTGAACAAAGCATAACACCTAATTGTTTTGGTCTACATTCCTCTAGTAATAGGTATTTCCTCTTGCAGTTTTGAGGTGTTGTAAACACATATATTAAGTCTCTAAATCTAAAGTTGCAGAGTTTGAAGTCCATTGAAAAGATAGTTATGAGCATCTAAGTATCACTACAAGGTTTAACAGTGTTTGACTATGACAGGGGATGTGCTCTGATGGTCCACATTTGGCCACAAGTTGATATTATGTTCTGTAGTTCTAGATTTTTGTTCTAAGCTGTCTAAAGTGTCTTGGATATGAATTTTATCAAGTTTTGTGGTCCGCATTGAAAGTTGTAATCTGAGATGGACTGAACCAATGATAATCAAAGTTTAAGGCCAACTTGATACTTTGATCAATGTGCGGTAAGGCCTATTGATCAGAACTCTATTCTAAGTGGTTCTATAATTAAAGCTGACATATGAGAATGTGTTGCAAGTGTTAATTATTTTTCCAAAGTATTTTGGTGAAAGGATTTGGTCGACAAGCTACACAAGGCATAACTACACGCCTCATCTTTGTAGGCTAACCTAATGTAAAGTTTGCAAGTGTTGCATATATTTATATGAGATCCAATTTGATGTTTGAAGTATGTGGTATGTAAATATGAGTGTGTGTGTGTGTGTGTGACATGTGAAGTTTTGTTATTTTGTAAGGGCGACAAGAGCAGAAGAAGAGAGATCTTATTTTCATGTATGAGCATAGCAGTATAACATAACAGCTCAGGATGAAGAGTTTTGCAATAGTTTTATGAGCTTCATTGGAACTGTAACCACGCATTTGTAGATGCAATTATAAAAGTTCATTTTGGCAATGAGCCACCCTTTCTTCCTCTCTTTTCTTATGGCAATGAACTTGTATGCAGTGAGCATCCTTTTGTGGATAGTGAGTTCTTAAGGGCAGTGAGCCTCTTTGTAATTTGGTATTGTTACTACATAATATATTTTGAGCTAACACTCACTGTGGTTTTTCCCATTTTGGGTTTTCCATGTAAAAATCTTGTGTTCATGTGTTATGCTTTATGGTTGTTCATTCTTTTTTTTATTTTCTTAACTATTATTGAATGTGGGAAAAAGATTAATAGTTTTATAATTGAATGGTTTAATAGAATACTAATTCACCCCCCCCCTCTTAGTATTCTAGGTGTTCAACAATTGGTATCAAAGCTTGGTTCCTCAGAAGAAGTTTAACAGTTTGAGGAAGATCTTAGAAATTGAGCACATGGCAAGTAAGAGGTATCATACTCCTCCTAAAGAAATTCATCCAACTAGAATTATAGAATAAGAATGCATGTATGTCAATGAAGAAGAACTCAAAGTTGCTCTTGAAGACCTTGAAAGGACTAAAGAAGAAAACATGGATCTAAAAGAAAATGTTAAGGAAGCTGATTAGTGCATCAAAAAGTTGAGGGAGCAAGTCAGGAAGTTCAAAGAAAAGCATAAGGAAGTTAGTGAACAATTGAGATCAACAAATGAAATCTTGGATGATCTAGAAATTCAAATTGAAGATAAGGCAAAAGTAGAAGACCTAAATCAGTTGGTGAAAGGCAAATCAAAAGAATGTGTAAAGCTTGAAAAAGAAGTTGTGAACCTAATGACAGATTTAGAGAAGGCAAAGAGCTATAAAGAAAAGTTCAAGATAAGTTCTACAAAACTTGATGAGATGATTTCCAGTTAGAGGAACCTTGATGAAAAAGAAGGCTTGGGATTTGAGAAAGGTGAAAGTTCTAAATTACGTCAAGTAGTGAATGCTAAGATCAAGTAGGATAGAGGAAAGCATATCCAAAATCAAAGAAATAGACCTAGAAAACCACCAGTCAGACAACCAAATGCTCAAAGGTACCCATCTATCAATGGTTATTGTAATTCATGCAATAATTTCAGTCATAAGGCTACTCAACGTAGAAGCACAATTAATCAAAATGTTCCATCTTTCTTTGGTCAGTGCTTTACTTACAATAAAGTAGGTCATAAAGCTAGTGAATGTAGAAGTCTGATAAGGAATGGTTATAACAATAGAAGGCATGTTCAATCCTTCAGAGGTAACTGCTTTACATACAAAAGAATTGGTCATAAAGCTAGTGAATGTAGAAGTCAAATAAGGAATGGCTATAATAATGGAAGGAATGTTCACTCTTTCAATGGCAATTGCTTTAACTGTAATAGATTTGGGCATAAGGCTAACCAATGTAGATCTAGAATGAATAAAAGGAACAATGGACAGAGGAATGTTGTGTGTTTCAATCACAATAGGCCTAGACATATTGCAAGGTTTTGCAGAAGCAAGAACATGAAGAAGGATAATAAGGCAAGGAGAAACCAGTACAAAAGGTAGATCTGGTAAAAACCAAGAAAGAGATGAATAAGATTCGGATTAAGAAGGAAGTGAATGAAGTCAAGAATGCATCTGCACTAGATTCTAGTGCAAATACTTCCTCCATGAAGTGAATTGGGAGCTCTGGCTTAGGGGGAACTTCAATGAAATATCTTGTTCCCCTAGCCAAGAATGTGGTGCTAACATCCAACATGAAGATATGTGTTGTAAGATAGAATAACAGATCTTTTGAAGAAAAATCTGGTAGAAAATAATCTAATGCGGTAGAATGCAAAGCAATTTATATTGACTATGAGTTGTAGGAAAAGTATTAACAACTTTTTGGAAACAAGCATTTATGGCTATTAGGATTTGATGAAAAGGTTTTATAAGGAATCTCATTCAAAGGAAACTCACATTGCACTAGAACTCTCAAGCGACTAAGGAGATCTAAGGAGTAAAGTATAAAAGTGAATTCAAATGTTTGGTGAGAAGAAACCCTAACCAGAAGTAAAGATCAAGGTATTTATAGTTTTCACTCTTACAAAGTTTTGTTGAGTTGTGAAAATGTCTACTCCACATGTTGTTGAGATAACTGAAAGGCCCTGACCCAAATTTAAGAAGCACCCATTTAAATCCCTAGAAATAGATCCAGATGGTGCATTTTCTGAGGTTTCACATGGAATTATTCATAATGAAGATATTAGGGTTTATATCCATGCTAATTTGGAAGAGTATGATCATTTAAAACTAGGGCAAGTTTACTTGAATGAGTTGACTAGAGATAAATTTGAATTGAGGGAAGAATTTAGTGATATGCATGAGAAGAAATTAGACATATGGATAGATTTTCTTGTATTCGCTGAAGATGCTTGGGTTACGTATGCCCTAAGTAGAATCTATGATGAACTCTTTTGGCTAAATATGCCTCATATGATAACCAAGGATACTATTGAGGTATTTATAGGGATGTGTTCTTCTAGAATAGTTCCAGTGCTTAAATCTGTGAAGAATGACATAGTGATGAAGTTAACCAGTGTCAAATTTGACAAGAGGGTGTTAATTGTCAAAGATATAGAGGATCTGACAGTCATATTTGCTTCAATGGTGATTGGATACAAGGTCTACTTCTCCAATAGGGAGAGCTTTTTTCTGCAACTGCCATCTACAATACATATGAGATGGTGAAGATCAATGTTGATTATGATTTGTGTGAGTTGCTTTGGCAACAGTTGATGGAGAATTTGAAGAGGACAAAAGACACCAAGTACCCATTCAAATATGGTAATCTTGTCATTTGCTTGCTATTCTATTTCCTGAAGGAATTACCAGGTATGAATGATATTGTTTGGTTCAATCATTCTCCTATAGCAGTACAAATTAGAAATCATCTGCAGAGTTTAGGAGATGTTGATACATAAAATGCAGCTCTGTGGGGATATTTTAAGAATTTCCAAAAGAATATGCAAGCTAGGGTTTGAATTATTGGAAAAATAGTTAATAAGTATAAAGATGACATTGTTTTTATGGTAAACAAAGATCAATGCCTCATGGACGCAGTAGAACCAAGAATAGTGTGGGTCCCAGCAATGGGATATGAGGTCACAAAGGATATCTTGACTAGTTTGGCAGATTTAATGTTGAGCAAACCTAAAGACCCCAAAGAAGAAAGGTTTGGGACTTATAAGGAAAAGTCTCTCAAAGTTCACTTGGAACAAACACAACCAGAATCATAGAGAAAAGTAAGGAAATAGGTAGAAGATTATACCAAGAGCCAGGGATTCACAAAGAAGTAGATAAATGAAGCTAGAGCCAAGGCACAAGCCTCTGAAGCAACAAAGGCTCTGGAAGAGAAACCTAAACAAGAAGAAGCTCTGGTAAGGAATGAAATGAAGAATGAGCAAGAAAAGCCTACTTATAGCACAAGAAGAAGAACAAGATCCTCCTCTTCTACTGTGTAGCTACCTCTGGAAGCTCCAAACCCCATACCACTGCTAGTGTTGAGAAATAATTTCTTGAAAAGAAGCCTGGAGAGAAAAGGGGTAAGAGAAAGAAAACAAAGGCCACCAATAGAGTATATGTGAGCCTTGGTGGTGGAGAAGAAGAAGAAGAAGAAGCATAAACTAATGAAGAAATTAAGGAAAAGAGGGCAAAAATAGATGAAATCACTACAAGCAAAAAGGAGAAGCCCTCCAGGAAGGATAAAGACAATAAGAAGAAAAGGGAAAAGAAAACTAAGAACAAGGAAGGTGAGGCCACAATGACTCTAGAATCCATAGTTAATGCAATGGTTGAGCATGGGAACTCGAAGCCAATTGCTAATACATATGATGAATGCTCAGATGCTGACAAGGTAACAATTGAAGTAGATGTGGTAAGATTTTTGGACATGTTCAATAAAGCATTGATTGAAGTTATAGATGACTTACCAAACAGTTTAGCTGGCATATTAACTGCAAGAAAAGAAGGGGCTATGGCCAAAGATGTTGAGTTGAAGGAATATGTTCTGATGAAATTATGTCCAAGTCTCACTAGTGAAGAAAAGGTTAAAGTCACCAAGAAGCTCAATGAAGAATTTAGAACCAAGAAGAGAATCAATACTCTAAAGTCTGGAGATATTGAGAAATTGGTGAAAGAAACTAAGGAGAAGACACTAGGTGTGCTACATGAACTCCACATCTCAACTGTGGTAGATACAGATGAAGAGGAACAAAATGTTGATGCTGGCAATTCTAATACAATTTTGGATGTGAATATTGAACAAAGTGTGGATCAAAGTGCAGTTACTCCTCCGATGAACACAAGAAAGGATGAAGAAACAAAAGAGCATGTGAAAGAAAAGAACTCTAAAGAAACAAAAGTGGCACCTAAAGAAAATGTCCTTGAAGAACAAGGTGAGCAAAGAGAAGAAGCTAATGAACAAATGAGTGACAATCTTGCTCCAAAAATAGAGGGAAATGAACAAGAGCCCTTTAAAGAAGACCCTCTGGAAAGACATGATGCTGAGATCTCTTTTGATAAAGATAAAAGAGACACTACTGAGAAGGATTCAATTGACTCTTTAAGAGCCTAGTTTTTGGAAAAATAAAAGGAAATTTAGATTTTGTCTGCACCTGAGTTGTTACAAGGTCTAATAAACTTGGCCATAATGTCTCCTTTGCAGAAATTAAAGCTTGGGTCAATTTTTAAAGCAACAACCTAAGAAGAGATCTTAAAGTCTCACATGGAGGACAGTGAGTTGATTGGATATGCAACAACAATATTTGAAAAGATTATGCTTCGATTAAAGAAAGATACATCCTTGGCTCCCACCACACAGTTGAAAAAGCTTATGGAGTCAGTCAATTCTCATTTTGAGTCCCTTGAACAAGCTGTAAAAAAGAAGGTAAGGGCAAAGTTTAACAACAAGAGATTAGTTGAGCTTAATGATAAGTAATCTCAAGACAAAGTTGTGTTAGATAAAAATATTGAATATCTAGAGTTGGCTATGAAAGAAGCTAGTAAAATGTATCAATTTTTTCTAACATGGCTTGAGAAAACCAAGGATCTAAAAGATAAAATAGATGGTTGGGAAGCCCAAATTACCAAAATATCCAGGATAAACTAACAACTATTTTCAAAGAAAATACAAAAGGGAGTAGGGTTTTAAGGAAATCCTATGTGACATTCACAATATGTGGACTGCTGCAAGTAGACAAACATCTTGAAATTTAACTAGTTTTCTGAGTTACCAAATAGAAAATGAATGTTACAGCACTGCAGAAAATGATGCTATCTTCAATGGGAATCAAGAAATTTTTAGATCACATTCATTCATCAAATACCCAACAAATGGTGTAATTTAATTTGTGAAATGCAATTGAACTTAAGCACAACTGATCAGCCTAGACTAACTTTACACAGTTACCTACCATCAGCAAATAACTAAAAGTATGGACTAAAAGCATTCATCAGATACTTTCAGTAAACCATGAACATTGCAAAAGCACAACTAATTAACTATTGGAGATCAAGAAGCGAACCATGAAACCAAATAAGCCAATACAATAGATAAATTCTCAAAATAACTACAGAAACTTGCTTTGTATTACTTTAAATGGCAAAATGTCAACAATTCGGCATCAAGAATTCTCTCTTTAACAATGGAAATGACAACCCCTTTATATAGGAGAGGAGCCATACTGAGTTTTTGAATGGACGGTGGAGATTAACTCAACACCAAAAGTTCAGATTTACATCATTAAATGCATTCATGAAAAATCATAACAAATCCTGGATTACATTTTGTCTCTTATGAAAAAGATGAAAAATAGGCCCCAGATACATTGAATCTAGACAATTTGACTACCCAACTGAATATATATATATAGAAAAGGTCAATTTCAAGACATAATAAAGACAAAATAGTGTCACATGTCACTCTAAATATAGCAATTTATAATAGTGACAAGATTACATTTCAAAATGTTCAAGAAAAGCATATTAAGACTCTCCATCCAATTCTACTTTGTCTTCTTTTGCTAGCTTGTTGTGGTAGTTGATCTAGGCTAAAAGTGCCAGATTGATATTTGTGGGGTTCAGGTTCTTAGGATGATTGACCCGGTACCTGAACATCTCCAACTCTTGGCTATACTAATTGTATATTTATTCCATCTCTACCTTTGCCTTATGAAATACATTAAATTCAACTTTGAGGTCACTGACTCTATCCATCTTGGCTTCTACATCTAACTCAGCATCTTCAAAAACTATCTTGTGTAGTTTATCTTTACATCCCTTCACATCATATGGCACCAAGTCATTGTAGTCCATTACCAGAGAATCTCTCAAAGTATAATTTATATCATATATAAGAGCCAAAATGTTCTCATCTACTATTTTGCAAGCCTCCCTTGCGCTGTCAAAAACTTCCTCAGTTTTATCTGCTGATACCATTCATTGGTTTTATACAACCTGTACTCTGTTAAGATATTTTCAGCCAATAGTGTCTGAGCTGGAAAGCTTCTAATTGCTTGCACTTGAGGAAAAATCTGTGAATAATATTCATCAAAAGAGTCACCTTCTTCATGCAAGTCTTTCCATTGTTCTCAAAGTTGAACCAAACTCTTATGGGATTCAGCTGCAGCATGAATTGTATCACATCCCCTTTCGTAGACCCTGATCATCCATTATTGGGCACCTTTTGACAGATCTTGAACTTCAGCAAGCTTAGATATTTCATCTCTTGACAAAAAGGTAGGTACTGTCCTTATCTCTCCTTTAAAATCTACTAGTTTTATCAAAAATTGAAGGCATGCTCGGAGCTCCTCATTTTGTTGCTTCACTTCTTTCTTTGAAAGTTCATCCTTATCCAACTACTCTAGGATTGAAGTAACAGACCCTTTGAACTCATCAACCCTTTTTGCTCATGTAGTTGGTCCCAAATTTACTATTGTTATGACATAATCCTCTGCTCTGATCTGTTCTCTATTTGTATTAGGCGGTGGGACAACTACCTCAGCTATTTGAGATCCAGCTTCATCCTTGTAAATCCTAGATTGTACCTTTACTTTATTTTGTTTCTTTGGCTTTTAGGCCTATGACAAAATTGTGCTCAAGTCTAGTTTCATTATCTCCACCTGAGACCCAGGATATGATATTCTGCTTTGCAACCAATCAGGTGTTGAGGAAGAAATCTTTCCAGGTCTATCAAGATTTTTGCTATCCATATTTGGAGGTCCTTCAAGTAGTCCCCGTTCTTGTTCTAATTCTTTTTTTAGATTTTTATCTTCTTCATCTGTAAGATTTCTCCAATTTATCATTACATTTTCCTGAGCTGCCTCAAGGCTTGCCTCTATTTGGTCCTTCTCCAGAGGACTGTCTGATATTTCAATTATCTTTGCACTAACTGTCTCAGCCAATGGCTCATCAAGTACCTCATTATCTACCTCATCAAATACATCTTTCTTTGGTTCTTGCTCTTGAAGACCTAGTTCGGCGCATACCTTCTCAATACTCGGTAGCAATGGCACAGCCAAGGGAGTTGAATTTTGGTCCATGGGTATTTCAGAGATAGGAGTAATAGAGGATATACGCATCACAACTGAAGGCAAGTTCACTTGTGTCACATTGGTAAGCATGGCCGACCCCAAAGCTAGTGGGATAAAAGAAGTTGGCAAGATGGAGGAAATGACTATGGGTGAAGAACTGGACAAAGAAGGCAAGGGAAGAAAAGGTGAAAGAACTGTAGAAATAGGAGGTAATGCAAGGGAAGTAGATAGTGGGGTGGAAGATATGGAAGGTAAAGGTGTAGTAGTGATAGAGGAACATGAGGTGGCAGCAATAAAGGAGATGGGACTACTAGGAGTGCTAGAAGATATTGTGAATGAACAAGAGATAGTTGAAATAGCATTGGAAGGTGAGGTGGCAGCAAAAATAGTTTCCTGGACAATGGTTATCAAGGTCACAGGTGTAGCAATGGAAACAATAGAGGGAGATGCAGTAGTAGCCACTGTTGGAGAGAGTACAACAACATTCACATCCAAGGTAGAAGGAGATGGAGAAGTTGGCAAATTTGCACTATCAGTAGTGGTAGCAGAAACTTTTACAGTCTTACTAGTATCTTTCACTCTAGCTTTCTTCATTTTTGATCCTTCTCCTGGCCCACTAGGAAGCTCCCTCTTCTTTGAAGCTCTTGTCTGCGTGGAAGGAGGTATTTCTTTCTTATTATTCTTTGTAGTGACCTTCTTACTTTTCTTTGCTTTGGCCTTTTCTACTAGGGTTATATGATCTTCACTATTTGATTTCTATCCCTGGGCTGGTTCTTCCTCATCAGTGATTTCTATGGGCTTATCCTCTTCTCCTTCAGACTCCTTTTCTGATTCAAGTGTAGTATATGTGAAATGTATCCCTTGTCCCTCCAAGGCAGCAATCTGACCCCTTACCCATGCTTTACTTAATCTGATCAGTTCCTTCATTATAACATCAAGGGAGCTTTCTTTAGCATTTTAGCTGGTAATATTGTGCCTCCCAGGCTCCTCTATGCATCACATCATCATCATCTTCTAATTGGTCAAGAACTGCAATAATATGAAATTTCTTATAAATGCTAGAGATAATTTGGAATGGACTTTCTTCATGACCTCATAGTCATCCATACAATTTGCCCAAAAGTCTTCTATATGCATTTTGTGGAATAACTTCTTACTTACAAACCTCTCCATCACCTTATTAGGATCAAAATGATCTCTTCTATTGTAGTAATGAAGATTGAGAAGTTGGAGTTCTTTGTCAGAGTGCTCAACTGACCCCAATGAAGGACATGCATAATTTCCTCTTCCTAACAGGATGGGAAATTGGACATTTCTTCCATGCAGGTGCTTAAGTTTTTCAGTACAAGTTATTAGTTGTCTACATAATTCCAAGAGAAATACTTTATCTATAGGATATCTAGGGAGTTTGTAAGCCATTCCTGTGAAGCCCTGTATTCTCAGATATGTAAACTTTTCAAATTGAATATACCACCTCCCATACTTGGTGATTTCATTCCTAGCTTCTATGGATATTCTTAGAGCTGTATTACCTTGCAATAACCTAGTTATGTACATGGTAAAGGCATCGTGTCAATGTGAGTTGTGTATAGAATTCATAGACCTTAATATGGGTTTGTTCATCATTTCCTACTTCCCCCACCTTGGACAGACCAGCATAATGAATCCTCCTTGCCAAGGCATAAACAACATAGGATGTCCATCTAAAGAATTGTTTCTCCTTGAGGTTACTGAATGCTTCATGGATGTTATCACTTAGGATTTACGCCTAATGGAACTTAGTCCCCTTCAATATCTCTTCAATTATAACAAACATCCATCCCTCAAAGGTTGATGCTGCAGACAATCCATATATTCTACTCAAAAAAGTTACTAAGTCCCCTATCTCATCATGAAAACCACTTCTGTATAATACTTGGGGGAACTTAACCAAGGAAGACCTTCTACTCTTTTCCCATTGTTCATTCATATGCTTCCTACATCCACTTTCATCTCTCTTATAGGTGGCCTCTGATCTTGCCTTATCTTGCGTGGTCATTACTATGTGCCATGGAATGTCAAAGGTTTTAGCCAAGGAGGGTGGACTTAAGTCAACTAAAATATCTCCACTGGCAGTTTGTATTGTCCTAGTCATGACATCATACCTATTTGCACAAGCAACTATCAGTTTAGCACATTAAACAGATGTAGGGAAAGTAGCAACTTGTGCAATCCCACTGTCCTTCACTTCCTTGGCTCTCGGGGTTGGATTGGGCTAAATACTCTAATTCTGAAATCATCAAGGTCAATATGGCCTAAGTTTATGTCTCCGTGTCCTTCCATCCGGTAGAAATCTTCGCTTCTGGAGGAATACCTTTGAACTTGTACCTCATGATTTGAGCTCATGCAGTCATCTAATCTGCAGGGCTGGACCTTATAGGTTTTGAAGCCTTTGAAATGTTTTCTCTAACTCCTAAGTTTAAAGTCTAAGACTACCAAGTTGATTTCTACATTATTCACACCATGTTATAATAAATGAATCTAGCATAAATCTACCAAGTTACCAATATATTCTTATGAGAATGGAAGTCTGAAATCTTCTAACTGTTGCATTTACCACATGATCAAACAATGGAGCAATCTTACACTAATGCATGTAATAAATACTCTAATGCTACAAAATCCTGATTAAAACATGTAAAACATCATAAGTCACCAAGTGCAGTCATTATTTCTATCTGACTAACATTTCTCTTTTTGAAAATTTCTTCTAAAATAGTCATTTCATTCAGTTTGCGCTAAATTTGGGGTCAACTGACCTATAGCAGAAAAAGTGTTGATTTCAAGGTCAACCGACCTAGCGGAGAAATCAGGATGGTCTAACCAATTGATTTGCTTATGTTCATATCATTGTGACATCTTGCAGGAATTTCACAGTCAACCAACTTACACGGGTTTGAGGTAAGACCGACTTATGTTAGTCATTCAGGTCAGTTGGTTGCAAGTTTAGCGCAAGTTGATCAAGACAAATTTTACCACTCTTGCGCAGAATTAGGTATCGTCTGACCTTGTGGGGTTTTCAAAGTCAACCAACTAAGTCAGTGATGGTGCATTTTGGTGCAACATTGGAGGGAGTTGTTTCCAATGCAAAAGCGTTTTCTTGATGTTTGGCAAAGATTTAGGCATCACAGACTGCCAGGACATTTGCGTGTATTTGACCTGGGTTGGAGAAGTGATCATTTAGTGCTAAGTCAGGGTAGTCAAAAGCTAGCGTAAAGTCAACCTTAGGGATCACGTGGAACTTCCAAGATTTACCAACTAAGTTAATTGAAGGAATGAACAGTGTGAAATCAGAGAACTACATTTTTGGTGCAATAATGGTTTTGAGTCCCGGCAGGGGTTTTCAAGTCTGCCGACTGACCAAATTGATCACAACATTTTCAAAAGTCAATCAAACAAACTTTAACACAAAACTATCCTTTACTCATTTTGTTGGTTGATTCAAAGTGTTTGAGATTATTGTATTTTATTAGGGTTTGACAAATGTTGATTTCTATTTTACACGTGGGAGGGATTTCGAAGAATACTCTTAAAGAATTTACCTCAAAGTTTTAAAAGTAGGGTTTATGAAGATGAATAGTGCAGAAATGGAACCCTAGCTTACATGCATGAATTCATATCATTTATGCGTGTGTCGTACCTTGAAAGGAAATGCATTTGAAAACTAAAAACCTAAGTGTGGAGACGAGCTCCTACCTAGTCCACGATGAATGAAGTGAGTTGAATCGCAGGCAAGGAGGAGGTCTTCAGGTTGAATCCTCTGGTTGCATAGGGAAATCAATCAAACTATGACCAAAGAGCTCTTACAGTATTCGTTCAATGCATAATAAGCTCAAAAATGATGAAAATCCCCTTTTATCCCTTCAAATCGATCGCCATTAATGCAGAGCGTATGAAGTGTCAATCGGGAGATTCGACAGAATATTAGGGTTTGCATGGATTTTGGTTGTTTCTAACTTAGAGGGGATTTGGAAGGTCACAGACCTAGTCAGCGGATGTTACTCTTAGCGTAAAAGTCCTTAGCTCTATTGTGAGTGTTTTGCAAGATTTTAGGTTTCCTCAGACCAGTGGGGAATTTGCCTCTCTCTGACTTAGTTGGCGGATAAACACTGCAGCGTGAAGTCGGTGACAAAGAGTTTTAGCACTAAGGTCAATGGATGTGGAAAGTGGTGCTAAGGTCGGTCAGGTAGAAATATAGTACTGGGGTTGGAGGGAAAGGATTCTAGCGCAAAGGTCAGTCGGCAAAAAATATAGCGCAAAAGACAGCCAAACCTAGTTTAATGAAATGCAAGGACTTGGACTTGGTAGATTTTGAACTGACCTATTATCATCAAATTTCTAACACAGCAAAAGTGTATTTTAACCACTTTGACAACTTAGGAGATGGAAAATCCACTTGACAGTCTAAGCCAAGATTTGAAAGAGGGGGTCCCTATTTTTCGAAATGGGGTGTGTGTGCAAGGCACAACAAATGGTAACTCTACTGGGGAAATGCTCCAAAGCATTTCTAAGATAAGCTTTTAGTTTGAACCCAGAATCTCTTTGTTACCCACACATTAGACAAGAAAGCATGATACCTTATCAAAGAATCAAAGACCACTAACTAGTGTAACCATCTATATCCTGAAAACCTAAGTGTGTGCAATTGCATTCATTCCCATCCTTTGGAAACTAAGTTCACCCAAGATCCTTCATGCTAAGCTATGAGGCCGGGATCATTTTACCACCCATAGAAATCTCTAATGTTGAGATGTGATGAACCTTGATGGAAGAGAATGATGATTCTGATGATTCTTCAAGTAATGATCTATCTGCAATGATATCCTCCTTGATAATACCTTTGATGATATCTGATGCTAATAATCTTTAGATAATAGTCTTCATGTGAGAGTCTTCAAATGATAATCTTCATATTGATATTTTGTAGTGGGTTTGGTGTTGAAAAACACCTTTTATTTTTACCCAATAGGCTAGCAGTACTTAGTACTGCCTACCACCCTCATCTGGATCTACAGAACTAGTGTTGGTGGTAAAAATGGGGACCCAAACTTTTCACTTAACACAAGATCACCCAGACTTACTTAGCTACTTCAAGATTATTTAAAGTGTGAGAGATATATGGTTAGAAAACATTTTAGGTGCACCAACTAATGAATCATTTCCCATGAACAGACATCATACTCCCTAGTATAACAACGAAACCCATAGTAAGACCCAAGTGGAAACCTTGGCTTCTCAAAGAAATATTCCAAATTACTTACCCAACAATGAAGCACTTGCAGATTTGCACAACTGCCACCCTATTCGAGAAATGGAGAGTCGTAAGCACAAAAGTGAAAAGAAAAGAAAACAAGAAACTAACCTAAACAAAGCAAACTACTCTAACCAAAGAAAAAAAAGAAGAAAGCAACAACTAACAACTACCAATAGCTAACAACTAAGGAAAAGCAGCAACAGAAAGCAGAGATCAAACTAGAACCGCAAGAAACTAACTAAAACCCAACTAGAGACAAGTAAGACTATGTACAAAAACTTTGGGCAGAAAGTATTTACACTACCCCATGACTTATTTCTTAGGACATGCAGGAGTAACAAGGTGCAGGTTAATGTCCTAAGTCTGGCAAATTCATCTTTGTACTTTGAACAGTGGGGTATGGGCGTGCTAGGTTCGTGTTCAGTGTGGTAGTCGCATAAGATCAGTAATTGGGGTAATTTGTTAGGGCCATGATCAATCCAAATGCAAGTTGTCTTACCTAAATTACAATAATCAAATTGATAACTGTCAAAACCAAGTGGAAAAGGGGAAGATACAACCTGATTTGCAGTACCATCAATCAAAGATGTAAGTCCATCACCTTGTTGTATTGTACCAAATACCTTCTCATCTCCAAGGGATTTCAACTCATGGAGGGTCATATCTTGTGCATCGAATACCTCTAGATTACTAAATGCTACAACAACCTCCCAAGCAAATAGGAAGTCAGGACAACTTTGTTCAGAATGTGTACCATTTGGATGCATCCTGCATGAATTAGCCAAAGCAGGGCTTGTCATATGTGGTGAATTCCCATGAAGTAACATATCCTTGCTCATTGTTGACATAAACTTAATGATGTGATCAAGTGACTGACATGGAATTGCTTCCAAGCCATCACTCTGCATGATTGTTTAATTTTCATTCTCAGATTGCATATGTCTACTCTC
The DNA here is from genome assembly GCA_027924645.1 of Cunninghamia lanceolata. Classification (NCBI taxonomy): domain Eukaryota; kingdom Viridiplantae; phylum Streptophyta; class Pinopsida; order Cupressales; family Cupressaceae; genus Cunninghamia; species Cunninghamia lanceolata. The sequence continues at coordinate 4,051,279 of BSBN01000697.1, forward strand.
ATTTACCATCAGTAAGTCAGCATCAATGATGTGTAAATCTTCTTTTATGCATATATGAATAGGGTCAGTATGTCGAACATATGAGATACTTGAATTTACTTCATCAGAATCGGTCATATGTTCTCAAAAAACTTTATCTGCATCAATCAACAACTTTGCTATTTCAGCTGGTGTTTGATATTGGACTACAAGTCCATAGTCTGTAGCTATAATAAAGTCTCTTGCATCCTCTATGACTGGATCCTTAATGTCAATGTCACCTTATAATGATGTATCATCTAGATTTTATCCATTGGACTCAGTTGAAAACTCTATGGGAGTAACTGCAGCAAATGCATTGGGCTGATATGACTGATCTTTGAGATGCATTATGTTGATTTACTCAAGAGCTTGATCACTTTTCATCAAACAATCTGATTGTGGCTCAATTGTGTCAACTGGAATAATTTTATCTTAGAAATGCTTTGGAGCATTTCCCCAATAGAGCTGCCATTTGTTGTGCCTTTCACACACGCCCCATTTTGCCAAATGGAGACCCCCTCTTTTGCTTTGGCTTGGAGTCTCGACCTTTGTTACTTATGATGATGAGAGAGTGAATTTGTGCTTAGAGTGCATGATTTGTTCCAAATTTGAGTATTTTGCATGTTTGGAGTCATTTGATGTCTTTTATGGTTGATTTGGAGATGTCTTAGGTGGTCTTGTGCTTAAAAGATAGTCATTTGTTGCCTTTTGCACTAAAATTGGGTGTTACTGCACTTTGCTCTAAAATCCTGTGTCAATGGTTATTGCCCTTGAAAGTGCTTCTGCGGAATGTTTCATGTTGAAATTCCTAGATTCTAGGTCTTAGAGTTGCAAAATCATGTCAAATTCCACTAGATTTCACTAAGGGGTCCATATGCTTTCACTCTAATACATGTTCCTGAAGCCCCGATTTGGCTAAGTCTGAGACCTTAAAAATCTTGAAAAATGGCTAAGTTTGAAATCTGGTGGAACCGCAAAATTCTAGAATCTACATATGAAATCCTATGGATTTGGAACCCATCTCAAACATCTTGAAAGTATATTTAAAAATATTTAAAGTAATACTTAAATATATTTTAAAATATACTTTCACCTTGGGAAGTTCAAAATCTGGCACTAAAAATGACCCCAATTGCACTTTGCACCAAAAATAGTCCTTACCAACCTTAGTGTTAAAAATTCAATCCACTGACTTTGTGTTAAAAATGGTCACTACTAATTTCTGGTGCTAAAAACCTTGCTCACAGACTTCGGCACCAAGCTCCCCGCCAACATACTTTGCGCTAAAAATAGACCCAACAGACCTGCACTAAAAAGCGAACCAACTGACCATATGAAGCATCATTTTAGTCGGTCAGACCCAAATCTGCACAAGGTCAGATGAAGCCCAAATCCATGCAAGGTTGGATGAATCCAAAATCTACGCAAGGTCAGTTGGAGGTGAAATCCCCGCTAAGTCAATGACCCCCAAAATCAGCGCTCTTTTGTATTTTGGCCTAAAAATTGAGTTTTTCAAGGTGCAAATTGAATTTTCTTGGTGAATTTGAATTGCATATCTATTTGTCACATCATGATGAACAATTTACCAAGTTTGTGTGGATTTTTGGCATGTTTTACGACAATTAATGCTACTACACATGAAAAGTCCATGACCCCCAAAAATCCTGCATTTTACAGAAAAGGCTAGAAAAACATGAAATAAAAGTCTGCAAATAGATTCTAATGACCACAAAAACTTCATAGATCAATATATAGGCCAAATGGATACTTGAAAATGGCAAAAAATGTAGAAAATCATGTGAAAATCACCAGATTTAAGAGGTTGTTTATACGAAGGTGACATTGACACTGAGCTATTTTTGACTGATCCATGACTGCAAATGGACATATCTTGATCCAAATTGATAGAAAATGATTGTTTAAGATGAAATTGATGCTTTGCATTATGAATTACAGGTCTTGGAGGACATATGACCTTGTTGGAGCTGTCTTGGAAGGATGAACATACAACAGTATCATGCTGACCCAGAAATGTAGAACTGACATTCTATCAACCAAATTGATGTTGCACTTGTAAGAGAAGATCAATATAATGTCTAGAATGATAAAGATGATTCTCAGAAGCTAAAAGACATAGAAGATCATGCCAAATCACTGTTATTCCTATAGATCAAGTCCAATGTCCAAGACTTGTTCAGAGTTGTCCAAGTCATCCAGTCATGCAATGTTGGTCCAACAAGATTCTAGTTGGATACACTTTCACCAAAAATGTGCCACATACACCTCTTGATCTAGTTAGCACTTGGAATCTCGTGAATCTACATCAGCTCATATTTTCAAGTGTCATGTGACTATATTTTGGTTTTATTAGGCCTTGAAATTTGACTTTTCATCATATACAATCAAATGGCTATCCATTTTGTCCAGATTCAATGTATTTGCAAGTTGTATTTTGTCTTTTTTCCTAAAGGACAAATGCAAATCCAAAAATATAACAAACTGCTACACTTCATTAAATGTCATGTAATCTAGACCATTGGTGTTGAGTTAATCTCCACCATCCATTGAAAAACTCGGTATGGTGCCTTGTCTATAAAAGGGCCATCATTTTCTCTCATTTGCAAGTAAGATTAGATACTGAATTACTGAGACTACCAAATTGTGATTAATACAAAGCAAGTTTTGTAGGTTGCTAGGAATTTGTGTTCTTATGTTATCCTCTTTGGTTTTCATGGTTCATATCAATCTGAATTTAATTAGTTGTGCTTTTGCAATGATGGGTAAATGTTAAGATATTTGATGAATACTTTGGTCCATACTATTAGTGCTTATTGATGGTAAGTGTCTATGTATAGTTAGCCTGGGCCCTGTCATTGAATATAGTTCGATTACATTCCACTAATTAAGTTGCGCCGTTGTCCAGGTGTTTAATGAGTGAATGCAATTTGAAAATCATAAGGATCCTTTGAAGATTGTATCATTTCTTGCAACATTGTGGGTTTCCTATCCTGTTGAAACAGGGAATGGTTTATTGAAAGTATTTATCTATCTGTAGAATTTTACCCCATTGTGACTGTCACTTAGGATCTCTTATCCCTTCTCTCTCCCTTTTCTTTTGCATTTTCTTTACATAAAGTTTGGTAGATTTAGGTTATAAGCAACACCTACATTATAAATCTGTTGAAGATATCATAGGGTTTCTGCATATACATTGTTGCCATTTTTCATAAACCCTACATTTCATGTAAGACCCCTTGTTGTTATAGCTAATCACATTCCACTGAGATATTTCAAGCAAGCTAAGACCTAGTTGTATTATCCTTGGGGTAGTCCTATCTTGGATAGGATGTCTTTTTCAAGAGAGGTGTGATACCAGCAATCATATCTGCGTTGTTGTGTGCTTAAACCACAATCAACAGTTCCTACACATGGCATGGATCAGGGGCTAGCATCTTATTCATCACACCTTAAAATGACTATATTCCAAAGTCATATCGGCTTGCATTTCCTTGCACCAACAACATAGACAAGTATGAAGCACTCCTCATAGGTCTCAGCACAGCAAATCAATAGGAAATCACAGAACTACAGGTATATGGAGACTCATAACTAGTCATTCGACAAGTCACAGATGAGTACCAAACAAAAGATGAAAAGTTGGTCCCTTACAAGCAACTAGTGGATGCCTACTGTTGGTGCCTGAATTGATTGTCAGTTAATTTCGCAATTTTTCATGCAGGCACCTTCCCAAAAGATCAAAAAAAAAGGTTTAAGTTTTGGGACCCCTCAGTGTTTTTCAGCATCTGCATCTTAGTTCTTGAGGAGGTGGTCTTCATGTTTTGTCCATCGGCAAGAGGTCACTTGTGTCTTGGCGATTGTATTAAGTAGATGGTGTTCTTTTTGTATATCGCCATGACTTTGTGCTATCGGCAAAGGAGTTTCATGTTGGGCCGACAGTTGAGAGTCTTACCGATGGAGTATTGTTTTTGAGGTTTGAACCTCGCCATTGAACCATCAGATTGACCAGTTCATCTGTTCAATGGGTTCAATGGGTTACATTTGTGTTGCCGACAGAGAAGGTATCGGCGTTGAACCTCTCATTTGAACCTAGTCGTTGAACCAATGGTTCAACCCGACAGATGGAGATTCTCGCCAAAGGAGAAGTGGGTGCTAGGTACTCATCGGTATGACAATGTATGTCAGCAGGAGGTTTTTTGAGTAAGCCGATGTTCTGTGTCTCGGTGACGAGTGTGTTGTGTATGGTCTTCGGCATGACTTGTGTTGTCGGTGAGGATGGATTGTGTTGGGCCGACAGTGGTTCTTTTGCCGATTGAGAGACATCGCTGTGACATGGTCTTTCTCTGGCCGATGATGGAGTTGATGGTGGTCTTCAGTGTGACTCGGCGTATCAACGCAGAAACTTTTGGGTTGGCCGATGGTGTATGTCACACCGACAGAAAGGAGGAAGCCAAGGTCTATTGGCGTGAGTTGTATTGTCGGGTGAACTATGGAATGCTTGGCCGATGGTATATCTCTGGCCGATGAAGGGGAGTGTAGTGTTTGTCGGTGGGACTTTTGAGATCGGTGAGAGGTTTTTTGAGTAGGCCGATGGTTTGGGTCTTGGCGATGGGCTTTTGGAGAAGGAGTGTGTGTCGAGCATGGCAAAAGCGCTTGAGGCTTATTATGCATGCGGCCCCATTTATAAACTGCTGAAGGAGTCTCTGCGGCACCAATGTGGGATTAATCTCCTTGTATTATTTTGAACCTACGGTGAAGTGCCTTTTGGCAGGAACTTCCTTTTTGAACGCTGCGACAGTTTTCAAGTAGGCCACGGGTGGTTGAGCCATCAATGGCGACAGTGCAGGGGTATGGGCGATGGGACAAGCGATCAGGCTACCCGATTATGGATGAGGACTTCCAGATGGCGGCGCAGGGCTTGAGGTCTCCCCTGTCTGCTGCAGTAATAAATTTTGAGTGCCATTCCCTCTGATGGATGTATCTAGCAAATTTTTGACTTCTAGCCATGTAATTAATTGCTAAATATACACAATTCTGTATAAAAGGTTTGACTGTGTTACTTTGTAGAGGTTGGATGTTTTTTGAGCTTTCTGCTCTGACTCTGAACATAAGGTGTTCACATTTTGAAAGGCATTTTTTGCTACAGACTTGGTCCTTAGTCTGGTGTACCAGTCTATCTTGTCTTGTAAATGATAATTTTCTCTATGATGATTTTCTATGCAGATTGATTTTAAATGAAAAACACCTGGTGTGTGTATTATTTTTGATTGTCTCCTGTATGTCATTTGTTTTCCTTTCAAACAGGGTTGTCAAGGGCTTCCAAGTTTTTTAGTATATGCATACTGTGTGTCTGATTTATTGCATCTACTCAAGGAGTAGTTAAATAGGCTTTTGATCAGATACAAAGGAAAATAGATTGCATCATAGGATCTGTTAAGTATGATCATAAGTAATACTCTTTCTTAGACATGTTGCTGTTAGGCAATAGCATTCTTCTCAGGTCCTCTAGATATGAATTAGTGTTGTCATGGGGAGACATTTACATTCTTAGATATGACTCTGCTGCCTAGATAAGGCACTGGTTTGGGAATCTGTCTGTTCAATGGGTCTAGGAAAGTCACATAACTCCAAATATCAATTCAAACCATTTCATCCTTCCACCTGTTAGTTGTAGGATTAGGAGTAGGAAACCCCTGCATGCTCTCATCCCTAACTAGACACATATGTCCAAGAATGTTGCCAATCTTGTGATTTGTTACACAAATCTTGGTCGTTACATGAGAGTATTCTGCCGGTTGTTGTCAAGTTATATCCTTCTGTCATTGAGCTAGTCAAGGTCATACTTTTATCAAATAGGGACACCCCCCTTGGTGCAGCAGAACCAGAAGTGAAGGGGAGGAGCTCACGCAACCTCCTATATTTAGTTGGCTGAATCTACCTGTGCATTAGAACTGGCAAACCCTAATGCTAATTCAGAAGAAAAACCAACAAAATGGCGACTCCGTTGGGGAATCTTTCATGTGAATGATGATGCTCTGCTGGTGGAATGAACTCAAAAACATATTTGATGAGCTTTCAGCTACTATAAATTTTGTCCTCTCTGGAGAGGTGGCGACTCTGCAAAAGATTCAAGTGCACATGAAAAGTTGATGTGTGTGTTGTGACAAAAAATGTGCTGTTCAGACTTCAGCATCTGTATGAGAAAAGGTACCTTGCTCCTTCCTACTTGTAATTGTTGTTTTATTGCATAGGTTAGATGCCAGGGGAGGCTATAGGTCTTAGGAATGCAAAGGATGTCTGAAAATAGAAATTTCATGAATCCAAATATGTATACACCCATACTCAATCAAAAGGGGGATGACTTGTTGGATAAAAGAATAGAAGAGATGAAAAATAGGTTGATATTCTTAGAGGCTAGGCAGGCCCAATTAAATCATGATAACTTTGTTGTGTCTGCCAATCAGAAAGCTAAACCTCCTGTCAACCCTTTTGATCCTTTGTATGACCAGTTAGATTTGTCATGGGTTGATTATAAAGTATAAAGTATGCCTGCTAGGATATACTGTCAGATGCCTAGATATAGTGGTCACAGTGTACGTGATGGGAATGCACATATCCAAAATTTTCACAGTTTCATGGGAAAACATTCATTCAAAGATGAGGATGTGTGGATGAGGTTTTTTGTTAAGTCCCTTGATGCAAAAGCAAAAGACTGGTATTTGAGCTTTCCAAAGAGATTCTTTGCCTGTTGAGATGAGCTTACTGACTGTTTCAAAATGGGATTTGCAAAAGAACCTGCTGATCTTGTTGCATAATTGATGAAAATTAGAAAACAAGATAAAGAGCTATGTATTGATTTCAGTCATAGGTTTGTAGTAGCCCTTTCACAAATCCTAAAAGTCTTCAGACCTGACACTTCAGCCTATGTTGGCATATTCTTTGAGGCTTTTGAGGAGGGTTCTAGTGCAGTACTAAGGGATTTCAAGGTGACAAGCATGCAAATGGCATACATTTTTTTAGAAAATATAGAAAAAATCAGAAATGAGCACCTACTAAAATCCCTGTCCCCAGGCTTTGGTGTGAATAATGGTTGTGAAGCTGCAAATGACCAATTGACTAAGGCATCATGTGAAGATGAAAAGATAAATACTAAGGATGCCAAGGAAAGGACTAGTGAGGACTCCCATTGCAATGATGAGGCGTCTGGCCATGAAAATAATATTGGCGTTGTGGACAGCAATGAGCAACTTTTGGAATGGACCTGTGGAGATAATTGTGAGTATTGTACTCAAGACAGGGAAGATATAAGCAAACAAAGAAATAGTCCCATGTGTGACCCATTGCCTTCCTTTCAAACACATGGAGATCATGAAGAGCAGTCAGGGATTGAAACAAGTGCTAGTGCAGAGCATGATTGTTTTTCATTTGGTGACTATTTTTCTTATGACACACAGGCTGATACTCCTCCACAGAGTGAATCCATTGGTGATGAAGATGCATGTTCTGCTGCCCATGAACAAATGGCATATTATGATCAAGCTGATGTACCTAGATCACCCATTTTTGACACATATGGTGATGAGGATCTATTTGAGTATGGTGAAGATTTAGACACTATTTTTAACTTGGATTCTGTTTCTCATCCTGATGAAAGAGGAAACAACATACATTAGGTAAGTGACTATGAAAATGTGCTTAATTTGAAAGAGATGCCAGAGCCTGATCTTTTCAAGTTTGATGCTACTATTGGTTGTGTGCATGATGTGCACAATTGTGAATTTGAAAGCTTCTCTTTTGGGCCAGCTAATGAAGAGATCCCTAATTTTCCTAGCTGTGTGGTGGACTTCGAGTGCTTTCAATTTTTAGTCTAGCTGGGAAATCATTTTGTAATGCATAGTGATGATAACCTGTGTTCTATACCATGTGAGTATGCATTGCTTGATACATTCTGCATCCATTTGTTGCCTGATCTGAGGGTTGTTTGCATAAGGTTGACAGTGACAAAATAAATCAGAATGTTGAATATGCAAGTGACCAAGGTTGCTTATGGTCAGATCATGGTAGCACTCTCAGGCTTGACCCAGTGTATGCAGATGAGAACAAGGTGTTTGATAAGGGGAAATATTGGTTTTCCTTTTCTTGGTGGCCTTAGGCAATCAAGTGTGTTTGGTGATGCAGATTTGTAGCTTTATGACTCTGTGCCCAATGGATAGGGGACTGGTCTGCATCCCAGAGTTCTGTGGTTCTTGCCATGCCTGCAAGAGGCATGCATCCTCGGATAGAGCCACTGTTGGTGCTTGAATTGACTGTCAGTTAATTTAGCAATTTTTCATGCAGGCACCTTCCTAAAAGATCCAAAAACAGGTTTAAGTTTTGGGACCCCTCAGTGTTTTTTAGCATCTGCATCTTAGTTCTTGAGGAGGTGGTCTTCATGTTTTGTCTATCAGCAAGAGGTCGCTTGTGTCTTGGCGATCGTATTAAGTAGATGGTGTTCTTTTTGTATATCGCCATGACTTTGTGCTATCGGCAAAGGAGTTTCATGTTGGGCCGACAGTTGAGAGTCTTGCCGATGGAGTATTGTTTTTGAGGTTTGAACCTCGCTATTGAACCATCGGATTGAACCAGTTCATCTGTTCAATGGGTTCAATGGGTTACATTTGTGTTGCCGACAGAGAAGGTATCGGCATTGAACCATTAGGTTGAACCTCTCATTTGAACCTAGCCGTTGAACCAATGGTTCAACCCGATAGATGGAGAGTCTCACCAAAGGAGAAGTGGGTGCTAGGTACTCATCGGTATGACAATGTATGTCGGCAGGAGGTTTTTTGAGTAGGCCGATGTTCTGTGTCTCGGTGACGAGTGTGTTGTGTATGGTCTTCGGCGTGACTTGTGTTGTCGGCGAGGATGGATTACGTTGGGCCAACGGTGGTTCTTTTGCCGATTGAGAGACATCGCTATGACATGGTCTTTCTCTGGCCGATGATGGAGTTGATGGTGGTCTTCGGTGTGACTCGGCGTATCGGCGGGGAAACTTTTGGGTTGGCAGATGGTGTATGTCACACCGACGGAAAGGAGGAAGCCAAGGTCTATTGGCGTGAGTTGTATTGTCAGGTGAACTATGGAATGCTTGGCCGATGGTATATCTCTGGCCAATGAAGGGGAGTGTAGTGTTTGTCGGCGGGACTTTTGAGATCGGTGAGAGGTTTTTTGAGTAGGCCGATGGTTTGGGTCTTGGCAATGGGCTTTTGGAGAAGGAGTGTGTCAAGCGTGGCAAAAGTGCTCGACACTTATTATGCATGCGGCCCCGTTTATAAACTACTAAAGGAGTCTCCGCGGCACCAATGTGGGATTAATCTCCCTGTATTATTTTGAACCTGTGGTGAAGTGCCTTTTGGCGGGAACTTCCTTTTTGAACGCTGCGACAATTTTCAAGTAGGCCGCGGGTGGTTGAGCCATCAATGGTGACAGTGCAGGGGTATGGGCGATGGGACAAGCGATCAAGCTGCCTGATTATGGATGAGGACTTCCAGATGGCGGCGCAGGGCTCAAGGTCTCCCCTATCTGCTGCAGTAATAACTTCTGAGTGCCATTCCCTTCGATGGATGTATCTGGCAAATTTTTGACTTCTGGCCATGTAATTAATTGCTAAATGTACACGGTTCTGTATAAAAGGTCTGACTGTGTTACTTTGTAGAGGTTGGATGTTTTTTGGGCTTTCTTCTCTGACTCTGAACATAAGGTGTTCACATTTTGAAAGGCATTTTTTGCTACAGACTCAATCCTTAGTCTGGTGTACCAGTCTATCTTGTCTTGTAAATGATAATTTTCTCTATGATGATTTTCTATGCAGATTGATTTTAAATGAAAAACACCTGGTGTGTGTATTATTTCTGATTGTCTCCTATATGTCATTTGTTTTCCTTTCAAACAAGGTTGTCAAGGGCTTCCAAGTTTTTCAATATATGCATACTGTGTGTCTGATTTATTGCATCTACTCAAGAAGTAGTTAAATAGGCTTTTGATCAGATACAAAGGAAAATAGATTGCATCATAGAATCTATTAAGTATGATCATAAGTAATACTCTTTCTTGGACATGTTGCTGTTAGGTAGTAGCATTCTTCTCAGGTCCTCTAGATATGAATTAGTGTTGTCATGGGGAGACATTTACATTCTTAGATATGACTCTGCTGCCCAAATAAGGCACTGGTTTGGGAATCTGTCTGTTCAATGGGTCTAGGAAAGTCCCATAACTCCAAATATCAATTCAAACTATTTCATCCTTCCACCTGTTAGTTGTAGGATTAGGAGTAGGAAACCCCTGCATGCTCTCATCCCTAACCAGACACATATGTCCAAGAATGTTGCCAATCTTGTGATTTGTTACACAAATCTTGGTCCTTACATGAGAGTATTCTGCCTATTGCTGTCAAGTTATATCCTTCTGTCATTGAGCTAGTCAAGGTCATACTTTTATCAAATAGGGACACCCCCCTTGGTGCGGCAGAACCAGAAGTGAAGGGGAGGAGCTCACGCAACCTCCTGTATTTAGTTGGATGAATCTGCCTGTGCATTAGAACTGGCAAACCCTAATGCTGATTCAAAAGAAAAACCAACACCTACAAACCATACTTTTCTAGCATCACTTTTGAGAAGATTTCAAGAGAGAATAACAAAGATGCAGATTCTATGGCTTATGTGGGGTCACTTATAGACATGCCTGCAAACACACAAAAATGTGAATTCTTGATCGAGTAATTGTTGATACCAGCCGTCGATGTTCCAACTACTTAAATCACCTATGAACTTATTGTTCCCAATTCCCCATGGTACAAAGATATCTATGAATACCTTAAACACAATACCTTTCCCTTTGAGCTATCTACAACCCAACCAACAAACTCAGTAAACTTGCACCTTAGATAAAGTACCATAGTGAAAACCTGGCAAACAAATGCTGTGTAGAGTTAGCATCCATCATCTATCGAGTTCATTCCATGTCTCTTTCATAATAAACTTCATCCATTCATCCATGATAAAACTGTTGATAACTGAGAGGGGGGGTGAATCAGTTATCTACTTATTTCTGCTTTCTGAACTTTATTAGCAATCAATGTAATATTAATCCAAATGAACAAACATAATCATGAAATGCAAATACACATGACACAGTATTTTTGACGTGGAAATCCTATTAAGGGAGAAAACTACAGGGTGATTAACCCAAGTTTGTATTCTCTGTTAGAAGAATGGTAATACAAAATGGCACTTGCCAATTAGGGCTCACTGCCCGAGCACACTGCTCACAAAGGAGGCACACTACCTACAAAGAGACACACTGTCTATAAAAGAATGTTGTACAATACTTGAACTGATTGGAAGCATCCACATATGCTGGAGTTCAGTTCCAGTTAGGCTCAGTACACTGATCTGCTGCACTTCATCTTTCCTCTTTCCTTATGCTGCTTTCCTTTCACATACTGGACCTTCCTTACTGCTTCTGCTCTGCTCTGCTTTTATTTGCACATCAATGTCATACCAAAACACACTTCTCACAACTAAATCCATCCTATATATATATCCGCACAAGTGATTTCATTATCTTTCTAGTCGGCACCTGGAACAGTCAATCTTTTCACAAACTCTGTTCTGTCAGCTGAATCCTTGCACATCAAGTAATGCGAATCAAGCATATACTTGTAGAAATTATTAATCATGTCGGCCAAACATAATTCATGTCTTCATAACCTTTACCACCATCAGAAACACATCTGAAAAATAGTCTGATGTTCTGTCAGTCAGTTTTTCCTCTATTCACACTGTCACTCAGGAACCTGGTATTCAAGTATTCATATCTTTTACCTCATCTATCACTAGAGGCTAAAACCTTGGAATCTATCACTCAAGGTAGTCCTCTTGACTTCCCCAAATCTGTACTTCACCAAGATACTTCCTTTGAGAGATCCAGACCTGTCTGTCGGACCTCACCACATGCTCTGTTCCTGTTTACTGGACCACAACATTCTTCACTCTGACTTCTGGTAGAGACATACCATGTCCTACGGATGTGTAGGATGAACTTTGTTGCCATCAATGACAACAATCATGAATCCATATAGTGTCTCTTGCCAACAATCTCCCCCTTTGGCATTGATGGCAACACTTAGTGAAAAATGACTAAGTGTTTACACTATGCTCCCCCTTGGCTGATGCTCTGTTATTATATACATTTTCTAGAGCTCCCCCTTAGTTGGATTCCTCATTTTTCACTGCTCCTCACTCCCCCTTTGACATCAATGGCAAAGGGTAGGGTCTGCACACCAAAATTTTCAAAAATTTTACTATACTTAGCCGCATATTACATACTCACATAAGTTGAAGAATGTCTGCAAAGGATGTCTTCAATTGGATGAGTTCTGTAGCCCAACTTTGCTTCATTCTATCCAAAATTGAAATGTGACCACTCAACAAAAATGCAAAAGCTTCTGCCCTCTTAAGATCTGTCAAATCATTGGTTTGGGCAGTAGTCTGAGCATCACTTATGGCCTCATGCATGGCCTCTAACTTGGGGATAATGATTCTTCTGAGTTCACCCATCCGACTAATTATGTTCTTCTTTTCCTTCTCAAAATTCTTTATTGCATTTGTGATTGCAATAGTCTAACACTCTTGATTGACTATGGAGGAAGAGAGAGGATCAAAAATTTGAGACAAACTTAGTAGTTTATCCTCTTGCTCTTTTATTTTCTTCTCAATCTCTACTATTGCTTTGGACCATGAAATACAAAATTTGTATATTTTTTTGCCATCTATAAGAGCATTTTCTAAGCTCTTTATCCCTATACTCATATTTCTCCTATCATTACTTATCAACCCTTGTACCTCTGATAATCTTTTAGCAAGAAATTCCTTCTAGACCTTATCTTTTGCTGACTTCTCTAGTGAATCAAAATGTGTGCTAACACTACTGATTAGAGTTTTGAGATCACCGGAAGAGGAGGCTGTGGGATCTTTCTGAAATGATGGCATAATCTTTTCAAGCACTCTGAAGGCAGCTTATATCAACTCACAGTCTTCCATGTGAGACTTTAGGAGTTTTTCTTTAACCTTGGCATTAACAAATGAAGCAATCTTCATTGTCTGTACCAGAGAGAGAGAATCAAAATTGAATGGACCTTGTAAAAGCTCTGGTTCATCAATCTCCATTGTTTCTTTGCTCAGGAATTCTTGGATAGTTTGTGCAGTGTCTCTTGCTAGAGATAGATGTTTCTTCTCTTCTGCATTCTTAGGACTGTCCCTTGGAGATTTCTCTCCTTCTACGTTCTTACCACTATCAGTTGTGGTTTTCTCTATTGAGGTCTTCTCTTCCTCTGCTACCTTGGTACTATCAACTTCTTTTTCTTTCACTCTTGCTTCTTTCTCCTGTATTGTGTCTTCTCCTTTAGATCCGGAAGCTGTAGGGGAAACCAGAGGAGAGATATTTGTTTGTCCATGAGCCATCTCTTCTGGAATAGGGGATTCTGAGCCCTTGTCTTTACTAGAGTCCTTGTGATGGGAATGTTGAACTTTTTAAGAGTATTTCAGAGAATCTCTTCAATTTCTTTTGCTACTTTGTCGGTTTCACCAAGCATGAGCTGATTCATCCTTGCAATCTTTGAATATCATATTCATTGTTTTGGGATCAATTTAAGGATATAGTTGAATAGCTATCTGTTCTCAGATCTCAATGTCTTTTGCCATGGCATTGTTCTTTCTCATTTCTAACTCCTTTTCTAGGCTCTTAGGAATTAGAGATATAATTTCAATGAAAGCCTTATTGTATATGTTCAGATACCTAATTGTAGCTTCCTGCAGGATCTTTTTGTCAGCCTCATTGTAATCATCATAGAATTCGGCCATTGGTTGAAGGTTTCCATCCACAGTGACTGATTTGATTACACTTTCTAGAGACAGGGTGGGCTTTTCAACAAATTCCTCTGCCATTTCTTCCTTGTCTTGGCCTGTGGAGGGTTTACCAGATCCTTTCTTCTTCTGCTTCTTTATTTCCTTTACCCCCTCATTTGATTTGGTTTCCTCTTCATCTCTTTAACTTGCATAAGCCCTTGTGGCTTTTGTCTTTGATCTTTTCTCTCTTTTGCCGGATGCCTGGACTTCCAGTTTTGATGTTCTTGAGCTTTTGGCTGTGACAGGTGCAGATCTCTTTGATGATCTGGTCCGGGTTGAGGTTTCTACCGGAGCACTTTCCTTGTTTTTCTTTTTTGCCTCTTTCTTCTCTTCCTCAGCCCTTTCCATCTTTTTCTTGTGGGCATCAAGTGCCTCCTTTGAGATGCCAAGGCCTTGGGCAATATTTTCTACTTCTTTTCTCACCTTCCTCTTGATTTCTGGTTCTCTGAGTTCAACGTGAATTTTTATACTCAGCTCCTCAAAGGTTCCAAACCTTTCTACTTTTGAGTCCTTTGGCTGACTGAGCATGTGTTGAACATGCAGCTCCACAATTTGTTTATCAACTTCATACCCCATAGGCATGATCCAGACTATCCTTGGCTCTACTGCCTCCATTAGGCATTGATTAGTGTCTACCATGAAGCACATTGTGTCCTTGTATTTCTCAACAAGAGACTGGGGAATCCTTTCTCTTGCTTGCATCATGTTCTGAAAGTTCTTGAAATATCCCCACAGAGCTGTATTTTGTGCTTTGTTGTCACCAAGTCCATGTAAATAATCTCTGATTTGGATAGCTACCGGTCTATCATTCTCCCATACCTAGCCACTAGATCCAAGAAGCTCATTCATAAAGTAGAAGAATAAGCACAATATCAATCCACCATACTTGAATGAATTCTTTTTATCTTTCTTTATTTTCTGCAGATTCTCCATGAGTTGGTTCAAGAGAAGCTGGCAAAGATCATAGTCTGCATCCTTTCTTAGCATTTCATATGTGGTGTAGATGGTAGTTCTAGGTACAGAATTTTCCCTACTAGAATGATATATTTTATACCCAATGATCATGGAGGTAAACTTGACATCTGGATCAGAGATGTCATCTACTGTCATTGCTCTTTTGTCAAACTTGGATCCGGTAGCCTCACTCATAGTTTGATTCTTCACAGATTTAAGAACAGGAATCCCACTGGATGAGTGTAATCCGGTAACTACCCTAATGGCATCTTTTGTGATTTTGAATGGTCCATTTAACCACATGAAGTTGTCGTGTATTCTGCTCAAAATGTACCTGCCCCATTCATCCTCAGTAAAACAGGGGAAATGTATGAATTGTGCAAAGTGCTTAATCTGGAGGCCCTTGTATTGGAGTTTGAGCTCAAATGAATCATCTAACAGTTGTTTGTGATAGATATCTCTTAGTTTGAATTCCCCAAACTCTTCAATATTTACGTGTATGTAAACCCTAATGTCTTCTATATGCAAAATGCCATGCGGAACACTGGAAAATGCTCCTAGGGGATCTACCTCCAAGGATTTATATGGATGTTTCTTAAATGTGGGTCGAGGTCTATCAAAGATCTTTACTATATTCAGAGTAGCCATCATCAAACAATCTTATTGAAGGATATCAAGAATGATAAACCCTAATTTTCACCCTGCAATAAATGCGCAACCTAATTCATTCTGGTTTGCCTTGTTTTCCTTGTTCAAGGAGGAAGAAACTCATCCGGATCATTATGATGCCTTTGTGATCGATGTTAGTGATGAATCACAATGTCCACTTCTTCTCCTGATCATCTCATATATCTGCAGATTAGGCTATTTCAATTTGGATCCATACCGGACCAGCCTTGTGAGAAACCTATTTTCCTGGAAGACTTGTTTAACCAGACCAATTTTGAAGGAATTAAACTTTTTAAATTTTCTTGTGGATCTCTCAGATCTTTACCTGACCTTCTTTATATGTTTCTCTAGAAACCCTTTGATCCGTAGCTTCTCATGTGCCAATTTCAGGCACTACTTAACTGGCTAGGGGAACAAGGTTTTCTTTGTGTCTCCCCCTAAGCCAGAGCTCACCTTTTAATTTATGAAAGGAATATCAGCACCAGAGTCTAGTGCGGATCCAACCTCTACATTCTCTGAACTTTTCTTCACCCAAATCTTGTTCATCTCATTCCTAACTTCATCTGCATTCACGTTTTGTTTACCCTTATCTTGATTCTGATTATGATATACCGGACCTCTTTTGTCCTAATTCTTGCTTCTACAGAATTTTACAATATGACTGAATCTATTGCAGATTTGGCAAATAGCATTTCTTTGCATATTTGATTGATATCCTCTTGATCTGCATTGATTAGCCATATGACCTATTCTATTGCATGTAAAGCATCTACCATTGAATGATTTGTTTATTTACATATTTCTGCATTCATGAGATTTGTGACCATACCTTTTATAGTTAAAACATTGTCCGGAGAAGAATGAATTTGTTTGATTCATTCTCTTTCTGCACTGATTAGCTTTATGACCAAAAGTATTGCAGTTGTGGCAGTATCCATTGAAGGAAGGATATCTTTGAGCATTAGGTTGTCTTACTGGAGGTTTTCTAAATCTATTCCTTGGTTTTTCTGATCCAAAAGTCTTCTGACCAGATCTAGAGCTTTCTCCTTTCTCATATCCCAAACCATACTTGTCATCTGCCCTCTTTTGACTTCCAAGAAGAACTTCAAGTTGAGCAAAACTTATCTTGAATTTCTCTTTATACTCATTTGTTGTTTGAAGATCCTTTTTGAGAGAGACAATTTGATCCTCAAGTTTTTCTTCATTATCTTTAGCATCTTCAAGATCAGATTCAAGATGTCTGATAATTCTATCCATCTAGTGGCAATCTTTTGTTCTCTCCTTGAGAGATTGTCTTAGATTATCTTTAGTTTTTCTTTTCTCTTCAACTTCTTGGGTAAACTTCATGACTCCTGATTCCATTTCATGTCTTACCATAATGATTTCTTTTGATAACTTTTCACACAACTCAATTTTTTCCTTCAGCTCTTCATTTGCATTAATTGCTTCACCTTGTCTTGCCAATTGTTGAAGCAGCTCCTTTCTCTTTTTCATAGAGAGACTTAATTTGTCTTTTAGTTCTCTCATGAAATCATTAGCCTATTTGAGTCTTTCCTTTAATTCATTGACTTCAGAGTTTGACTGTTCAAGATCATCAAGGGCAGTCTTGAGTTGCTCCCTTAAACCATATGCATCCATTTGAATTCCCAGACCTTCCTCAAGCTGTTAGGCTCTGTTAGGAGGAACTTAGCTCTGATACCAATTGTTGATAACTGAGAGGGGGGGTGAATCAGTTATCTACTTATTTCTGCTTTCTGAACTTTATTAGCAATCAATGTAATATTAATCCAAATGAACAAACATAATCATGAAATGCAAATACACATGACACAGTATTTTTGACATGGAAACCCTGTTAAGGGAGAAAACCATGGGGTGATTAACCCAAGTTTGTATTCTCTATTAGAAGAATGGTAATACAAAATGGCACTTGCCAATTAGGGCTCACTGCCCGAGCACACTGCTCACAAAGGAGGCACACTGCCTACAAAGAGACACTCTATCTACAAAAGAATGTTATACAATACTTGAACTGATTGGAAGCATCCACATATGCTGGAGTTCAGTTCCGGTTAGGCTCAGTATACTGATCTGCTGCACTTCATCTTTCCTCTTTCCTTATGCTGCTTTCCTTTCACATACTGAACCTTCCTTACTGCTTCTGCTCTGCTCTACTTTTATTTGCACATCAATATCATACCAAAAAACACTTCTCACAACTAAATCCATCCTATATATATATATATATATATATATATATATATATATATATATATATATCCGCACAAGTGATTTCATTATCTTTCTAGTCGGCACCTGGAACAGTCAATCTTTTCACAAACTCTGTTCAGTCGGCTCAATCCTTGCACATCAAGTAATGTGGATCAAGCATATACTTGTAGAAATCATTAATCATGTCGGCCAAACATAATTCATGTCTTCATAACCTTTACCACCATCAGAAACACATCCAGAAAATAGTCTGATGTTCTGTCAGTCAGTTCTTCCTCTATTCACACTGTCACTCAGGAATCTGGTACTCAAGTATTCATATCTTTTACCTCATCTATCACCGGAGGCTAAAACCTTGGAATCTATCACTCAAGGTAGTCCTCTTGACTTCCCCAAATCTGTACTTCACCAAGATACTTCCTCTGAGAGATCCGGACCTATCTATCAGACCTCGCCACATGCTCTGTTCTTGTTTACCGGACCACAACATTCTTCACTCTGACTTCCGGTAGAGACATACCATGTCCTACGGATGTGTGGGATGAACTTTGTTGCCATCAACAACAACAATCATGAATCCATATAGTGTCTCTTGCCAACAAAAACCATTGACCTTGTTTGCATTTCCATCTCCCTATCTAGAATAGCTTGGAAATCAATCAATGTCACTCATTCTATGTCTTCCTATCACCCATCGTTATCCTATGTTAGTCAACAATAACAAAACCTCTACTAGAATGGGGGCACCCCTTTCCTTAACCTAGGTATAAGAATGGATCTTTGTTCATGGTTCACAAAAACACAAACACTTCAAACACTTCCAACACTTCAAAAACACAAACACTTCAAACATTTCATCCTTCAAAGCAAAGCACAAACAAAAACAAAAACAACACAAACACACCAAACCAAACCAATCAACCATATCAACTATCTTATACAAATTGTCACACTCTCAAAACCAAACTAGATGTCTTATATGAGGTGTTTCATTTTTGAAACCAGACACCTTCATCCTTGTGTTGATCTAGGGATATATCGTTCCCCACAATGACAACACTTATCCTACATCATCAAACCAACTAGAACAACATATCATCTCATCTCAATATTAAGGTACCTTGATCCCATGGATATGAGTATGTAGGCAATCTGGAATACAAAAGAAGATTTTAGTACTCAGGTACATAAGATATCATCATTTCACCAACCCAGGCTCAAACACCTTGACCCACTCATCACTCTACCCAAAACTACATATTATCATTTTCATCTTTCATCGTAATGTGCCTTGATCCCGTGGATACAGGGTATGTAGGCAGTCTAGAATACGAAGGATGTATCCAGTACTCAGGCACATATAATTCATCATTCTTCACCCATCTCAATCCATTGACATGTCATCTTTCTAGTCTTCCATTTATTAAAATCCATTCACCTCGACTTGACTAACTCAAGTAGAAAAACAAAAAACAAATGCATCCTTTCACAACAAAAGTCCTTAACAAACCTAAAGCAAAGACACTTTCTTATAGAGTCACATACTATCCTACATATTGATTGTCAACATCAGCTAAATCAATCTCACCAAGCAATAGATCAACACACTTGTCTTATATAGAATGTTCCATGATCGAAACTAGACTAAACATCTTATACGACATGTTGCATTTCCTGAAACCAGACATTATCCTTTTAACAGATAGCACCCTTTAATGGACACATCATTCCTATGAGAAGGTTGTTATCTTTCCTATCCAATCTATCATGAGCAACCTCTTTGGCAAGAGAATATGTTGGTTGTATGTTTACTTTGTAAGTTAGTCAATTTCCTTTTTGGTTTATCTTTTGTTCCTTTTTCCAATACGTATTCAAGACTACCTTGATTTATCTATTTGGTATGTTGTGATGCCTTACAGATTGGGGGTATAGTCATTGCTTTTGTGTGCCATGTTTGAGGAATGATCTTTAGCATCTTTTTTAGCAGTGTATTTATCTTTTGTGTGTTACAACCTAGCATTTTACATATTAATACACTTTTTTGCATTTATGTATTAAAGTTTATTTTATGTTCAAGACTATGGCTCATTCACATGTACAACAAGGTGAATATTATGTCTAAGGGATCTAAGTTCAAATTGCTTGCTTGCAGAGTCAACGTCCACGCACTCGGATATCACAACACTTTGGTCATTTATACCTTGGTGGCAAACTATCCACGTGCTATATCAAAAAATAAAGATTGCTCTTTATCAACATTTGTGAAACCATTGCAACAAGCTTATCCATCTACCCATCCATTTGTCCATGGCCTTATATAGTTTTCAAGCAATGATCAATCAACAATCTTTCTCTCATATCTTCTTCTATCTCCATCACTATCTGGTGCATATCTACAAAAACCACTTGTTAGATATCACATGTCATAGCATCTATATCATATCATCATGTGTCATATATCTATAAGCATCAATATAAACATATACATCATCACATAAATCCATAATCATACATACATGTCATCGCATCCATATCATAAGGAAATGCATAAAAAAAAGCATGAACATTAGTGAGCATAACATATCATCATATATCATCATGTGAAGGTCATCAAAATACAAGTGTATGTGTCTACATCAACAGTCCATATGTATACATCTAAATATACATCAATAAGTACATCATGGCTATCAAGAGCCCACAAAATATACATCAGATGCACGCAGGCATGAGTCAAAATATACAATATCCATCATGATACACAAATGATACAATATACAAACTACATCCTCTAGTGGTAGTTAGTGGGTAGAGTTGCCCTCCTGCCATGATCCCTATACTCGGTGTAGGTCCCCCTACTGGTCCTCCCCCTGGCGCCAAAAAGGGTTCTCTAACTGAGGACACTGACTGTCCTATCCTACCTAACACAGATGCCCCTAACCTGCTTCGCTCTCGATAGCTAGGTGCTTGTTGATCTGTCGGCACTGCCCCAACATAGAGACCCCTATAGTACTCGACCTCTCTGCCTGCTGACACAAGCTCTCCCTATACACAGATGAGTTCGCTATATATTATCCTCTGATCAACATCCAATGCGCAACATACCTCATATCTCTCCCACCTAACCCTCTGTAAGGTGGCCTCTGCTGTCAATCATAGCTGTACTATTGTATCCCTCTCCAAAGTCAACTGGGCAATCTACCCATCATCTGCTACTAGTGTTGGCATGGCCTGTACTACTACCAACACTCTCTATACTGCTGCTGCTGGCTGTGAGTGTACCTAGGCCTAGGCCTCAGCCTATCTAGCCTCTGTCCTAGCTGCATCTTTATCTCTCCTCAACCTCACCATTTGGAGCTCCAGGTGAGTCCTCCATGCAATCTCCTCATGTAGCAGTCATTGTGCCTGCTACAATTCAGTCTCTATAACTGGATCCTCTGCCTCTGCCATCTATACATCGGCCTGCTGGCCTCTATCCTCTCAACTCGTCTGTTGTCTAGCCTACTCTCTAGCCTCTCATCTAACCCTCACCTCTCTACCAAGCACCAATACCTCTCGTACTGCCCCTACCACCCCTAGAGTGGTCAATCTCACTGGCCAGTGTGTCTTCCACTACCTGTCATACTCTAGTAGTGTACCAGGATCCACCAATCCTAAATCCCAATCCCATCTCACTGGGGAAAGTCCCTGCAGCTCTACCAAAGCTGCAGCCACTAGAATCTCAGCATCCCAGTCCCCAACCTCCTGTTGTGTCCTAGCATGTGTCACCTCTTCAACAGGCAACCCCTGTGGTAAACCAAACTGTCTAAGTACCTGCTCTGGAATATATCACTCAATAGTATCTATGTGTCTACCAAACAGATATCGTGCCTCTCTGCGATACATTAGCTACTCATGCTCATCTTCCCATGCCTCACATAGTAGCCATGGTCTCCAAACAAAGATATCCATCTCATCAATCTATCACCTCTAGAAGCTCACAGATCCTAGCCCCCTGTGTGTGATGACTCCCTCATATAGAAATACATATGGATCCCCCCTCTCATGGCGGTGCTGAGTCATCGGTCTGATAACTAGGATGTGCTCCCAAGCCCATACCCGTACCAATGTAACACCAGCTGATAGGCTCCATCCTCTCCTATATACGTAGTCATGCATAATGGATGCCATGTGTAAACATCCCTAATAGTACAGTACCCCATCCAATAAATAACCCTCACGATCACTTGTCTAGGCAAAGGAAGCCACCAACCAAAGTAGCCACAATCCATCTGATCCTGTCACATAGTCTTGGAACATAAACCCAACGAATCTCGTCATCCTCTATCTAAAGGTTGTCAATACAGAAGACCTCTCTCATGCCAGCCTCACCTTGCCTTGGGTCAAAGTCAACTCTCTCTCCATCAATCAGGATCTTTAGGATGCGATACACATCCTCAAGTGTCACGGTAGCCTCCCCTATCGAAAAGTGAAAGGAGCAAGTCTCACTATGATATCTCTCAACAATAACTATCAGAAGGGTGAGATTCACCCTAATATGCATCAAGTGTACCACGTGCCATAATCCCATGTACTCCAAGAACGCATCCTCCTCCCATGTAATCTATACTACCTTATCTGCAATGACGTGGTGTTACTCCCTCGACATCAAAGGAGGAAGGACTCTCTACATCCACAAAACCACTTGTCAGACCTTTTGCAAATTTTCTATGTCTACTCAAGTCACTAAGGACATCTACAAGCACAATAATATGACATAAAGAAACCCTAGGTCAACCCTGCACATCTCTAACCTAAGTGGTCAACTCCTAGGTCAACCCTAGCAACTCATGTTCAACTCAACCTAGGTCATACTATCTTAAAAGCCAAAAGTGCCTTGTTTTTTCAAGAGCACTTCACTGTTCTACCCTAAGCGCCTTACTGTTTATTCATAAGCACTTTACTATTGAAACCAACCATGACTTGATTTTCCCAAGTGCACTTTACTGCGTCTTCAAATGTGCCTTACTGCACCGCAGGTGCGCTACATTTTTTGCAAACCCTACCTGATAGCACCTAACTACCCACCCAATAGCACCTTACTGAACTACCAAACACACTTCGGCAATATACCAACCATGCTGCCTAAAAACCAAGTGCACTGAGATCTTACTAGACACGCCAAAAGCCCTTTGCCTAACCACCAAAGGCGCGCTGGCATTGCGCAGTGCTTTTGGCTAACCTAAACTAAAACCTAAAAAAGAAATGACCTAAAAATTCAATGCAAAGATTATTGAGCACTTACCACTACTGGTGCTCCCATTGGTCTCCTATACGTCCACACCCGTTTTGCTCAATGCTTATGTGCAAGGATTGGCATCTCTCCAAGCTGTAAACTCTCTCCACTCAGAGCTCTCACAAACTAAGCTACGAGGCTACAAGCTCTAATTTTGATAACTCTAAGTGTGAAAATGAGGTATGTTGACCCCTTATGACCTATTTATAGTGTTCCTCCCCTTTTTCTTCCCACCCCATGCTATTTTCTACATCGTCACACCATCTTCTAGTCGATCGACAACCCAATCCTTTTGTCACTTCCCTATCTTTCCTCTCAAGGGGGCATCCTACGCTAGGTACACTAAGGCATCAAACTTATACCATATCTTCAACAATCATTTTCTTTGACGCAATGTTGTAAACTGCATTGCATCAAAGAGGGGCAAAATGTAGACACCCAAAAATGACCAAGTCATCACATCGCTTGCATTATGTCTAATCACCTGCATTTTTAGCATTAATTAAATAATCTAATTATTTAATTAATTTCATCAAATTCATCCAAATCACATATTTTCAACATTAATTAAATAAATCCTCTTTATTTAATTAATTTCATTAAATTCCTCTATATTCTTCCAAAATTAAAATATTTTTTATTATTTAATTAAATCATTATCCTCTTTCAAATTTCAAGTCTACATTAATTAAATAAATCCCATTATTTAATTAATTCATCACAAATCCTCTCTTATGTACAATTAAATAATTTACATTATTTAATTAAATCAAATTGTTCTTCCAAATTTAAATAAATCATGCAAATTTATTTAAATTATCTCAATCCTCTAAAAATAAATAAAATCAAGTATTTTATTTATTCTTCATATTCCTCTATCATGCACAATCAATTAAATAAATTTATTTATTTAATTTCAATTATCTTTCCAATTCCTCTAAAAATATCATGTTAACTCATGTGCACAATCAGTCTTATTTTTAGAATTCTAAAAAAGGCAAATCTCAAGTTAAGTTAATTGGTTTTAATTTATCTTGTTTTCATCAACTCATGAATTAGAAAAAAAGCATTCTAATTTATGAAATTAAATCTATCTTTATCAAAAAAACAATTATCTTAATAATAATACCTTTTTGGAGTGACACATGTTGTGTGCACATTCAGCATGAGTTATTTGATTTATCTCAACCATCCCTTCTATGGATTTATTTCATCCGTTGATTGATATTTATTGAAACCTATATAAACCCCCCTCATCTCCATAACAAATCCTCTTCAATCATTAAGCCTTATGATCTCTTCAATCATTTATTCTCAGGCATTCCTTAACAACGAATTGAGCATACATCGCATCGTTGAGCACATAGATCTTTTGAGTATGCATACAACTTACATCTGCTTGTTGCAAACATGGTTTCACAATGTTATTGAGCAATCTACATATCTACAAAGAGAACAATACAATCTAGGTGAATTCTTTCTTGTTTTATTTGATTTATTCATTGATATTGGATTTTTACTTAGATTGATCTCTTTATGTTATGGGTAATTGAGTTGTTATTATCATTGTTTTGATTTTATCATTCGATCTCTCGATTTTCCTCATACACAATATATATATCTCATTCCCTTGCTTATATATGCATTCCCATTGATTATCAAAGAATAAAACTAAATGAAGGTGACATGAGGAAGCATTAGAGATATCTTAAGCTGACATTACTTTAAATTAGCCTTGGGATCAAGGAGGGTCAAGGGTGTTGAGCACCCTTGTGCTTCAGCCCTAAAAGCTCTAGGATAAGCCTCATTAAGTGTGCTTAGTCTAGCCCCGAAGCCATTTGTCAGGATTCATTCACCAGGATTAAGAATTAATTATTTTGGTCCACTCGAGTGCTAAACTAGGTGCAAAATGGCAAGGGTAAACATTTTACTCCATAAAAAAGAGCAAGGACAGACTATCCTCTAAGGAATGTTTAGACTGAGAAGCAAAAGAGGAATTGGAAAATGGGAACTAGTCTACTCTTATTGACCTATGAAATAAGGGTACCCCAAAACTAAGAAAATGAAATTCCTTTCATGGAATGTAAGAGGGATGAACAACCCTCACAAGAATGACTTTCTACCTAATATAGACAAACAATAAACCAAATGAGATTCTTATACAATAAACCAAAATGTCAATGGATAGTTTTGGTAAAATCAAGGATAGATTTTTTAAGGATGGTGGTTATGTAGGAGTTGATGTTGCCTGTGCTTTAGGAGGATTTGTGACCCTATAGAATCCCTCATGTATTAGTAGCTAATCCTAATAATGTTATTTTGATTTTTCATCGTATGGAAGACAAATTCTTGTGGATTATATCAAATATTTATGCTCCCAACTCAAGGAATATGGGAAAGAATATTTAGAATCATCTAATGGAATTTAGAAGAGATCACTTGGATGTCAACTATATGGTCATGGGATACTTCAACTCTCTACTTAAGGATAGAGATAATAAATGAAGATCCAAAATCCCCTTAGACAATAGGGAGGACCTGGTAGATTTCATTAACCAAAATGCTCTTATGGACCTTGACCTTGAAGGTGTCAATTTTATGTGGTCTAATCAGAGGGTGGTATTCTCTCTCATCTAGGTAAGGATTGATCATGCACTCATTCCTCTTGAATGGATAAATCTTTACTATTGTTCTCTCTTAATCCTTACTAGAATAGGATCAAACCATTCTTTATTATGTTCCTAGTGATAAACTAAGGAAAATAAAAGGATTTCCTTTCTACTACAAAAATATGCAGACACAACACCCTTAGTTAGAAAAATCAATTTCTAAATGGTGGAACATTTTATTTGAAGGACCATCTATGTTTAGATTGGCCAAATAATTCCAAATTAAATATCAAAAAGTGGAACAAAAAATCCTTTTGTAAAATCCTGATAGGCTAAGGGTGAACACACAAATGTATACATCATGTCCAAAACCCAATTGACAAAGTGAACCCAACAGATTACAATAGTAAAGTGCGGGAGTTCAGGCCTACCCCTTTTCAGCATGAAAAAATGACATAGTCAGAAAGCCCAAAAAGTATTAAACCACTGAAAAGACCGAGGGAAAAGCTTACAACCAAATGGATCAAGTCAAAAACTCTTTGACTTCAAATAAAACAAATCAAAACAAATGGAGACATAGGAACTAGGAGGTCATCAAACTAATCTAAGGAAGCATAAAGTCCTAGAATACTCAAAGTATTCATGGTTACTTGCACATTTTTGATGAGTTGGGTCTTGAAGGATCTAGCTTCAATGGGCAGCCCTTTGTGTATACCATGGGGTCTCCATGAGATTCTTATTCGTGCACACAATAGAATCCCTTTTTTTTTCTTAATAGTGGACAAAATGCTTTAGATCATGTAAGGATCTGTAGAAATTTAATGAATTTTTTAATATTGAGCATGAGGATGTTGTTTATAGGTTATTTTTCATGACATTGCAAGGCACAACACTTTAAAGGTATATGATTTTCTTGCCTAACTCTATTTGTTCCTAGCTTGAACTGGAATATTTATTTTTAAACCAATTTGATCCTAATGTGAGTAGACAAGACCCATTGTTTCAATTTGCAACTATGAGAAGGGTGCCTCAAGAGTCTATTGAGTAATTCAATCATAGATCTATTTCTTTTCATGTCTCAAAGGGTTCAAGCTTCAAATCGAGTGGTAAGTGATTTTGTGTTGAAAGAGAATTATTTATGTTGTCTGGATGCCTCATTTGCAGGGAAAATCATAATATTGGGTAAAGTTGCTACCTTGAATGACGCCTTCAACAAATCTCTCATTTTGACACAATATGGATATGACATCACAAATGGTGCAAATTGCTAAGGTGGGAGTTCTAATACATAGATACTTACAAATTGTCAACCAACACAACCTTATGTGAGTCCATCCAACATGTCTACTCCACTTCCATCATTCCAATCAGCTAGTTATGACATAGCCAATCTTCAAACATGTAATCAACCCATGCAACAAATCAGATCAGTCATTTCCAAGGGCCATATTGTGATCCATTGGGCTTAAATTAAGCTATTCCACCTCCTAAAATTCTTCCTATAGCTACACCATTCAAATATAATTGGGCTACACCATTGTGGGAGTTAAATCCTTCATGCGATGATGATTATTCAAGTGATAGTGATGTTGATCAGTCATTCCTAGATGGTATATCATTGACAAATGAGGTCAAGAAGGGAAAAGGAGGTGAGAACATGATTTTATTTTCTCCTAATGACCTAGTTTCAAGATCCAACCAAAGTGGAGTTGATAATGACAAGAATGAGGATAAATTACAAGGAATATCAACACCTATAGCACTTTCATATCACATTTGTTATGAAAAATCAGCTTGTACAGAGGTTAGTACATTTCGATTTGATGACACAAAAGGTTCTCCAAAGCTTGTAATTGACGGTTGTGCTATATATGATGATTATGTTTATGACCCCACCATTAATATTCCATTAATGCATAGAAAGTTACATATTGAACTCACAAAAATCAGATGTCCAATGCATTATCAGAGTTAGCATCATTTGAAGGTTGCAAGATTCATAATACAAGGAAACATCAATTGTTGTATTGTATCCCTTTCATTATAAGATTTGATTTATTCCTCAAGGGAGAGATACTTGCTGAGGATGCATGGGCACATATAGATTCTAATGATAAAGAAGAGGTTTATAGTTCATCTCATGAATATTCACCCATGGCAAGTCAAGAACAAAAAGGTAACATAGAAACTTTGAATTTGTTTGATGAGTTACCAATGTTTCATGATGTATTATTTGAAGAAAGCAATCAAGAGGAACAAATATAACTTGATGATTTTATTTATCAAGAGAGGGGTCATGCCTTAGTTCAAGAGGGAGAAATCAATGTCAAAGCTGAAAATAGTCATGAGGAGCTTCATCCAAGACACAAATTTCAACCTCACATGGAAACTATGAAACTTGGGAGCGCTGATGAGGTAAATTGTATTAATGCTAACCAATTTGTATCATTTGAAGTACTTGTAAAGATGATTCCTCTTATAAATACAAACCTATGGATGATGATATTTATGCTAGTTTGTGTGAAAATTATGATGAGGCAGAGAATAACTTGTTCATAGATGAGTTTGTGGATGATCTATTTTGTTGGGACAACAGATAGATCTTTTGCTATAGGTCAAGGAATCGATCCAAAAACTGATTGTTTGGAAGTTAAGGACCCTATTCATGGCTAGGAAAACTTAGTGGCTTAGGAAAATCAGTTATATCAGGTCTATAACAGCCATGAAGTTGAATTAAACAAGTTGAAATTACAACCAGTCTTTGGAACAACAGATGAATCTTGTTGTATAAGTCAAGGATTTGAGTTAGAATCTGATTTTTCATAGGAAGATGGTCCAATGAGTGTTTATATCAATCACAAAGCCTCTATTAATTAGTCATATCAAACTTATATCAGTCAAGAAGGTAGAGTTAAAGGTGAGTTAAGTGTTAATGTATTGGCATGTGTTGATAAAAATGAGACTAACCTTTTGTTGCAGCTAGAGGTGTGTGATGAAATTTGGTTTGAGGAGGTACACGAGGATAAATAGGATCATAAAGAGGCTGTCCTAGAGCCTAAACTACTTCATCATGACTGGAAAAGTGAAGTAAGGGAGTATTTTTATAATTTTGGTAGTGCTGATCCAACGAATTCAAATGACTCATCTAGGGTAGATTCTTGTTTAGCATGTATGGATGAATCTTAAACTATATTCACATGTATTTGATGAATATCTACAGGATTTTGATGAATGCAACACCTCGTTTCATGAGATAAAAGACCTCCAAACCATACCAACCAGCGAGCAAGATGACTTGCCATTGGATGAGATTGACAAGTTGTTTGACCTAGCGGAAAAATTGACTGAAGAGATGTCAACTCACATGTGTACCATGCACATATCAGACTTTACATCTCATGATTCATTTAGAGTTCATCCTTTTGATTTACATTCAGAGGTAAGTTGCCCTGATTTCTTATTAGCTTGGGAGATTGCCATGGTAAGTAAGGTTGGTTTTGAGCATGTGTTTTTGGGAGTTGAGCATGATGATGATTTTGTTGATGATATTCACCCTTAAAACTCTCCAAAAGATCTAATTGTGATTGAGTTTATTAGTCCTAATGAGGTTATACATGTTTATTTGTTAACTAGGACTAATGAGGATGACAACAAAGATAAGAAATTTGATGTTCTACCTCTTGAAACTTGTTGTGATGGTGTTGATAGCTGTAATACATTACTAATGAATATTGTTTTTCATGATTTTCATGTACTTGGGCAAAATGAAGTGGCATACTGTAATGTCAGAAAATGTCCCCTTGGGGGCTTTTCCCTCAAAAGGTTTAGCTTCCAGGTCCCTAGTATGCATTTAGGACATCTTGCATCATAATTTGACATCCTGATGGAATGAACCCTGGGTATCATGACAAATGGGACCTAGGGGGACCCCTTGAACCTAACCCTACCCAAAATAGGGGAGAGGACTTGGGCACTCGTGCCCTAGTCCTTCCCTATTTTGGGTCAGGCCCAAATTTCTAGTGTTAGTTTATGACCGTTATTTGGGTCCTAGGCCGATACAATAAGTTTGAATTTATGAAATCTTCGAGGGAATGTTTGTAGTTGCATATAAAAGAATGTTTATGCATTCATTTGTAAACTAGATATGGCTATTGTGAACTTTATGCATTCTAAAGGTGATTCAAGGATATCATTGTGTTGCAAGAGTAGATTTGTGTTGTCTATGTGTTTGTGTTTGCAAATTTGAGAATACATCTCCTCATGGAATGAAGAGCTTTTTCCTCCCATGAGATATTCACTATAAGGTTATATCTATTGTGATTATTGAGCATTTATCATTTGGTTTTTGCCTCTGCCTCCCTAGGCATGCACTCTATATCTGACAATGGTGTTCGGAAGGCTTGAATGTCTCTCTGGGGCTTGACTAAGGCAAGCCTCTAAACACCACAACCCCCTTCCAAAGTTTTCATGATTGCAGGTTACAGGTTGGAGTTGCAGACAAAGTGAAGTTGTAGGAGGGTACAACAAAGTGTCAGGATTGTAGATCAGTGAAAGAAATAGATACCTAGACTTGGGTGCCCACTTATTAGTCCTCAAAGTTCTGCAATGGGAAAACCTTTGATACAACAGATACAGGTTGCAGACTGAGTTTCTGGATCTCAACAAAAAGTATGGCACTTGACTTGGGCACCCGCTCTTTAGTCCTCAACTTTTCTGCCTTTGGACCTTAAAAATAGGTGCACAGTTATTTGATATTTTACATCTTTCTATAGAAGCATTTTTCATAATTCATCCATTTACTATCGTATTTGCATAATTAGGGTTTTAAGGTACAATTGAGCATAAGTGAAGGAAATTGTCAATCTAATCATAAAAATCCAAGTTTCCCTACATCTCAATAGTGACCTAGGGTATGATAGTACATTGCAACTCGACCCTAGGTCCTTGAATGTAAGGGTGAAAGGAGGATATACACACCAAAACTACCAAAAACCTAACATCCAAATTTTACCCTTTACACATACCACGAGTTGAGACCTCCGAAAGGTGAAATCACATTGCTTGAGCATATGCCTAGAGCTGGAAATTCGTCAAATCAGATGATATCTTTCCATTCTCCTTTGGATTTTTATGATTTTTAGTTTGAATATGATGATTGGGGAATCAAAACATGCATGTGGATTAATCATGACTGTGGAGAGAACCCACAAATTTTGATTTTACATGACTCATTCCTAGAATTTGAGCCTATTATGCCTAAATTTTATTTTTTTGAGTACAAGGATGAGTTTGCATTCCTTAGAACCATAAGAGGTGGGTTATTACTATTGTATGTAAGGAAAAACTAGTCAAGAAGCAGCCCATATGCTTTTTGTTCTGATTTTTGTGTATATAGTCTGAGTTGTGTCTAGATAGTTAGGTGTCTAGTTAGTTAGCTTTTATTTGAGTGTTGGTAGGTAGTTTTGATTTTTTCTTATTCTTTGGTTTTTTGGTGTCATTGGACCATTGTTTTGAGTTCCTTTCAGCCCATTCGGTCTGATCTTTAGTTTAGTTTTGGCTTGTTGTTGTTTTCTTTCACATCCTAGGTCCTAAAGCCTTGCTTGGCTAATCAGGTTCATGTTTTGGTTGAAAAAGGCTTGTTTGTGTGGGTTTAATAGTGGAACCATTACTGAAGGAATGTTTTCAGTAATTTCTTATTTAGAAACTAGTCATTTTCTCAGAGTTTTTAGTTATATCACTCATATCAACTAGTGTGTTTTCTAGTCCAACTGATAGTTAAGGTGATTTTTGTACTTGAGATGATGTTTTCTTGAAATCTTACATATAATTACACATTAATGCTTCTTTATTATTTCTATAATAAGTCATTGTAGTTGGTTATTGAGTGAAAAATCCAATGATTTTGTCTTTCTAGGTCACCACCATTGGTTTAACCTAGGAGTGGTTTGCTCCTTATAGGTTAGCCTTAACCCCCAACCCAGTAGCAAGATTAATTGCTTGTAAGTTGAGAAAGCTTCAAATCAAGGAAAATATGATTTTAGAGAAATCCCTTCTTTGTGTCCTTCATAATTTGATAGTTAAAAAAGAGGATGACTAAAGATAGAGGTCTAGGGCCATTAGGCTAAAGGAGGGAGGACTAGAACACTAAATTTTCTATAAGACCACCATAAGGCACTAAAGCATCCAACATAATTGAATAGATTAGGCTGGATAATGTTCGATTTGTGGAGGAAAACACCATTAGGGAGAAAGTTGTGGACTACTTCAGCAACCTCCTTAGAGAGAAACATGTTTTAATTCTTGATTGTAACATGACACTTTGGACCTTATTCCCTCCATTATAGATGACTATGATAACATGGAGATACTTAAGCCTTTGCTAGAGGAAGAAATTAGACTAGCAACCTTCTCCTTTGAAGGCAACAAGGCCCGTAGTCCTAATGGGTTTCCTGATTTCTTCTTCCAAATTTATTGGTCTATTGTGGCAAAGTATCTTGTGGATGTTTCTAGAGAATTCTTTGGGAGGGGTAAGATTCTAAAAGAGCTGAATACCAATTTTTTGGTCCCCATTCCTATTAAAGTGGGATCTATCTCCTTTTCAAATTTTAGACCTACTAGTCTCTACAATTTGATCTAAAATTACTTTGAGACTATGGCATATCCTTCCTATGTTGATATCCCCTTAATAAACTGAGTTTATTAATGGGAGGAAGATATTAGATTGTATCATATCATTCCATAAGTTCTTCACTCATTGGAGGTCAACAAAAAATTGGTTTCACCCTAAAACTTGATTTGATGAAAGCTTATGATCATGTCTCCTAGACTTCCTTAGTAAAATCTTGGCAAGATTTGGCTTTGTTGATATATAGAATTGCACAGGTTCTAACACCAACATGGGAAGTTTCAAGAATGTGGAACTTGCTACTTGAAACAACCTCCAGATTTTAAAGAAGTTGGCTCTTCTCTATCTTAAAAGGGTTTGAGGAAAAGGGTAGAAGCTAACAGGATTACAGATACAATTTAAGCAAATCTAACTATGGCGATGCACCTAAGTAAAAGTATTTTCTTCAAATTAAGCACAGTGAAACTATCCTCAAGATTTAGTTATATTAAAGAGTAGATACTACATGATTAACATAAACAGATGCAATGAATATAATCAAAGGCTCATGGTTAGACACTTTGCAATTACAC
Organism: Cunninghamia lanceolata; assembly: GCA_027924645.1. Lineage (NCBI taxonomy): Eukaryota > Viridiplantae > Streptophyta > Pinopsida > Cupressales > Cupressaceae > Cunninghamia > Cunninghamia lanceolata. Next base: position 4,084,197 of record BSBN01000697.1, read on the forward strand.
AGATAATATCAACTAAGGCACAGAACAGAGTTCTTCTCATTAATTTTCCAGCAATATAAAAGACACAGATACATGCACATGTACATTCACTTTCTAATCAAGAACAACAAAATAAAGGCAAAATGACATCAACTGGCCACAACAAAGTCTCCAACTTCTCTTTTAGATTCTGACTACAAACTTATAAAAACTCTATCTCTGTGTATCTCTATGAAAAAATGTCTATATATCAATCTCTATATCTATTACAAATATTACATATTTATAATCAAAGATCTGACCCTAGATTATCTGTAACAATCAAATCCCAACGGCCCAATAGAACTGAAGATAACTGGAAGTCCCGAGTAGTTACGATCCTTCAAATCTGCAATAGTCTTTCCTTTCCTGCAAGCTCATTGGCTGGGGCAAAATATATGTGGCACACCTCCTTCCATTAAGGGATAGACACATGGCGAGACCTATGCACTTGAAACTTATAACATACTGTGACAGATGGCAGCATCTACAACAAAATGAGAAACTCCTTTGTCTCTTAGGAATGAACAGGAAAATGACACCTGTCGCGTTCTGCAGCTTTTAAAATATCCAGGTGTCTTACTCCGCAAAGCCCCCAAAACTGTGTCTTTATGCTCGGGTGACCTCCACTATTGACACATGTCGCAACTCGCATCTTCAGAAAATGAGACACATTAATAACGGGACCCATAGTCTTTAACGTGCATTAGCTTCAATAGGAGAAACTAGGACAGATGGCATCTTCCGCGTGCATGCTAACTAACATCTGGTGGCATCTGCATTACTACTTGAAACATTAGAAACTTTTAAAACTCTCGTAGAAGCTGACACTTGTCAGGTTCCGTATCACTTTAGAAACTTTAAGTAATTCACTAGAAAAGGGTCATAGACAAACAACTTTACCTCCACATCCACCACGTGGCATTCTCTGCTGGCTTGAAACTTAAATAGATGGTGGCCCACCATCTTCATTACCAATGATAACATGATACAGAAGAAAACATGTAGCAGCCTCCGCATCAAAGGAAAAAGACACATGGCACCCTCCACAAACACAGAAACTTTAGGGACTGCCTCCGTATGCTACACGTGGCGACCTCCACAGCAAAGCAAAACTTGAAACATATAGAAACTACTACTATGTGGCATGCTCTGTACAAAAGTTAATACTTGAAACATAATACCATGACTTTAACTGTGGTTTGACACTTGGCGGCTTTCGCAGAGAGTATTAGAAACCCGCGTAGCAAGATTTGAAACATGAACAGAAACAAAAAGAAACCCACACACTCGCTACGACTGATACAAAATGTAGAGTATTTGACAATCTACAGTTCTTGGCGACCAAGAGGACTTCTGAGCCTGCTCAAAAAGAACTCAAAACTGGCAAAAACTATATGTATTGAGACATAACCTAGAGTTATAAATTCTGCAATGCAGTCTGATAAACAGACCATTCTAAATCAGAGAGTCCCTGTCTACTCTGTAAATCTTGAAAAGCAAAATCAAGATTAAATATATCCTTATGGGAAAATGTCTACAAAATTTGTACCACAGATTTTAACTGAAACTCCAGCTGGGCCATAGGGATCAACACAGCTTCCACTTCCTTGATTGATGAAGAATCACTTAACCCTTGGAAAATAGTTTGATCATTTTTCTTGGTCAAGAGTAGGGCCTTGATGTCATCAATCATTAATATGATGTTATTATCAGGGAATGGTGAAGGAAGCCCCAGTTTCACTAGATCCTATATGTTGACATTTCTTCTGAATCAGCATTAGGGTTTGCCACTTCTAATGCACAGGCAGATTCAGGCCAACTGAATACAGGAGGTTGCGTGAGCTCCTCCCCTTCACTTCTGGTTCTGCCGCACCAAGGGGGGTATCCCTATAACTCAAGATGTAACCTTGACTAGCTCAAAGATAGAAGGATCTAACTTGACAACAACAGGCAGAATACTCTCATGTATGGACCAAGATCTGCATGATAGATCACAAGGCTGGCAACATTCTTGGACATGATGTCTGGTTGGGAATGAGAGCATGCAGGGGGTTCCTAATCCTACTCCTACAACTAACAGGTGGAAGTATGAAGTGTCTTGATATGAATTTGGATGCAAAGCTGGACATGGTGTATAACACAAGAACACAGCATGATTGGTGCCTATCCAGGGCTTGGAGTCGGTAGACATACACCTGTGAATGATCAGCATGAATAGCTAAAACTGGATTTCAGGGGGATACACATGATACCTGCCTTACAGATATCTCCCAATGAAGAGTGTTAAGTTATCTCTACTTATGGCATCCCTACTACAGTATACCCTTCCCAATGTTCAACCTGAAAACAGTTTAATCTGCCCCTTGAGCAGAGGTCAAAAGGTCAAACATTCAACATAGGAATTCTATGCTCTAGAATCTAAACATTACACAAATATCCAGATCCAGAAGAAGAATACATGCAATACTGGAGACAGAATTAACACAACACATGCTAAGAAAGCATTACTCATATAAGATCAACCGTGAAATCAGTGGATTCATGCCAAATCGTACAACAAGAGATACATAAACTCTCAAGATAAACTGTACAGAGCAACCAGATCAACTGGTTTTGGATTACAGAGCCAAAAATCCTCAACTTTCAACAACCTTGAATGAATAACACCGTCTGCCTTATATAGCAGGAGGGTGTCTTCAGCATTAACTACCAGGTTGACCAAAACTCCCGCCAGATATACAGTATCATGAAAATGGCGCTTAAACACATTAATGCAGCAGGTGGGGGAGGAGACAGGAAGATTTTTTGAGCCCTGCGCCACTGCCTAGGGATCCAGATCTTCAACCGGGTACTAGATCAGCCCACGCCATCGCCCATACCTCTGCAACAATCGCCATTGATGGCGCACCAACCCGCGGCCTTGGGAAGAACATCAAACAGTTAATCGCACCCACTTCCCGCCGAGATTCATCATCATGATATTTCGAAAATGCAGGATAACATTATCCCACATGCACCCCGCGATGACCTCTTTAACACTTTATATACTAGGTCATGAGCATATATCATGTCGGCGCTTTTGCTCCTAACGACACTAGTATACGACTTCATCATCATCATCCTCCAGCAGCATGATATCCAATTGCCCGAAATATCACCCTGACGTCATCATCATATCGCAACACAACTGCATGATAATCGCCTTCATCGGCACAACCTGATCCATCGGAGAAACATCCTCCTGCTGAGCCTATACCAAAAGTCTGGCCGATGAACATCCTGATGACGTCATCATCATATCCTGCTGACGTCATCATCATATCTGCCTACTGTGCACCTCCTCATATCCGGATGACGTCATCATCATGTTTGCAAATATCGGGAGATCTCCTCAAGATGATCAGTGTTAGAAATATGACCCCCCGGACCTTGATGACGTCATCATCATATTAACATCAGGATGATATTCGGAAGACAACCGGATATTTGGAAATATCATCCTGATGTGCAAATATCAGGTTGCACTGTAGCTCCTCTGTAAGATCGGGGCGATAGATGAATATGATGATGCTCGAAAAGATCACCCCCTCTAGATAGCGCACGAAGCCGGCAGGCGGATATCTCCTTGATATCAGCATCATCATGATGCTGGAACAAACACACACTCGAGTGATATGAAAATATCACCCCCTCCCTCGGAAATATCATGATGCAGATAGGCAGAAAGAAAGATATCACCCTGATATAAGGATGACGTCAGCATCATCAGGATGACAAAACAACGAACAAGAGGTGATACAACATCATTAGGATGATATTGACTAAGATCATCCTGACGTTCAAAATATGATGACCCTAGTGAATATCGGGTCGCACTTAGAACTCTTCAACAACATCATCAGGATGATCATAACGAAGATCACCCGATGATAGAAATATCACCCCGGCGAGATATCATGATGCAGATAATATGATGACCCCGGCAAGCAACACGGTGATAACTGGAAATATGATGATGATGACGACCCTTAAGAAAAAACAAGTCAGGTCGAACAACTTAGAGAATAACCCCTTCAGAATATCGGGGCAACATCATCATCATGTTTGGGCAAGGTGATAAGTGCAAGATCACCGGATACTTTGAAAAATCACCCTCGCAAGCAGATCAGGGCGCACTGTAGCTCATCAGCATCGTCAGGATAAAAACCAAACATCACCCGATAGTGAAATATGATGATGACGATGAGAAACCGGTCGACGGAGAACATGATGATGCTGACCTTCATCGAAACAAACATGATGATGATGACCTCCTCCTCAAGAAAATATGATGATGCAGCTGAAAACTGCTGAGGAGGTCCAACACTTGGAGCGTTTTTTGGATACTTAGGGAGAGTGCCTGAATGAAAATTGTTCAAAAAACTGCCAGTCAATTCAGGTGCTAACAGTGGCTCTGTCTGGGGACGTGCAGGTGCAAGACTGCAGTGAGAACCCCAGATCTCTGGGATGCAGACCAGTCCCTTATCCATTGGGCACAGAGTCAAATACTGTACTGACCTGCATCACCCAACATACTTGATGGCCTAAGGCCACCAAGAAAAGAAAAACATGTATCTCCCTTTGTCAAATATCTTGTTTTCATCTGCATGCACTGGGTCAAGCTTGGAGATACTACAAAGATCCACCCACAAACAAATCTTGTCATCTACATATTCAACCTTCTGATTTGGCTTGTCATTATCACCCTTGTGCAGATAACCCTCAGCATCATGTGACATGTGGGTGCAGAATGTATCAAGCAATGCATATTCATATGGCATATAGCACAGGCTATCATCTGTATCATCATCATGCATTGCAGCATGATCTCCTAGCTGGACTGCAAATAGGAAACACTCAGAGTCCACCACACAACTAGGAAGATCAGGGCTCATTGTATTATATGCTGGCTCATCAAAAGAAAAGCTTTCAAAATCACAATTGTGTACATCATGTACACAACCATCTGGTACACCAGGCTGGAAAAGATCAGGCTCTGGCATCTCTTTTAAGTCAGGCACATTTTCACAGTCACTTACCTGATGTATGTTGCTTCCTCTTTCATCAGGATGAGAAACAGAATCCAAGTCAAAAATAATGTCTAGATCTTCACCATACTCAGACAGATCCTCATCACCATATGTGTCATAAATGGGTGACCCAGGTGCATCAGTTTCATCATAGTATGCCATTTGTTCATGGGCAACAGAGCATACCTCTTCATCACCAATGGATTCACTCTGTGGAGGAGTATCGGCCTGTGTGTCATAAGCAAAACAGCCATCAAATGAAAAACAATCATGCTCTGAACTAGCACTTATTTCAATTTCTGACTGCTCTTCATGATTTCCATGTGTTTGAAAGGTAGGCAATGGGTCACACATAGGATTGCTTCTCTGTTTGCTTATATCTTCTCTGTCTTGAGTACAATACTCACAATTGTCTCCACAGGTCCATTCCAAAAATTGCTCATTGCTATCCACAACCTCGTTATTGTTTTCATGGTCAGCTGCCTCATCATTGCAATGGGAATCCTCATTAGTCCTTTCACTGGCATCCTCAACTGGTGAACAATCCAGTTGAGCAGTATTGTTAGCATTATGTTCAAATACAGCAGTCTCAACCTCTATGCTTTTATTTTCATTTTTATCTGCACATGATGCCATAATCATTTGGTCATTTGCAGCTTCACAACAATTATTCACACCAAGGCCTGGGGACAGGGGTTTCAGCAGGTGCACATTTCTCATTTCTTCTACATTTTCTAAAAATTTGTATGCCATCTGCATACTTGTCACCTTGAAATCCCTCAGTAATGCACTAGAGCCCTCCTCAAAAGCTTCAAAGAATATGCCAACACAGGCTGAAATATCAGGTCTGAAACTTTCAGGGACATGTGAAAGGGCTACTGCAAACCTATGACTGAAATCAACACATGGCTCTTCATCTTGTTTTCTGATTCTCATCAATTCTGCAACAAGATCAGCTGGTTCTTTTGCAAATTCTTCCTTGAAACAGTCAGCAAGCTCATCCCAACAGGCAAAAAATTTCTTTGGAAAGCTCAAATACCAGTCTTTTGCTTTTGCATCAAAGGACCTAACAAGAAACCTCATCCACATATCCTCATCTCTGAATGAATGTTTTCCCATAAAACTTTGAAAATTTTGGATATGTGCATTCCCATCACATACACTGTGACCACCAAATCTAGGCATCTGACAGTATATCCTAGCAGGCATAGTTTCTACTTTGTAATCCACCCATGACAAATCCAGTTGGTCATACAAAGGATCAAAAGGGCTGACAGGAGGTTTAGCTTTTTGACAGGCAGACACAACAGGGTTACTGCTTCTTAACTGGGCCTGCTCAGCCTCTAAGAATATCAACCTATTTCTTATCTCTTCTATTCCTTTATCCAACATTTCACCACTGAGTGTGGGATAACTCATACTTGGATTCATAAAAATCTTACTCTTAGACATCCTTTGTCTGTCTAAGACCTAAGGCTTCCCCTGGCATCTAACCTATGCAGTAAAACAGCAAATAAAGGGGAAGTAACAAAGTACCTTTTCTTACACAGATGCAAAAATATGTACATCTTTCCGTCTCATCACATACATCCATCTTTCATGTGCATTTGGATCTTTTTGCAGAGTCGCCACCTCTCCAGAGAGGACAAAATTTTCAATAGCTGAAAGCTACTTTTCCAGGTTCATTCCACCAGCAGAGCATCATTTCACCAGAGACTGCAGGATATTACTTTACATCAACGTCCCCAGCGGAGTCGCCATTTTGTTGACATTTCTTCTGAATCAGCATTAGGGTTTGCCACTTCTAATGCACAGGCAGATTCAGGCCAACTGAATACAGGAGGTTGCGTGAGCTCCTCCCCTTCACTTCTGGTTCTGCCGCACCAAGGGGGGTATCCCTATAACTCAAGATGTAACCTTGACTAGCTCAAAGATAGAAGGATCTAACTTGACAACAACAGGCAGAATACTCTCATGTATGGACCAAGATCTGCATGATAGATCACAAGGCTGGCAACATTCTTGGACATGATGTCTGGTTGGGAATGAGAGCATGCAGGGGGTTCCTAATCCTACTCCTACAACTAACAGGTGGAAGTATGAAGTGTCTTGATATGAATTTGGATGCAAAGCTGGACATGGTGTATAACATAAGAACACAGCATGATTGGTGCCTATCCAGGGCTTGGAGTCGGTAGACATACACCTGTGAATGATTAGCATGAATAGCTAAAACCGGATTTCAGGGGGATACACATGATACCTGCCTTACAGATATCTCCCAATGAAGAGTGTTAAGTTATCTCTACTTATGGCATCCCTACTGCAGTATACCCTTCCCAATGTTCAACCTGAAAATAGTTTAATCTGCCCCTTGAGCAGAGGTCAAAAGGTCAGACATTCAACATAGGAATTCTATGCTCTATAATCTAAACATTACACAAATATCCAGATCCAGAAGAAGAATACATGCAATACTGGAGACAGAATTAACACAACACATGCTAAGAAAGCATTACTCATATAAGATCAACCGTGAAATCAGTGGATTCATGCCAAATCGTACAACAGGAGATACATAAACTCTCAAGATAAACTGTACAGAGCAACCAGATCAACTGGTTTTGGATTACAGAGCCAAAAATCCTCAACTTTCAACAACCTTGAATGAATAACACCGTCTGCCTTATATAGCAGGAGGGTGTCTTCAGCATTAACTACCAGGTTGACCAAAACTCCCGCCAGATATACAGTATCATGAAAATGGCACTTAAACACATTAATGCAGCAGGTGGGGGAGGAGACAGGAAGATTTTTCGAGCCCTGCGCCACTGCCTAGGGATCCAGATCTTCAACCGGGTACTAGATCAGCCCACGCCATCGCCCATACCTCTGCAACAATCGCCATTGATGGCGCACCAACCCGCGGCCTTGGGAAGAACATCAAACAGTTAATCGCACCCACTTCCCGCCGAGATTCATCATCATGATATTTCGAAAATGCAGGATAACATTATCCCACATGCACCCCGCGATGACCTCTTTAACACTTTATATACTAGGTCATGAGCATATATCATGTCGGCGCTTTTGCTCCTGACGACACTAGTATATGACTTCATCATCATCATCCTCCAGCAGCATGATATCCAATTGCCTGAAATATCACCCTGACGTCATCATCATATTGCAACACAACTGCATGATAATCGCCTTCATCGGCACAACCTGATCCATCGGAGAAACATCCTCCTGCTGAGCCTATACCAAAAGTCTGGCCGATGAACATCCTGATGACGTCATCATCATATCCTGCTGACGTCATCATCATATCTGCCTACTGCGCACCTCCTCATATCCGGATGATGTCATCATCATGTTTGCAAATATCGGGAGATCTCCTCAAGATGATCAGTGTTAGAAATATGACCCCCCGGACCTTGATGACGTCATCATCATATTAACATCAGGATGATATTCGGAAGACAACCGGATATTTGGAAATATCATCCTGATGTGCAAATATCAGGTTGCACTGTAGCTCCTCTGTAAGATCGGGGCGATAGATGAATATGATGATGCTCGAAAAGATCACCCCCTCTAGATAGTGCACGAAGCCGGCAGGCAGATATCTCCTTGATATCAGCATCATCATGATGCTGGAACAAACACACACTCGAGTGATATGAAAATATCACCCCCTCCCTCGAAAATATCATGATGCAGAGAGGCAGAAAGAAAGATATCACCCTGATATAAGGATGACGTCAGCATCATCAGGATGACAAAACAACGAACAAGAGGTGATACAACATCATCAGGATGATATTGACTAAGATCATCCTGACGTTTAAAATATGATGATCCTAGTGAATATCGGGTCGCACTTAGAACTCTTCAACAACATCATCAGGATGATCATAACCAAGATCACCCGATGATAGAAATATCACCCCGGCGAGATATCATGATGCAGATAATATGATGACCCCGGCAAGCAACACGGTGATAACTGGAAATATGATGATGATGACGACCCTTAAGAAAAAACAAGTCAGGTCGAACAACTTAGAGAATAACCCCTTCAGAATATCGGGGCAACATCATCATCATGTTTGGGCAAGGTGATAAGTGCAAGATCACCGGATACTTTGAAAAATCACCCTCGCAAGCAGATCAGGGCGCACTGTAGCTCATCAGCATCATCAGGATAAAAACCAAACATCACCCGATAGCGAAATATGATGATGACGATGAGAAACCGGTCGACGGAGAACATGATGATGCTGACCTTCATCGAAACAAACATGATGATGATGACCTCCTCCTCAAGAAAATATGATGATGCAGCTGAAAACTGCTGAGGAGGTCCAACACTTGGAGCATTTTTTGGATACTTAGGGAGAGTGCCTGAATGAAAATTGTTCAAAAAACTGCCAGTTAATTCAGGTGCTAACACTATATATGTTTCTTCATGTCCTTCACTCCTTTCATTATATCCAGGAGTTCTTGGCAATTTGTAGCTGCAGAGTTGCAACTTAGAACCTCATTAACCTTTTTAGCAGTGACCATTCTATCATTTATACCTACTGCTGATAGAGTCTCATCTGTTGTATCATATAGTTTCTTCAATAAAAGCTGAGAGTCAGAAACCCTCAATGAAACAGTAGACAAGGTGGCTTGCACCGAAGTTTCAACCTTCTCACATAGTTGCTAAGCATTTAACAAAAATGTTAAAGATGGTCTTAGCTGAATAATCTCCTCAGAGATTCTTTCCCATACTAAAACATAAAGCTCTTTTACCAAATTCAAAACTCTAGCATTCTGTGGCCTATTAGCTAACTCAATTGTTAGCTGTTTTGTTCTTTGTTTCTCTGCCAGGAGTTGTACCTAAATTGCACTATTAGCATTTTGCTCACTCAACAGCTTCTGTTGAAATTGTGTGGCTTGCTGCAACTTCTCTTGATATTTCTTCTCTAAAGTGGCTTTTTCTTGTCTCAAAACAGTCATTGCAGCCTTTTCCCGTGCTAGCTCAGACTTAAGAGAAGCGTTTTGGGCCTGTGTAGCCTGATGTATCTGACAAGAAATAATATTTTGCAACTGTTTGTTCAGATTCTTAATTTCATTTTTCTTGGATTGGACTTCCCCAGCAAGGTTGCTATTATTCACCTTCTCCTAAGCTATATCATTCTCTACTTTCTGCAACCTTTTAGATACTTTCAGATAATCTGTTGCAATAGCAGATGTAGTCTCATTTAGTAGCTCAACCCTATCTTGTGGCTTGAAAAGAGACATATCCATAGCTACAACATTCATTGAATAGTCTTGGGGCTACGTCTATTCATTAGGTTTCACCACATTTGGAGACAAATGTGTGACTGTCAATTGTTGTTGAATGGGGTCAAAAAGTGACCTCATGTGTGGCACAGTAGGGAATTTGTTTTCCTTCTTCCTCTTCTTGTCCATTCTAGCCTCCCTAGCCCATTTTGCTGTGTTTGCTTGGGCTTGGAATGTAGGAGGTGAAGCAATGTATCCTCCAGCAAAGGGATGACCTTGAGGTAGGCCATAGGGAATAGCCAATAATTGTTGGCTAGGAGAAACTTGAGGGGGGGCTCTTTTTGGCACATATGGAGAAAAAAGTGGTAATGAAATGGCCTATGAAGACATGGCCTGTGAACTGGCAATTGGGGCAAGGGCTGATGTAAGAACAACAGAAGTGGCAGGGGATATAAATGCTTGGCCAATTGGGATTGCCACTCCTAAAGTAGAAGAAAGAGACAGAGGGGAAAAGGGAGAAGAAACACTTACTTGAGCAACAGAAGATGTGATTGGCAGTTGTTGTTGCAATGGTTCTGCTTCTTCCTCCTCTTCTTCTTGCAGGTGCAGTTTCCTATGTTTTCTAGGCCTCTTTCCTATTTCTTCTTCTGATTCTTTCTATGTTTCTTTCTCTTCTACATTTACCACCACTGGTGGTTGCAAAGGAACAAATCTAGAACCTCCAGATGCTGAAGCTACTTGAAAACCTATAGTTGGTGATGACACTACACCCTTTTTGTTTCTCTAAGGTGTTGAGGGATTGGGGCCATGAGGATGCAGGAGTAGCAGATGAGGCATGTCCTGTCTCTTGCATTGTGTGGGGTGACTCTACCTCCTCTTACTCCTCTTCCTTCCTCTGAATTTTACTTGTGTCAGGGCTAGAGACTGGGGAGGGATGCCACTCATCCCAAATTGATTCCCATTTCTCATATGTGTCAATATTCCCAAAAGAATGTGTTAATTCTAAAATTTCTTGCCTATACTTCCAATAGGCTTCAATCTTCTCTGGCTTCCAATCCTAGGCCTTCAATGATTTCCTTAGACCAGCAGACATTTTAATCTTAGGATCGTAAACTTTTTCCTTAACATAAAAATTTTCCCATGGCCTAGGCCCTTCATAGGGCAAATCAGCTAGTTCAACATATAGGTCTAGGTTGTCTTCTTTAGGATTCCTTCTATCTTCCCATAATGGCCGACCCTCATGCACCATTTTAGCACAGACTTTGTTATTCCTAATCCAAGAGTCTAGAAAACTGTCTGGGTCATATTTCCATTTATCTTCAATGATGAAGAAACCAAGGGCAGCTAGCTTTCTTAGCAAAAGGTGCTCTACATCTCTAACCTCTAGTGCCATATTTTTCCTGACCCTTGGGATATCATACATCTTTTTCTTTTCTTGTGGCCAAACTCATTATCAACCACAGACACCTGTCGGGTCACTTCTAAGAATACGACCCTAGGGGTCAATATTTTAGGTAATAGCATGGGCTTTTCATTGAAACCATGGACTCTGATTATGGTATTGTGTGCCTTAAAGAAATAATCATAGGGAATTGGGCAGTTGGTCATAAATCCCCTTATACCTTGTGTCAATCTATGCTCTACAAGCTCAGGGCTTAATTAGCAAAAAGTAGGGGCTACAAAAAGTTCCCAAAACTCATAAGGGTTGGATGCCTCAGATAACACATGTGTCCATGCAGACACAGGGATAGTTTTGTTTTGGCCAAAATCTGGGTCATACATGTTTAAATGCATATATGGTGCAAAAAGACTATGGTTCTGATACAACATTAGATGGAAAAGAAAAGCAGAGTACCTAAAAACTCACTTGGACTTGAAATTCACAAGTTGATCAACTATGGAATTACCAATTTGTTCCAAGAAATCCAGCTAGTACTCCTGTGATTTATCTACAATCTTTAATTTGAAAATGATAGCTATTTGCCAGTCATGGACTATGTTGTCCTCTCTCATCCCAAAAATAAAGGCCATCATTGACAGTGCCTCTTGAACATTTTGACTGAATTGTGCCCTCCCAGTGGGCAGTGTGGGCATCTAGGTGTTATCATCTCCCAACTGCATCTCTGAATTGAGGAACCTAACTTTTTTTATTACATTTGCCCATGTGTTTTGCATTTTAACAACAGTTGGAAATGTAACTATTCTATCATGTTGCAGGGCTAGCATGTCCCTTATGGCCTTAGGTGTAATATGCACTATGAAAGGGCCCTATTGTATTATATTCGATGGTGCATGAAACAGCTCTACGCATAACTCAATTAGCTCAGGACATAGGTGTACACTCGAAACCATGAACTGTACTAACCGCGAGGTCCATATTCTCATACCTAAAGCTTCAGACTGCCCATTTTTTGCTTTGAGAATACACCTTTGATGTGCCCCCTCCTGGAGAGCCTTGGTACTCTTTTGAAGGGTCGTATAAAAAATGCCATCTACGTAATCCTTCACCTTTGCTAGATCGACAGAATACCCTACCTCAGGGACCCTTGTTCTTGGGTAGGATCTCTTCGGTTGCGCAGGAGCTGAAGCGTATGATTTGCTACTCAAAAGCTTGTCAATTGACTCATAAATTCCAAGCCCCTCCTGAGGAGACTATGCTTTAGACATATCTGTATCTGCGGGGAGAATGCGAGAAGCTTGACATAGGAAAGGATGAAACTGCTTAACAAGAATGACACACAGCTGAAAGGCACTTGCTAGGGATGGAAATTAGATGCAATAGTGATTGAAAGCAGAGAGATACAAACAAATGAGAGTTACACTTAGGATTTAACACCATCTTATTAAGGCTGTATGGAGGTAATCAATGACACATCTTATCTTATAAATGGCATTAATGTCGAGAAATAGTTAGTGTATCTTTTTGAAATCTGCATGAAAAGGAGTGTCAGATACGTTACGAGAGTGGCTATCCTTTCTTAAAAGCGTGTACTTCTGAAGAATTTGGGGATTGCTAAACAACCTTAATAAATGTGAGATCAAAAGAGAAGGGGCTTTGCGCTATAGACACGTGTTCACCAAACACTTATTGAAAGGGAAAGCGGGAACAGAAAGTGGGAAAACAGGAAAGCAAGAAAAGGAAAGAAACTAACTAACTATGATACATAAGAGCCCCTGCTTCATTGAAATGCTTCAAATAGATCCCATTTATAGGAATCTCTTTAGGTTCCTCATCCATGGTCTCCAGTTCAAATGAATTTTGTTGCTTGCAGGAACAAATTTTGTAAGGACCTATCCACAATGACTCAAATTTGCTATGTCGACCTGGCTTAGCAGCTCTTTCATCCCATTTTAATACCAGTGAGCCGACCTCAAAAAAGGGATTTGAAGTCTTCTTATCAAAACAATCCTTAACCATTTTCTGATGTTTCATTAGTGACTCATGTGCCTTTTCTCTTTTCTCTTGTACTTCCAACAGTTTAGCAAGTCTAACTTGCATGGGGCCATTCTCTTCAATTTCTATATGCTTTAACAATTGCAAAGTAGGGATCTCTAAGCTCAATGGCATTACTACTAGTTTACCATAGACTAATTCATAGGGAGACATTTTAGTCACTTGCTTTGGTGTGATCTTGTCAGCCCACAGTGTTGTGTTAAGTAGTTTATGCCACTCTTTGTGATAATTGGTCCCTATCCTCTTAATGAGTCTGATCAGGTTCTTGTTAGTGGACTCTGCCAGACCATTACCTTGAGGGTAATAATTTGAAGAAGTCTTCAAATAAATCCCATTCCTTAATGCAAACTCAGATAGTTTGGTTCCCAAAAATGCTTTAGCATTATCTGATATGATGGTACGAGGAGGACCAAAATGAACAGTTATGCCTTCTAGGAATTCTAGTATAGTCTTTTCTGTTGCCTCTTTAAGTGGTATTGTTTCACTCCACCTGGTAAAGTAATCTGTTGCTGTAAGGATCCATTTGTGTCCCTTACTTGACACCGGATTGATCATACCAATAAAATCTAGACCCCATTGAGCAAAGGGTTCGTCCACAACTATGGGGCTTAGAGGCATTGCTACATTTCTCCTTTTGCCTGTATAAAACTGACAAGCCTGGCATTATTTAACCAACTGATAGCAATCTATAAATAGAGTGGGCTAGAAATATCCTGCTTGAGTCACTTTGATTGCAGTGGTCCTTGCTGAAAAGTGTCCACCTGAGGCTCCATGGTGTAATTCATGTAGTATTATTTGAGCTTCATCTTTCTCTATACATCTCAAAAGTATACCATCAACATTTCTTCTGAATAGAATATGGTCAATTAGTACAAAATGGGCCCCTTTTTGCCTATAGTATCTTCTCTTATCATGGGAGAGCTCATTTGGGAAAATCCCATGTTTCATAAATTGTATTCTATTTTTTACCCAGGAGTCTTGATCAACCTCTTGGATTTTCAATACAATTTCACTTTTTGTTTCTTGTGTCATCATTCTTTCTATGTCTTGAGTCATATATTAGCACAATCCTTTGCCTCTGACTAACTTGGTGGGTCTTACTTCTACATCATATTCTAAAATTTTCGTGATCCAATTGGCTCTTTTCTCAGTGATCTCACCCTCCATAATATATTCTCTTACACTAGGATAAGCCACTAATATCAGAATCTTATTTCCTGTTACCAAATGCCTAAATTTTTTAAGGGCTTTTACCATGGCATATGCTTACTTTTCCACAAAATTGTATCTAGCCTCATATTCCTTAAGAGTCCTGGAGAAAAAGGCTATCGGGTGTTCTCCTTCTTGCTGATCATCCTTTTGAGTTAAAATAGCAGCAACACTGAATTCTCCCCCATACACATACATTATGAAAGACTTAGAAAAATCTGGGTTTCTAAGTACTGGGGCTATTGAAATGGCTTTCTTGACTTCTTCAAAAGCCTATCTTCCTTCTGTAGTCCATTTGAAAACCAGATCCTTTTTAAGCAATAGTGTCATTGGTCTAATTAGTCCTGCAAAATCAGATATGAATTGACTAACAAAGTTGATTTTCCCTAGAAAGGATTGCACTGCTTTCTTGTTGACTAGTAGAGATAGGTTCATTATGGCAGTGACTCTTTCTGGATCAATAGAAACCCCTTCTTTTGACACTATATGCCCTAAAAGTTTACCTTGAGGTACTGCAAAGATACATTTCTTGGGATTCAGAGATATTCCAAACTCTTGACATTTCTTAAAAATAGCCTCTAAATGGTCAAAATGATCTATAGCGTTTTTGGAAAAAATAGTGAGGTCATCTAGATAGATCAGAATGAATTTATTTATAAGTTCACCAAATGTTACATCCATTACTTGCTAAAAGGTAGCTCTAGCATTTGAAAGGCCAAAAGGCATCTTAGCATATGTAAAGGTTCCCCACTTTGTATTGAATGCAGTCTTATGTTGGTCTTCATCTACTAACCAAATCTAATTGTATCCAGAGAAACCATCTAGTAAGGAAAACCTTTCTGACCCAGCCATAGTCTATAGAATCTATTCCATAGAGGGCAAGGGATAATGATCTTTCAAAGATGCTCTATTAAAATCCCTGAAATCTACACAGAGTCTTATGTCACCATTCTTCTTTCTTACTGGCACTAGGTTTGATACCCAGGTTGAGTGCTTTATTGGAAAAATAATTTTTGATTCTAGGAGCTTTTGCAGCTCATCCACCATTAAAGGTTCAATTCTAGGATTCACTAGCCTTTTCTTCTGTCTAATTGGTTTAGATCCTTTAGAAGCTCTATGGTGTGCTAGATGATATCTCTATTATAGCCATGGAGGTCCTCATAGGTCCAAGCAATCACCCTATCATATTTTTCACATAAATCAATCAGCCTTTCCCTTTCTTGCTGGGTTGTAGGATTTCCAATTTTCAATTTTTTTCCTTCATTGACTTGGATTTCAGAATAATCTTCCTTATTTGCCTGAAACCTCCTCTTCTCTAGGCTTACATCTTCTGGGTCAAACAAGTTTTCTAAAGTAATCAGTCCTTTAGGGAGTTTATTTGACTTCAACTAGATAATTTGGTCACCATATGCTTCTTCAATTTTGGGATGTAATTGATCAGCAAACTCACTTGATTGTTGTAAGAATGAGAGTACTTAGAAATCATTATCAAAAACTTGCCAATTTTGGTCATTATCTAGAATAGTTGGTCTCACTATAACTTTGATTGACTCGTTGTTAACTAACAGATCATTTGCTGGGTCAAACTGTGAATCAATCTGTGCCATTCTATCTGCCTCAGAATTTTGGGCTATGGGAACTACCTCAATATTGAAAGCCTCAAAACCATCTATCATGTCCCAAATTTTGTGCCTATAGGATCTCATTCTTACATTTTTGGTTGTTGCCTTTTCCCTAATTTGTTTCACCACCAGTTCTGAATCTCCTCTTACTATCAAATTCTTTATCCCTTTTTTCTTTGCCAACATGAGTCCATGCACCAATGATTCATATTCAGCATCATTATTGGTACAAGCAAACTGAAAGTGAATGGCTCTTAGAATTTTCTCACCATTTGGGGCAGTAAGGCAAATTCCTGCTCCAGCACCATTTTTACTCCTAACCCCATCAAAATTTAGGGTCCAGATTTCTGAGTATTTTTTAGATTCTTGACTCTTTGATGCTTCTTTCCTTAAAACATTAGGGATCTCTCAGTCTTCTTCAAATATGACATAAGTGCCTAGACCTGTAGAGTCATAATTTCCATAGGGATCACTCTGCATCATAGTCAATAACTGATTATTCTCTTCTTCCTGTTGGTCATGTTCAGTCTAGTCACCTAACTCTTTAACAAAGATTCTCTCCTCTTTATTCAGCATAGCATGGGATGCTTCTATCTTTGGGGTTGGTTCATTTGTGATATGGTCTTTGGATAATGGCTCAGATAAGTATTTTCATCTTTATCCCATATTTGGTTCTCAAGATGAGGTGTGACCAATCTAGTGACATGTAACCTCCTATTTTGGCTATGAAATCTCTGGATAAGCATAAACCAAATACAAGGGGAATATCTATGACTACTACATCCTGATTGACAATTATATTGGGGCAAGTATATAGTTGTAATGGAAGTTGTTTGATTTTTCCTATTGTTTGAATAGATTTTCCATCCAACTGTATGACCCCTCTTGTAAGTGGCTCATATTTTATTTTTAAAGCATCTGCTATCTGTTTTGGCATTACTGTAGTACTGGCCCTAGAGTCTATCATTGCATTATGTAGCAATTTCTTCCCAACTATTAGAGTCAAATAAAAGGGATCTAGTTTAGATTTACCTACCTCGGGTTCATTGTTTAATAGGGTTGTTGTCTGCAGAGGTACAATATCTTTGAGCTGAAGCTTCCCTTTGTCAATAGCCCCTCCCTTAGTACTATTGTGTTTAGGGGCTTCTTGACCCTGTAAAGCTTCCTGTGGCAGTGTCTTCTGCTCAGGAATAGCTAACATATCCCAAATTGATACATATGTTGGAGTTCTTTTCAACTGGTCCACCACATTCACAGGTCCTAATGCTTGGGCCTTTGAATAATAAGGGTACCTTGTCTTTTCTAGAACCTATCCTGGGGCTACTTGATTCTGCACATGCTGAGGCATTTCTTGTCTAGAGACTGTGTTCTAATGATTTTGAATTGGAAGAACTCCCATGATCTCATTATTAGTGACTTCAGGCTACTCCATCATTCTCCTCTTTGATCTTGTATAATAGTCTGACTGCATCAATGGTTTCTTTGAAGTAGATGCCTCATTCAGAAACACTAAATCTTCCTCTTCAATCCATGAAAAATAGAGCATGCTTAGGAGCTATTTCCTCTTCCTATTGTATGGACATCCCTTGCATCTAGGCCACCAAGACTACGCTTTGAACACCAAGAGACTAATATGGTGGAGTGTTAGAAGTTGAAAATTGTCCTTCTAACTCTCTTTGTTCTGCTATCTTTTGCTATAAATTTCCTCTGGGACAGTCTCTGGGCATTGTTGCAGGGAAAGCACCAAGCATTTGTGCCATCTACAAAATTATTTTGCCCTGGAATGATTTCCTTGTTGGGATTAGAAGGAACAATTTGTAAAGGTGTAGGGATTGTAACTAACTGGTTTGAAGGCTAAGGATTAGCTTGCCTTTGAGGGCCTTGATATTGATTTGGCTGAAAGGGAGGTCTATTTCCTTAGTAACCTTGATAAGGGGGCTTTGGATAGGGATTTTGTTATCTCTTTAGATTAATTATCTCATTTGAGAAGGTCCTTAAAATGTTCTTGACATCATCCATTTTAGATGGTTGAATAGGGGTGGTTGCCTTAGCAAGTTGTTAAGGAAAAGAATACATAGACACAGTTGGAGCTGTAAGATTAGGAGATTCTTGTGGCAAAGGTAAGGTAAGTTCTAGAAACATGGGCATAGGAGGCCTTGGGGGCAATTTTCCAGCATCTATCAAGTCATTTTCAGCCTTGACTACCAACTCATATGCTTCTGGTAGTGTCTGACCTCCAAGAGACTGAATCATCACTGATATATCTGAGTTTAAAGCTTTGAGGTAAAACACAATAGCCATACCTAGTAATGGTCTTGCTGTAGCAAGAATTCTCTCCCAAGTCTTTTGAAATCTTGAGTTGAAATCAGTCATGGCTTCTTGTGGTGCCCTTTTGATAGTGATCAATTATTGCAGCAAGGAGGATTTATCACCTTTCTCCTTAAATCTTGCAAAGAAAGCATCCCCAAGCTGATCCCATATAGATATTATGTTTGGAGTGAGAGATCTATACCAATCCAAAGCCTTCCCTTTGAAAGAGGCTGCTAACAATCTTATGGCCACATTCTATTGAGTGATAACATGTACTGCACATACATCAATTACATCCTGCAGATGCTCTTCAAGTGTCTTAAAATCTTCCCCACTGAACATAGGTAGAGCCTTCAGAGCATTGGCTAGAACAACATCCCAAGTTGCTAGTGGTACTGGGAGAATTAGAGGACTACTAGTGTTCCAATTTGCATAGTTCCTTGGGGCTACGGGTGCTCCCATATTTGCTCTTTGTGCTGCTGCAAATTGATTCACTCTTCTTCTTGGAGTAGCTACTAATGGCGGCAAAAGAATGTATGGATTAGCAGCAGACTGAGCTCTTGTTGTAGGTCCACAGCTCTGGCTCCTTGTGGCTCTTTGGCTCATACAATCTTGACAGAAACTTCAAGAAAGATCCCACCGGGCGTGCCAAAAACTGTTGATGTATAAAATTGCATAGGTTCTAACACCAACGTGGGAAGTTTCAAGAATATGGAACTTGCTACTTGAAACAACCTCTATATTTTAAAGAAGCTGGCTCTTCTCTATCTTAAAAGGGTTTGAGGAAAAGGGTAGAAGCTAACAGGATTACAGATACAATTTAAGCAAATCTAACTATGGCGATGCACCTAAGTAAAAGTATTTTCTTCAAATTAAGCAAAGTGAAACTATCCTCAAGATTTAGTTATATTAAAGAGCAAATACTGCATGATTAACATAAACAGATGCAATGAATATAATCAAAGGCTTACGGTCAAACACTTTGTAATGACACAGATAATAGCAACCAAGGCACAGAACAGAGTTCTTCTCGTTAATTTTCTAGCTATATAAAAGGCACAGATACATGCACAGGTACATTCACTTTCTAATCAAGAACAACAAAATAAAGGCAAAATGACGTCAACTGGCCACAGCAAAGTCTCCAACTTCTCTTTTCGATTCTGACTACAAACTTATAAAAACTCTATCTCTGTGTATCTCTATGAAAAAATGTTTGTATATCAATCTCTATATCTATTACAAATATTACATATTTATAATAAAAGATCTAACCCTAGATGTCTATAACAATCAAATCCCAATGGCCCAACAGAACTGAAGATAACTGGAAGTCTCGAGCAGTTACGATCCTTCAAATCTGCAACAGTCTTTCCTTTCTTGCAAGCTCATTGGCTAGGGAAAAATATATGTGGCACACCTTCTTCCATTAAGGGACAGACACATGGTGAGACCCACGTACTTGAAACTTATAACATACTGTGATAGATGGTAGCATCCACAACAAAATGAGAAACTCCTTTGTCTCTCAGGAATGAACAAGAAAATGACACTTGTCGCGTTCCGTAGCTTTCAAAACATCCAGGTGTCTTACTCCGTAAAGCCCCCAAAACTATGTCTTTATGCTTGAGTGACCTTCGCTGTTGACACATGTCACAACATGCATTTCAGAAAATGAGACACATTAATAATGGGACCCACAGTCTTTAACATGCATTAGCTTCAATAGGAGAAACTGGGACAGATGGCATCTTCCACATGCATGCTAACTAACATGTGGCGGCACCCACGTTACTATTGCAAGGTGTGACCCTTGGTCTCCTTGTTCAACGCTACACTGTGGTGGTTTGTGACAAGGGCTTAACTGTCTCCTGTGCTTGTTAAGTCAAGTGGTTGTATCGGGCATTAATATGTCAATCTTTTGGTGCAACGATAGCTAACAATTGGTATTAGAGCCGAGATCATGGGTTCAAACCCCATGCTTGCGCTAGGGGGATTATTGCAAGGTGTGAACCTTGGTCTCCTTGTTTAGCACTACGCTGCGGTGGTTTGTGACAAGGACATAACTGCCTCCCATGCTTGTTAAGTCAAGTGGTTGTATCAAGCATTAATAGGTCTATCTTTTAGTACAACGGCAGCTAATAGTTACTACTTGAAACATTAGAAACTTTTAAAACTCCCGCAGAAGCTAACACTTGTCAGGTTCTGCATCACTTTATAAACTTTAAGTAATTCACCGGAAAAGGGTCATAGACAAACAACTTTACCTCTGCGTCCACCACGTGGAGTTCTCTAGTTGCTTGAAACTTAAATAGACTGTGGCCCACCATCTTCATTACCAACGATAACATGATATGGAAGAAAACATGTGGCAGCCTCTACATCAATCAAAAAGACACACGGTACCCTCCACAAACACATAGAAACTTTAGGGATTGCCTCTGTACGCTACACGTGGCAACCTCCGTAGCAAAGAAAAACTTGAAACATATAGAAACTACTGCTACGTGGTGCACTCTGCACAAAATTTAATACTTGAAACATAATACCGCGGCTTTAACTGTGGCTTGAGACTTGGCAGCTTCTGCAGAGAGTATTAGAAACCTACACAGCAAGATTTGAAACATGCACAGAAACAAAAAGAAACCCACGCACTTGTTGTGACTGATACAAAATGTAGAGTATTTGACACTCTAAAGGCTTCAAGGATAATTTATAGAACCTCATCATGGAATTCATCTCAATTATAAAGTTCTTAATTATTGTTAATGGAATCCCCTCAAGTTTCTTTAGAGGATCAAAAGGTATTCATAAAGGGGGCCCTATATCCCCCTTATTTTTATTATTATGGAAAAATCCCTAGATAGAAGTATTCAACATGCAGTTGAAAGGAGTTAAACCTATGTCTTCATCTAATCCTTACTCTCAACAAAACTTTGTTGATGACACAATTTATCACTAGGAAGGTTTAGTTTTGGAGATAAGAGAACTTAGGAGAATTATTTCCTACTATGACAATGCCCTAATTCACCTCCCTAAGAGCACTATTTTTTCCTCAACAACCCTTCGATGAGACAACAAAATCTTGGCCTACCCTTGTTTGTACATGTTATTCGCAAAGTGTTTTGGAATAGATTTTTGGACTGCCTCCTGTTATCACCGAGATTGCATCCTCTTATTGAATGTGATTCAACAAGACCCCATGATGCAATGGGAATAGATTCTAGTTGTGGGACCTTGCAAAACTTGAAACTAAACCACCAGATGAAGGGTTGGTTCACTTGATGTAGCACCTAAAATTACACTGCTCTACTACTGTTTGCTTGGAAAAGGGGAAGAAAAGACATGAAAAGGAAAACTACAAGTATGTGGTGATGCATCCAAACTAATCTCAGACCTATATTGCTTGTTTAGACACACTATCTTGCTCATAACTTAGCCTATTGTAGACACAACTCAACTTTATTCTATGTCTGAGTATCAATATTTCATAAAATGGTCTTACATTTTGCAATATTGGAAGGAAAATACAATGTTTTCAAAAAAAATACTGCTTCCATGTGATGACACAATCCACAACCTACCCGAAATGTGAGGCCTACCCTTATTACACCTCTTGATTTGACTATAAGACTTGTTTCTTGGATTATATTTAGACATTTGGAAATTTTGGGGACTGTTGATCCCGTATATTAGACATTTGATGGCTTTATTTTTGTGCTTGATTAGATAGAAAAGTTATTATATGGTGATGCTATATCTTTAAATTTTAGATTATATTTTTCTTCTATGATGATGAATGTTATATAATATTTGATACAATTAAAATTATTTAATGTACTAATTGAGTTGATGAAATATTATGTCGATTTATGATTTCATGATCTTGATTGTGTTGTTGAAAGTAAATTTGATTTGGGAATAAAGTGAATTCTATCATGTGATATAATTGAAAATGTATGAACTCATGCAATCATGTGTGTGTAATTTAATTGGTTTGGCTATGATATACATTGGGCTATTGATGTGTGTGTAGTGTGCAGGTTATTTCCATGGCTAATGGAAATTTGAGGTCATACAAGTAACCCTAAGTAATTATCCCTATGATGCCAACCTAATCCCTAAGGTGGACAAAGGTCATTTGTTGTTTGAGCATGAATTTAATGTGTTAATACATTATTTTAATTTTAATTTAATTCTCCTAGGTTGACTTAGGAAGGGGTGGATGATGAGTGGCATCCATGTGCTATTTTCGTTCATAAATTTAAAGGTCTTTTAAAATGATGTTTTTTGAGCATTTTAATGTTAATTTAATGTGTTTAAGGGTCCTAGGTCAAGTACCTATGGGTTAAGTACATTGTGGACCTCAAATCATGTTTTTTAACTCATATTTGACTCCTCTTTTTAACCCTAGGAGTTAAGTGGTGACATTAGGGTTTTGGGTTGAGGATTGGGCGACTTGTCGCATCCAATCCCACAACACAAGGTTCATGTAAGGGCTTGGGGGAATCCCAAGGGTCTCACATGTGTGAGTACACAATTTAAGAGCCCCTGGGAAGAGAACCCCAAGTATTTACCTCTTTCCCATGCCTCACACGTGTCAAGAGAAATATGGGGAGATGTGTTATTGAGAAGGAATGAGAGGTTGACAAGCATCACCTCCCTACTCCTCCATATCTCACACATGTGTGAGAGCACTTTTGGGGAGTTGTTCTTGTGAGAGTGAATTAGAAGGTGATAAGTGTCACCTCTTCATTCATGGGGATGGGTTTTGAAACCCTATATATCTCCCTCTTGTAGAGATGAGAAGGGTTCTTTCTTTTGGCTTTTTTTATTGATTTTGGGAAGCAACTTAGTCTTGGAGAGAAATTTTTGTGCAAGGAACTTGGACTTGGCTCTTGGAAGTCTTCACCAAACATCATTCTTCACTTGAGACTTGAGAGGTCGGCTCTCAAGGCCTCAAGTTCTTCTTGTTTTTGCTTATTTTGCACGTATGCTTGTAGTTATGTTATATATTTGTTTATGTGATTTTCTTGGTGTTGTAATGGGTTTATGGGTTGTAGTAGTGAGCTCTCCATGTGAGAGAGCTCACCATGTGAGAGAGCTCAACATGTGTAGGGTGAGAGAGGAGAGAACATCCTCGAGGAAAACATCTCCTTGAATAGGAGTTTTGATGATTATGGCCTTGGTTGTGGGAAGTTTTGATAGTATTTTTATATGGCAAGAGTGCCTTGGTTCTTTTGGAGTTATAAGAGGTTTTGATAGCAAGAGGCTATGAGATTTGGGTGAAATGAGTTTTGAGTACTATAGTTTTGGTTGGGTTTTCCCCTTGAGTGAGTGAGTCCACTGTCTCTCCCTTGAAATCCATTTTCATGGATGTTGTGTGTTGAGTCTCCTTGGATGGGTGTTCATGTTATTTTGAGTATGTGTGTTTTGGAATCCCTTGTGTGTGTATGATCCTAGTTATTTTGTGGGCATCCTAGCTTGGGGGTGGTTTACTTGCAACACAACAGTTGGGAGGTGAGCTTCTCTTATCCATGGGAAGATGTATATCGTTTTGCAAGTTGAACTCTTGGCGACGAGATTGGGAGAAGGTTTCATGAAGTGGTAGTGGGTTTTGGTTGTGTTGTAAATATAGGGCAATGTAAATTCCATGGCTCTTTTGAGCTTTGTAAGGGTTGGGTGTAAGAGAGAGTAAATCTCTCTTGGCAGAACGTAATGTTTGTAATGGTTCCCTTGTAAATTTATCTATCACAATATGTAAATGAAGTTTAAATGGCATTGTATTTTTTCCCTACTTGGTTATTATGGTGAAATAAATCATTTGTGTGAATCTCTCTCTCCCTCTTTCTCTCTCTCTCCCTACTTCATTTACTAATTTGTATATTGATTAAGAAAGAAATGAAAAAAAGGGGCTCTCTACCTCTAGTCCTAATATTAAAAAAAACTTGTTAAGTTAGTTTATTGGGCAAAAAGAAAGATAGTCTTAATATAATTTTTTTCCCCCTGAGTATTGAAAAAAAAAAAGAGTATAACTAATTACTTATGTTTTGAGAAAAAAAATTATAGTTGTGGAGCATATATATATATATATATATAGTTTTATCATATTCTAGTCTTTTTTTGTTTAGTCAAAAAAATAGAGAGAAAATTATATATATATATATATAAGAGAGATAGAAAGTGGTTTTTATTTATAAATGCCTTGCAAAAAACAATGATAATTTTTTGTTCATTTAGGGTTCCATGTTTTTAAAACACATTAAAAAACAACACATTGGGAAGCATCTGAGCCTCAGCCTCAAACTCCTCGCATGGGGTGCACATAGGGGCTAGAGGCCCCAACTCACAAGGCTCATGGACCCTATGGGGTGGGGACTCCACCCCGCCCTATATGGCCCCCGTGGCCATCATAGGCCACAGGCTTGCAAGGGTCCTATGGATTGTGTCATCCGCGGGACAACGGCCTATGGTCCTTCCACTGTAGAAAATGACTATGCTTTGTTCTTTGATTTCTCTATTTCTTAAAAACCCTTATCTCTATATTTCAATGCACTGTATTCACTTGGTCTTTAATCTTTGAGTGTGTGTGTATATGTGTGTGTGTTTGTTTGTTGTGTATATATATATTTATACTTCTATTCACCTTTGTATATATACAGGTTATATATATAGAGCCCTTTGTATATACACAATCTATGTATATACAGAGGGTTTGCCCTTTTTCCTCTTTTTATTTATGTCCAGTTTGTTATATATATATAAAGGGACCCTACAAGTCAGAGTATATTAAATTAGATTTATATTAGACTAGCCTTATATCAAATACATATATACTTTTGCTTGCTTTTCAAAACTATTAGAACAAAAAATAAAGAAAGAGAAAACTATTTGAAATACTCATGTAGAAGCTTTGTATGAAAACATTTATCTATGATCTATTATCTTCAAAATGGCATTGGAGGGAAACCTTTTCTTGAAAACTTTTAAACAAAATACTTTGTTTGAGAAAAAATATATTAGAATGAACTTTAGAAAACTATAGATTGTGGTAAATAAAGGACTTTGGTAAACTTTAACTTTGGAGAAATAGTCTTCCCATGTGGGAAGAGATTTATCTCTCCACTTTTCTTCTAAACCTACAAATGAAACAATTAAACTTGTGAGTATCAAATGGGGAGATGGCATGCTTTTATAAACTTGATTAGGGCTAGTTGTGTTGCCCTAATTATTAGGTTACTTTAACTAACCTTTTAACTTTGTTTACTTTCCCTAACTCATTTAAGGGATTGATTTAATTTATTGATATAGTTCTATAGTTGGAGTTGATCTATTTATTTTTAATTTAATGTTTACATAGTTCATTTAGTGGCTTTATGCTACCGAATGTTTAGGAAACTTATCCCCCATGAAATGTTATGCTAGCAGATTTTTTTAGAGACCCAGTATTAGTATTTGAATTTTAGATGACCAGTATTTGAGATGGTGAATTTTATGGCAATTATTATTAAGTTGATTAAATAAATAAATTTCCATAGTTAATTAAGATTTTCCATTTTGATTTATTACAGTTTAATGTGTTTAAAAGGCTTTAAATTTATTGGTTCTCATGGTTAGAATATGGTTGTTAAAAATAGATTAATCAAACTATAGTCCCCTTTATTTTCTACATTTTAGTTCCATTTAAAGTTAGATTAATTCTAGGGTTAGGGTTTTGACTTAGGTTGAAACCATTTTCTCACCTTCACCTAGGAAACCCTAGGGATGGTTCCTTGATGGAGACCAGCCCTCTTAGTGACACATGATGTGATGCACAACCCCTTAGTTGTTATCATCATCATAGGGATTACGAAAAAAGTTTCACATTATCCCACATCATGTTTGACTTCCCCACCTTTATGCGGCGTGCCTAAAGTGGGTTGCAAATACAACCACATTGCGTGTGTATGTCACCGAGTGCACATGTTACGCACAAAGGAGTTTTAGAGTTGGATTGGAATTTTTTTTGATATTTCATGTTTTATGACCACATTTAAAATGTGGGCATGACATTTGGTATTAGATCTAGGTTTAAACATTGGGCATTATGGCACATTTATTTTTCCATAATTTTTTTTTAATTTAGGCACCTTATTCATGTAGGATGCCACCTAGAGCTAGGAGAGGATGCTTGCACATCAATGATTCTAGTGAGGCTCAGTCACGAGCCACTCATTCTGTGTCACCATCTAAAGCCCAAAACTAGGAGGTACTTCCTGACATAGGGGCCTTAGCTATTGTAGGCACTTGAGGCCAATTTGGAGAGACTACCACCTATTGTAGGTGGACCACAAATGGAGATACCTTTGACGTTAGCTAAGGAGCACACATCATCTCAGAGGAAATGGAGTAGGATTCCTCCACCACATCGAGAGGGTCATGAGGAGGAGATCATCATGGAGTCAGTTCACTATGAACCCTTGGGATTCGACCAGTAGCTAGAGGCAAAGGGTCTAATTCAGGGCTCTCACAACCATGGAGATCATATTAGAGATTTGATTTGTCTACATCCTCCTAATTTTGTTAGAGCTACTTAGGGGGATGAGGCTAAGGCTTGGCTCCTTATTTTGGATTGATGCTTTGCATTGCATCCTTATGGGAGCAACATAAAGGCCTGAGTCACCATTCACCTTTTACATGACTCTACATCCACATGGTGGCGCATTGAGGAGCACAAGCACCATCTTTCTTTGAATACTCTTTCATGGAGTACTTTTCTTGACCACTTTAGAGAACAGTATCTATCAAAGCATTATTGTCAACACCGCATTGATAGGTTTGATGACCCGCAACAATGAGGATCCATGGTCGCTCAGTATGAGAGCTAATTTTTAGAGTTGTCATAGTATGCTGAGTATCTTTAGCATGAGAAACTTATTTTCAATAAGTTTATTAGAGGCTTGAATGCTAAGATAGCAGGCCTAGTTTGGATGGTCAATCTCCAGAACCTGAGTGAAGCCACCAAGAAGGCATATATTACTGAGGAGATTTATGGGAGGAACCATGAGTCATGCGCAAAGTTTCAAAATCATAAACAATAGTAGGATTCTAGTTTTTGTAGACCCCCACTCCCTCAAAAGGGAGGTTTTAGAGAAGCATCCTTGCCTCCTAGGCCCCCACAACAGTAGTAACAGCAAGGTCGGATGTCTAGACCCCAACATAGAGCATAGGGTGGCCACACTAGAGTGTGGCACTCTTAGGGTCCTTGTAGAGATCATAGACATTAGGCATAGGATGCAAGACTAGCACGATCACAACAGTCTTTTAGAGGCACCTAGAGAAGCTCAGGTAGACCAGGATCTTAGTAACCCAACAGGACACAATCGATGCACATTCAAACAAGAGGGTCATGCTATGTTTGTGGTGGCGCTGGGTACTTAGCTAGAGAGTGTCCCCAAGGGTATGTAGCAGGAGGAGGACAACACACTAGAGATTTAGAGAAGACTGTAGAAGATGTGGGTAGATCGCACAATGCGTTTGTAGCAATTGATAACCACTAGGCTGACTATCAGCCTTGATCATTGAGACCCCATGCATGATTAGAGGTATTCTTGTTTCTATCTTGTTTGATTTTAGAGCTTTAGGCTCCTTTATATCCCCATCATTAGTGGAACATTGAAGGCTAGTGGCCTCTAGGCAGGATGTTAGGTGGGAGGTTGAGTTAGCAACAGGGGCCAAGATGGCCATAGATTTAGTGG